>OX344722.1:111961614-112561614 GCA_947034835.1 Ballota nigra | reverse complement strand
GACCTTGCTAGAGGTCTAAGTTTGGGGTTGTGGGTTACCTCAACCAAATAATCCCGTTTCTCTCACTAGCTTTGCACACTTCCTTGTCTCAAGTTGGTTCCTTCAATCTGAATAACTCCATGATACCTTTACTCCTTTAGAGACAAGCCTACAAGCAACTCACTCAAATATGAGGTTAAACATACGACTCAAAATAACTCCCTAATAATATAAAAAGATACTAAAAATAAATGAAAGCAAATAAAAATGGGTTGCCTCCCATTCAGCGCTATTTTTAAGGTCCTCATGCCGGACCGAGCTCAAAGGAGCTTATGGGACATCATACTCAAATTTACCTCCCCTACTCTCATAAGAGTGGTGTTTGCATTCCTTTCCTTGATGCCCTACCATCATGAGTTCCTTTGCTCTCTTCTCATCCCCAAGTGTTATGGGTCTCAACTCCTTCTTGCCTCTATCTGGAGGAGTCTTACTAAACAATTTCTTGAATTTTGACTTCTTCTTCTTAACTCCTCATTTTCCTTCCAGCTGGACCACGTCCACACTTTTCACCTCTTCATCCTTCAACTTCTTCACTTTATCCCTATCAAAATAATCAAGAACATACTGCTCATGGGTCAAATAATTGAGTGAAGGACTAACAAAATCATGAATATCAGAAGGATTAGGGATAGAAGGCGTGTCTTCAACACGAGGATCAATTGCATCCATGCAATACAAGCTCTCATCCTCCCTCGGGTGTTTCATGGCTTCATATAGGGAGATCTTCACTTCTTGATCATCAACCTTCAACGTGATCTTCCCGTTTGCCACGTCTAGCACCATCCCCGCCGTAGCTAAGAACGGTCTTCCCAAGATCAGGGGCACGTGTTCATCTTCCTCCATCTCTAGCACTACAAAGTCGGCTGGAAAGATGTGTTCTCCAACTCTCACTAGGACGTCTTCAACCACACCTTGAGGTCGAGTAATAGACCGATCGGCTATTTGAAGCGTCATCATTGTGGGTTGAAGTTCACCACCTTCCAACTTCTTGAAAAGCGATAGGGGCATCAAATTAATGCTCGCCCCTAGGTCGCACAACGCTCCCTTCTTGATCCCGTTCCCAATATCACATAGGATCGTGAAGCTCTCGGGATCCTTCAGCTTTGGTGGAAGCGCCTTGTGCACTAATGCACTCACCTCGTGGTTCAACTGCACCAACTTTGGCTCATCAACTCGCCGTCTTTTCGCGATCAAGTCCTTCAAAAACTTTGCATAATTGGGCATCTGTTCCAAAGCATCATAAAAAGGAATATTAATATGCAATTGTTTAAAAACATCAAGGAACTTAGCGAATTTCTCATCAAGCTTCTTTTTCATGAAGCGTTGTGGATATGGGACGGGTATCACAGATTTGGGTACCCCCCATTCATCTCTTTCTGTTTCTTTCACTTTCTCCCTTGCTTCCTTTGCCTTCTTCCACTTAGGAACTCTCTCAACCTCCTCACTTTCCTTGCCCTTATGGGACTCATCCATATCTTTATGCTTCTCAATCCCTTCACTTTCACTCCCAACTCCTTTCTCAACTTCTTTCTCCTCAGTCTCAACTCCATCTCCTTTTGGCTCAATCTCTTCGTGGGGCATCTCAGAGTCAGCAGGCATCTGAGGCCCTTCATAATTGGTTCCACTTCTTAGCTGGATCGCCTTGCAATGCTCTTTCTGGTTCCCCTCCGGCATTCTATTCACTGATTTTGCAATCTGGCTCATCTGGAGCTCTAAAGAAGTGAACCTTCGATTGTTCTCTTGTTGAGTTCTAGTCCACTCAACATTCATCTTCTGGAGCTCTTGATCACGATGATCACCCTTCTTATGCAACTCCTTCACATCGTACTCCAAGGATGACAATCTCTTGCTCCCTTCCTCCACCTTCTGAAGGATCGCTCTCAACATCTCCTCAGTTGATGCACCGCCTTCTCCACCAGGAGGTTTAGACCCCGGATCAACACCTGCAGGAACAGTAACACCAGCTTTTGGGTTAGCATAAGAAAAGTTATCATTCTTCCTCCATGTGTTTTGAGGAGGCTGCTGGCCTCCTTGAACTCCTTGTGTGTTCCTCCATTGATTTTGAAGCGACTGAGGGCCTGGAGGCACAAATGGTTGGCCATAAGAAGGCCTTCCATACTGATTTCCACCTTGGTAGCCATTCTGATTGTAATACGGACCTCCCATGTAATTGGCTACCTCTTGCTGTCCACTGGGTTGGTCTACTCTCTCATTCTCTACTGCATGCTCTCCACCCAAACTCTTCCCCAACTCGAGGTTGTTTATCTTCTCCATCATGGCCATCAATAGCCTTCTCGTTCCTTCTCCCTCTTCAACCTGATGCACTCTCTGAAAATCTGCATCTCCACTCCAAGAACCGGCATTCGTGACAATGTTGTCCACGATTTCCCTACACCTCTCTATGCCTTGGTTCAAGAATGCTCCGCCCGCACAAGCGTCTAAATGGTCTTGCCCCGCCTTGTTGGCACCACTATAGAAGAACGCCATAATGTCTCCCTCGTTGTACCCGTGCTGCGGGCACTCTATCAGCATGTTTGAGTATCTCTCCCACGCTTGACGTAGGTCCTCTCCTTGCTTCTGGCGAAAGGACGAGATCTCAATTCTAGCCTTGATCGTCCTAGATGGAGGGTAGAATCGCTCGAGGAACAGACACTCGAGCTCGGCCCAAGTGGTAATACCTCCCCGCGGAAGCGTATTATTGTACCACTCCTTGGCTATTCCCGTCAATGAGAATGGGAACAGCCTAAGCTTCTTGGCATCTTCAGACATGCCATTATAATTAAATGTTGAGGCTATCATGAGAAAGCTCCTCAAGTGTGTATGAGGATTCTCCTTCCCGATCACCCCCTTGAACTGATTCTCGGTGAGCAGCTTTAAAATCCCCGGGGATATCGAGAAGTTGTTCGCCTCAACAGGAGGTAAAACCACTCCATCATAGTACCGCTGTGGCTGTGCTGCAAACCTCCCTCGAATAGCCATATTGTGATCTACGTTCTGAGGAACGTGGTGAGGATTAGCAGCAGGTACTGGTACTTGTTGGGGTGGTGGTTGGTAAACAGGTGGTTGGTTGTAGACTGGTGGTGGATGATATGGATATGGTGGGTAAGGATAAGGTGGGTATGGGTAATGTTGGTATACTGGGTTGTTAAAAGGGTTATTTGGGTTTTGTGGGTAAGCAGGGTTGTTATGAGGATTATGGACAAGGTTCTGAGCTGGATTCCCTACGTTTTGTGTATCCGGGTTTAGGCGCTGGCTATCCCTAATGGAATTTGATTCTGGCTACCACTAACTCCAGTGCCTTCAACTCGGTCTACTGCCTGATTGAAATCGTTGGCAGCATCGTCCAACTCATTATTGATGTCCATTGGTTCCTTCCCTAAGTCGGCAGCGTTCATCCTTCTCAAGAAGGCTCGGTTCCTTCTGGCTATTGTCTCAGGGTCCAACGGTATTCTCTCTTCGCTCGTATTGCCTTGTGAGCGTGTTTTCATAAACCTGACACACTAGCAGAAGGGTCAAAACGCAACTGCCGATTGAGTACAAATAAAAAAAAAACAGAAAATAAATCACCCAATACTAACTACTAAGCTATCTACAAGTCCTATTCAAAAGCATACAACACCATCCCCGGCAACGGCGCCATTGACTTGAAGCGAACTACACTAGCTTCTACTAGTAGCTACCCCGCAAGAGTACGGGTTCACTGTAGTATGGGCAAGTATAGGGACCAAGTATTATCGAACCCAAGGGATGGTGTATATGCGAATAGATCCCTGAAGATCTACGCGTTGTAGTTAATATGAGTGTAATGTTTTTGGGTTTTTTAGAAAGATTAATTAAAACTAAAATAAACTAATTAAACTAAAATACTAAAGCAGACGAATTAACTAAGGGTTGGATTCAAATAAGAGATGGTGATGCTTAAGATAGGAGTCCCTACGTATACTAACGGAGCAGGTACATAATCAAAATAACTGTGACACACAAGAATTAACCTAAGTATAAGAATGCAAGGTGAAAGCTCAAGATTCTAAACCCTAATACTTTACCCTAACACTCGACTTCACGAATCTACTAACAAGTTACTAGATTGTGCTTAATTAATGAGACCCTAATTTAACTAAGGTGATGCGGTCGTCCTCCTTCGCTAAACCGGTAGATGAATTAACCCTTCCTAAACCTTCTCGTTAAGACTACTAATTGTTATTGAGTGATGCGGTCGTCCTCTCTCTAACACTTTCGTACTAAATTCAAAGGTAAAGTTCAGATTAATTATAAGAATTCATTAATTAAGAGAATTAAAACTAACGTCACGAATTACCCTAATTACGTACCCACATCCTACTTCTACGAGTTCATCCTACCCTAAGCATGCAAGGGTTTTAGCTAGACATGGTTTTAACAAAAATAAAAGCAATAGAAGAAACGACGAACATAAACATAATGAATTGCACGAAGAAAATACGAAACATGAACTAGGGTTTTAAAAGAAAATAAATACTAAGAACTGAAATTGAATTAATAAAAACAAAATTTAAACGTGTTCAAAGTAACGAACTAATGAAAAGAAACTAAGAATTGAAAAGAAACTAGAATTCGTATGAAAAACCTCAACAAAACGTAATAGTAAAGCTTGCTCGTTCTTCTCCTCTTCAAAAACTAAGTCTAAAATTATTTCTAAAGTTCGGGTCTCCTTCAAAACGTGTTTGGAAGAGGTATATATAGGCACGGGTCGAAACGGGAGTTAATGGGCCGAAAATACGCATCCTGAGACAAAAATCCATGGGCGCTCGAGCAAAACGCTCGAGCGGTCCCGCTCGAGCAGTGTAGCTCGAATGACACAATCGCTCGAGCGGTTCCGCTCGAGCCGGTCGAGCGCTGAAATCTTTCTGCATGTTTTGGGCGCTCGAGCAATTCGCTCGAGCGGTGGCGCTCGAGCAATTCGCTCGAGCGGTGGCGCTCGAGCTGCTCGAGCGCAAGAATAGTTCTGTAAGTTTAAGCGCTCGAGCGGTGGCGCTCGACCTAGTCACTCGAGTGACTTCCAACTCCTCCCAAGTGATACTTTTCCTCGTCCGCACTAATACCAATCGTATTTCTTCAATATCTTCTCATCCGGGCATCCGTTTGAGTCGATTCAAAGTCCTACGAACTCCGTTTTTCGTCCTCTATTCCCTATGAGCATCAAAGAGACAAATTCATCAACGTATAGAAATAATGCTCAATTGACTCTAAATACTCTATAAACTCGACCAAGATTGGGGTATTTCAAGCTACGAATCATGACAATTTCACGCCTAATCAGAGTTGTAATTTTATTTTAATTTTTCAAATTATTATTTCCACAGTCATCAAAAATTCCAACAGAAACAAATATATATTGGAAAATATGGTTTCACGCGTTTTCAATCGTTATTTTATTTCAGTTCGTGTTCATGTCTGATTTCTCAAACAATTGCATATTTTTTGAAAAAAATTGTCAAACATTTGTTATATTTTCGACAAATTTATTCAAACACTGTGTTCGAATTTTATTTTCAAACAATGACATAATGTTTGAATTTTTTTTTATCATTGAGCATTTGTTTGACCTTTTTGGTCGAACATTCTCTGTTTGTTCAACCAACCAATGTCAAACAAAGCTCTTCGAGGGATTTTCGTATTTTTTTTGTATTCCATCACGAAACCAAACATTATATGCTCCATTACATTTATAATCGGTTAATAAACAACAAAAAATCATTTTCTATACGAACAAAAAGAAAGGGAATAGAGATTACAAATTAAAATAAATATATCTTCACCAATGGATGAGTGCTATGGACGACATCTCTTCGATGACGGGTCACGATGGCAAAATCACGGCTGCCAGCGGAATGATGGTAAAAAAATGTCACCCGTACTCTTTGTATGAGGGGGTGTGTTTATAAAATATAAACGAAACTGAAAAAGAAGATGGGTAATTTTAAAAAATTGTGAGAAGTAAACTGAACGGAAGAGTAGTGAACTAAACAGGAGAGTAAACAACGGGACGGGGAATATCCGCGTCCTTCTTTAAAGATTAGAAATGTTGCAAGCACATTGCCAAAGTTAATTAATCAAGGAATTTCGTAGTTTCATCATTTATTTATTATTTTTTCTGGTTAATGGGAACTGTAACAAGGTGTTCCCTTGCAAGTTTCAATACAAAATAAAATAAAATAAATGTTGCCGTGAATCTTTATTTTTATTTTCCCAAGTCTTATGATATTATTTCAAGCTTGCAGGTTTTGAATATAATAAGTAGTGGATCATTCAATTTAATAATTTTCTAAATGGAAAGGTATACTAAGAAACAATTTTACAGTAAAATTGATTTACATTATTAAATATTCTATTAAAAGATACTCCCTCTATGTATAAAAAAATGTGTTTATTTATTTTTCACTAAAAATATGTTAATTATTTTATTTTTACACTTACAAACAACTACTTTATTTATATTTTATCCTTATTTTATCTACTTTATTTATTCTTAAACCTTGTGTCCAAATAAAGGAACACAATTTTCATGAATTGAAAAAATATTAATTTGATAATAATATTGTTTAATAAAAAATACTAATATTATTTTTAGAATATACTTAAATTTCATGGTAACATTGATTCATTGTACTTACTCTCTTTAAATCATATGTTTATCCCAGTTGGGACTCTCATGGGAGTAGAGCTATTATTCGAGTCGAACCGAGTTGAGTCGAGATGAAAATAAAGCACGGCTTGCTAACGAGTCTCACGAGCCTAACGAGTTGACCCCAACCTAACGAGCCTAATAGAATTACAAAAAATATATTTAACTATCGAACTTAATGAGTCGAGCTCGTTAGTAAAATGATTATCTCTCGAGCTCGAGCTCGGCTCGTTTAACAATATAAATAGCCGAGCTCACGAGCAGCTCGTTTCGTTTAACAACTCTACATGGGAGAACCCCACGGATAAAATAAAATAAGAAATTATATGACCGCTGAGTCACCATGATTTACCACCTCCACCATTCCTGTCGGGCCAGGAGGTGGGGGCCCTGGGGGCGAGGACTTCACCTTTTGCCACAAGATACACAATGTAATTCAAATATATTTTTAAAAAGTTGTTCCTGTTGTTATTAAAAAGTCACATTCATTTTTATTGAAAAATGATCCATTGTGAAATCCCCTATTATACTAATAGGGAGTTTACATTGCTGACGTGTCATCTTCTGGTTGATTTCGTTTACGTGTCGTCTTTTGGTTGATTTCATTTATGTGTCTATATCTATGTCCACGTGTCAAGTTTGTATTGGATTCTTATACATCTTATGTGGTCTTTTAATTAATGATCTAATTAAGAAAAAAAATGCACATATTTCGGATTCGAACCTTGCACCTCATGAGTAACATTAAAGACGTTTTACCAATTAAGCCATATTATGAATCTATAAAAAATAAAATGCATATTATATAAAGATGTTTTACCAATCAAGTTTGTTGGGACAATGTCAGTTTTGATTAGATCCCAAATCCTCTGAAAAGATGACTTGCCTTAGTGGTCAGGCTAGTTTTTATATATATAAATGTAGAAGTGAGGAGAGAGAAAAAATTGTTATTATTGAAGCAAGTGAAGTCCACTTGCTTTGTAGTGCAATTGTGAGTCCCACTCTCCATTAAAGAGAGTGAATTAATTTTACCATTTTTTTTTCACCAATAATTTCAAAATTCTTTAAGCTATTAATTTTAAATCTATTTTCAACACACTATATATCAAATAATATATTTTGAACATTTTTAATTTAACATATATACTGCACATATAAAAAGAAAAATCATATTTAAATTATTTATTTTATTATTTTTAAAGTGTTTATTTATTGACTTTAACTATATATGATGGATTGAATTTAAATAATTTTTATTTAGACTATATAAGTTTTGTTAAATATTAAAATCATTTTATGAATTTTAGTATTTGTTGTGAATTTAATACATAATTGAAAATTGTATGATTAATTAAACAATTGTAATACTCATATAATATACAGTATAATTTTTTTATATTAATTAGTTTATGGATTAAATAAATTTAATTAAATTTTTTTATATACTTCATAATGCTATTTCACATTTAAAATTTATAATATTCAATCCGTGCATCGCACAGGAGAAATACTAGTTGTTGTAAAAGTAAGAGTGATTCTTCAGTAAGATAACTTTTTAAAAACACAATTAAATTGGACGATAATAAATGCATGCAACGTCCAGTAAAAAATAAAATGCATACAACATTAAGCTGAATTTATTTCATAATAATTTATTTCAATCACTGCTTTTTTTATTCCAGATTAGTGAAGCAGGTGAGCAAACAATTACATTTTCGGGATTTTTTATGAACACATTTTTGGGATTTTTTTATCAACACATTTTTGGGCAAGCACACAACATATATACTACAGTTTTCCTAGTGTGATGTGTTCATGAACGAAGTTAACACTGAACATTTTTAGATAACATTTATTTGTTATCTTGTTTATAATAAACTTTATCATAATTTTTTTAAAAGTTTTAAAATATTAAATATTCAATTAAAAGTATTAAAAAATTTATCGGGTTAATCAAGAATTGGGGTTAGCAATAACATACTATTTTTCACGAATATTAATGACATATAATTTTCTTAACTATTTTTAAATATGCATATTTAATATATAATATTATAATATTTAAGGTTAAGTTTAAAGTATCAAGACTTAAAAAAAATTAAATATTAATAACAATTTGCGTAAAATCGATTATGACATAAGACAACACATTAACACTCACTTCTCTCGTAGTGTTAACTTTAATATTTAATTAAATGATATTTAATCAAGTGTGTCAACTATATCTTTGTTATTGATGGCTTAGTTGTGATGAACCATGTTTACCAAAAATGAAGCAACTACTAAAAAATAAAAACATATTTCCACTAAAGATTCTAAACCACAATTCCAAAGTAAGGTGTTACCAAGAAAAAAAAAAAAAACAAATCTAATCCATATCTACTAAACAAAATTATCCTTTCCATGATTGGCCGACATAAGCATGAAAACTATTAAGAGACAACTAAGCCTTGCCACAAAATAACAAAACAAAATGGTTGTTCACACATCAACAATGTAAATACGTTACCATATTCTTGGAAGCAACTCAATATTGTGATACTACAAAGCATAATATATAGAGATTTTTTTTTTTAAGTTTCACATTTATATGATTCTTTATTATTCCATCGAGTTCTATAATATTGATTAATTGTGAGTGCTTATTGATTTATTTATTTATATAAAATCATATTCTTTTTTCATCTCAATTAAATTGCTTAACATTTCATCTTTACTAATTAATATCATAATATTAGATTGATACGGACAAAACTACTCCATATTATATCATGCTTGTTCAATTTATCAACCACTAGAAATATTATACATCAAATTTTAATAAATTAATTAACTTTACAAATCAAGATACGTGTAACTATATGCATCAAACAAATCGACACGTCTATCTATTATATGAATTTGTACTTCATTTTTTCATAAATATGGACTAAAAATTGTGATCGACCCCTTTTCTTTAGTCCCTCCAGAAAGAGTAGGTCTTCTGTGGGCTAAATTTTTTGTGGACTTTTTTTAAAAGATATTATTGTTTAAAATTTTATTTTCAATCAATAACAGTATGTATATATAACAGTGATGATGAATTTACATAATAATGATACTTAAAATATTCGAGACCATATAAATTTGGATTCACACCAAATTTTGTCTTAAAAAGAATTTGATTAATTTCGTATCTGGGTTGAACTAGAGACCTCTTGTCCTCAAGAATAAGTCATATACCAACTCTTCTAACGACAATTTGGTCGGAAACTTTAAATTCAGCGTCTGAAACATTTTTTTTATAACACAAAGTATTAGTATAAACTTTGCGTTAAGATATGATCATATAAATCAGATATGGTGTTGAAATTATGATATAATATTTAAATTTTAAAATGAGATGCTATGTACTTGGGCAAAGAGAGGAAAGAAAGGGAAAGATTTTAATTCTGATTCACTATTAGAAGCAATTTAATTAATATACCTTAATAAATGAAGAAAACAGGAGGAGGGGATCGGAGTGATTCTAATGTTAAAATGTTTAACTAATTTCAAAGTATTAATTGCTTCAAATATAAATGAATAAGGAACCAACTTTATGATCATGAGTAATAAATAGTTACTCCCATCAAGCTTGTTGAATTGACTTTCTCTGAAAATATTACTCCAATGATTTCAGAACAGAAATCATGATAATTTGTTTAGAGTTCACATAGAAAGTATTCAAATAAATTCTTTAATTATTATTCCCAAATGATGAATGCTAAATTACAAAGTTGAGATAGGTCGCTTTCAAATCTAGTCAAACTCTAAAGTTATGTTAGTGGAAAAAGGACAAAGGGCTTTGAAGATTTTTATATTAATTCAGATCCTTTATCAAATTCTGATACTGCGTATTCTACTTAGACTACTTATATGTTGTAATTATAATTATATAAGACCATAATTTATTAAAGTGAATTTAATATAGCATTCGAATTCTATACGAAGTAAACAGTAAAGATAATTTGTATCAAGTTCTGATGTGTAAAATTTGATTTTAAGTTTCTTATAAGTTATAACACCAAATGTCACTGGATACACCCATCACCCTTCAGTTATATTAATATACTTGTTTTGTTTTACGTGTTTAGCCAATAGGCACATTTTGCTTATATTAATATGCACGTTTTTTTTCTTATATATAATTTACACAGTGCAATTGAGAACATGAAACTATTTTTATTATAATTATTGTATATTAATAGCATCATTATCTAAATTGATATTTGGTATATTCAAAACATAGTGTAAATGACGATTATAATTATTCCATCAAAAAATTTCTAAATGATAAAACAAATTATGAGGAATGTGTAAATTTCAATTATTCTATACAAAGTTGGTCCAAATTATGAAACTAACCTCTTAACGATAACTTGATTATGTACACAAATTACGAGATTCATTAGGTAATTTAGATAATATATTACTCAAACGACTATATTAGCTTGTAATTTGAACAAATTTAGAAGGCTAATTTCAATTTAGCCTAAAACATAAGTAATAAAAGATAACTTTTCAAAATTAACTAGACACTTTCATCTTACAATCTACACATACTACTAAGAATGATGAACAAGGATATGAATTCCTAAATTTTTCTTCATAAATTGGGCAAGTAATTAATAATCTTCGTTAATCCAAATTCACAAGCCAAAGGGGGTAGAATAGGCCCTACTAAAGCTCTTAAAAGCCCCAAATTAAACCGAATTCCCCTAATCACCCTTCTCTTGAAAAGGAATCCCAGTGAAAGAAACCCTACCAAAACCCAAATGCCCAACCTCGTACAGCTCTAACCACACATCCTCGCCCTTAAACTCAGCACTAAAATGGTCATTTAACTCCCCACACGATAACACAATCTCCGAATTCCCTTCTCCCACCCTCGCATTTCCCGAAATTCCATCCATATCCCCTCCGCCGCATTTCCGCCTCTCCTCCAGCATCCTCCGTCGGCTCCTCCTTTTCCGGCGGCCGAGGCATTTACGCGCCACCGCCCACGGCAGCTTCACGAACGCCAGCGTCAGAATGTTGACCACCGCGCACGGGCAGCAGCACACGGCCACGCAGTCGGCGATCACGCCGGCGGCGCACGACTTCCCGGTGCAGGCCACCGGATCTCCGTCCTCGTCTTCCGCGGAACGCCGCCGGTCGCGGCGGCCCACGACGGCGCCCGACGAGGAAGATGACGGCGATGGGGTGTGATCACCCATTTGAATTTTGCTCTATAGTGGGACACAAATTCCTGCAGGAAATTAAAGTAAACAGAAACTTGTTATTTGTACGTGAAAGGCACTTGTATGTATATATATACATATTATTTATTGTTATATTTTTTTAAAAGGGAAAATCACGGGGTGGAAACTGGGGTGGGGGGGTAGAGAGGGGTTTTCCCATGCAATTATTCCAAAGAGGAGCAGAGGCCCATGTATTTAGTGTTGCAAGAGTTGAATTTTTTGCTGAAAAAAGAAGAGGGGAAGGCCCACGCGCGGTGTGTGGCGCTTGATGAGCACTGCATTAACATAGTACTGGTAGACCAAGGACAGAAGCTATGTAGCCATAGACTTACCTGGGAAAATAATCAGAGGCTGAGAAAGAACTACTTTTTCAAAATGGCCTTTATTGATTCCTCTTCCTAAGTAATTTTCAGCTATTGATACTGAATATTTGCTCCATACACTTATTTTATTATTGTATATGATGATAAATGGTGCTAAAAGAATATTGTTCATATGAATCGTGTATTAAACAAAATTTCAGGTGGCAGTAACTTCGCCCTTTACCTTTTAGTAAAAGTAATGAAAAAGGTATATTCTGAACGAATTTCATTTATTTGTTGTATGTACTAGTTTGATAATAATACTGTATATTGAAATTTTTTATTACATATTTAAGTTTTATGGTGAAATTAGTTTATAAGAGACTTACTCAAATATAATTAATCAGTATATAAGATAAAAGAAAACTATATACTCTCCCCGTCCCACTAATGCTTGCACTACTATGTGGACATAGTTTTTTAGAAAAATGTGTTATAAGTAGTGTTTTGAGGGGTATAAAGAGAAAAAATTGATTGAATTGAATGTATTGTGGGTCCAAAATGCAAAAATAATGACAATTTGTGTAAATATGTGAATATTGTGAGAGTGAAGTTTATAAAAATACTTTTATTTTTTTGGTGTACAAACAATTGTTGGACGTGCAAATAAAAAAAATGTGCAAACAATTGTGAAACGGAGGGAGTATAGGTTAAATCCATCTGGCAGTTATACGCACTCACAAATAGTTTATCTTAAAAATATATTAAAGACAATTTTGTGTACCTTGAGTGCATTTTGCAATTTAAATACAACATAAAATGATATTAATTATTTTTACAAAGCAATATAAATTGGTTAGAGTAACTTTGTAGATGAGATTGAGAATGAAACCAAATTAGCTCATGATATCTAAGTTGTTCTCTTTAAAAAAATGTTAAGCATCCAAGTCACATTTTCATTTTTTATTTTATTAGCAATATTTGTTACGAGTAAAAAGATTGAAAGAGGATTCCCTTCGTTCCCGTGCAAAAGAGCAGTTCTTTGATCACACACCTATATAGGTGTGTGCGCATATGATCTTTCTATACAGAATGAGATTAGGATCCTAAAAAGATAATGTAACATGTACAACTTAAAACCTGAGATCAAAATATATAATGCATGTAAAATATTGAAATAAAAAATAAATTATGTAAATTTTCTAATAAAAAAAATTGTATCAATCTACGATTCATGTATCTCCAGATATAACATTCATGCACAAAATTAGATTTGTACATGCATATGGATGGATTTTAGGGGGCCGTCCCCTTGGATATTGATTTTTTTTATATTTTTTGTTTAAAATTTATTTAATTATAAGGGTTCTTCACCATTTAGATTGAAACAATGCATTACTAGAATATAAAAATTTCCGTTCCCATAAAGTAAAATTCTAAATAAGTTGGGTGTATATTATTGAATTCAAATGCTAAGATAAGGATTACATTTAAAAAAAATTGACTGTATATTTGAATTATGGTTGTGTTATTTATTTACTGAGGCAGAGGGGTAGATTGCTAAAAGTGAAATGGGTCAGAGGTGAATGAGTGGGTGGAATTATTATACCATGGACTAAAATGTGAAAGAAAGAATTAAGATGAGAGAGAAAGGGGGGAGAGAGAGGGGAGGAAAAAGATCCCTATTTTCGTGAAACATATATGATCCATTTAGAATGTTGTACACAATGTTGATGCGTGTCGTCTCCCAATACAAAAGCCCTTTTCAAGCTGCCTTTGCTTTGTCTTGCCCAAAATAAGGACTCTTTCCCTATATTGCATTTATGACTTGTTCTCATCACACACATGCTACCCCATTGTGTGATGTTTTCACATTAATTTTTACTAATTTGAAGAGATATTTCTATTATGTGGTAATTATTGATTTAAAGAGTGTCAATTATGATTCTAGATTAAGTTAATGTGTACTAACAAATTGTACATAATGTTGCAGAATTTGTTCAAGCGATGAAGCAACACTAAGAAACTTTAGTGACAACTTTTGTAGTAGTTTTTTACGAGCTTAAGAATGTGATTAAAGATATTGATTATCACAAAAATGTTAATAACTTGTTGGATTATATAGGTGAAAATGATAGAATGTTCAAGGATCAAAGTTTAGAGAAAATTGTAGCTAATGCTATTGAAAAATGTACTCATAATAAAGTTGAAAATGATTCAACACCACTAAAATAACAATCATTCTCAATTTTATATAGCAATTGGAAACTCGACCTCTTAACTTTTGGATGCAATAAAAGTCAGAGATGAAAATTCTTCTTGAATTAAATTTCAAGAAATAATATATAACAACAAATTCATATTATAACAATTTTAAGATTATTAATTTATAAAATTGATGGTACCTATATAATTTTCATAATTGCCCTCCAATTCTTTTTTTAATTATTTTATTAAATTGATTATTTTTGAACTGGTCAAATTGGAATTTGAAAAAAAAAAAATTAATAGAGTTCTAAAATTTTATCGACTAGCTTAGTGAAGATATATTTTTTCTCTTCTTTCATCCCTGGTTGATTATAACCCTTCGTAACTCAAAAATATACTTGAATAATTTTTTATACAGATTTAAAAGACATATTTAAGTGGTTGAAATTCTTATTTTACCTTCGCAAGAGATGACACAAAATTTTAGTTGGAAAACTAAAACTAAGTGCATTTTATCCATTAAAAAATGGTTAACGATTTCCACAATGAAATAGAACTATAATTCAGTTCACACTAGAAAGGTAGTGTAGGAAATAATTAAAAGAATTAATTCTAAACATCTCTACAAGTTCTGACTTTTAGATGAGACGAAATTTTTTCATGGTATCAGAGCCAATAGGCTCACGTCCGGATGAAAATCCTGGGTTCGATTCCCGTTGAAAGCAACTCCACCCGTATTAAATTGTCCACTCATTGGGCCTCCCAATTCTAAACGGAATTCTTTCATGTACGTTAACGATTCACGGGCATTATTTTTAAGTAAGAGATATTTGACTTATTGTAATGCTACGAATACCCTATGCATTTTTATGATTTTTTATTTGGGAAAATGGATATTTCATTACTTTCATGTAAATTCATTATTAATTTAAAAAGAAAAGGACACATAATAAAATAACGATTAAAAATAAAATAAAAAAAGTACTCTAAATTGCAAGAAAGTTGAGGAAAAGAAATGGTGAGGATTCATATTCTATATTTGGTCGGTCGATATGAGATCAAGAGCTTCAATTTAATACTTTGATATGATTAGACTATAGAAAAGTAAGGTAATGATCTGACGTAAAGTAATTTACTATTTTAATGTTTCATCGTTCTCGTTGTGAGTTAAGTATCATGTTAATTAATTAGCATGACGTGCGATAACGTATATAGATTCACGAACCTCTTATGAAACTGCTCAACCAATCTTGAAGCAAAATCACCATTAAATGTGGAGTAAGGGTTTGGTTAAATTTATTTGAAATCACATATTAAATTCTAACCTCTTATAAATTGTTTTAAAATTTTATAAAATATAATTTTTAAGTAACTTATAAATTGATAAAATATTTGATTAATATAATTTACAAGATCTTTACGAATTTATAATAAATATTATTTGAATTTAAATATTAATATAATTTTATTTTTTTGTTGTGATAGAGGTGAGTGGGCGAGGGGGAGAAACGGGGTGAGGGTGGGTGGTTGAGGGTGGAAGTTGTTAGAAAAATGAGTTGGTAAATGTTAACTTTTTTTTTTTTTTTTTACCGTTTATAAGCTCTTAAATATTTTATTTTGTCAAACACATTGATAGTGTTTTCTAAATTTATGGTACACATATGCACCATGCAATTTTATTGTATTTTTAAATAGTTTATTTCATAATAGTTTTGCATATTTGTCTTATTCTAACGTTTTATAATTGTTTGTATATTGAAAACAATTATTTTATAAATTTCACTTTTACAATATACACATATTTATATAAATATAAGTATTACTTTTTGGGTTCACACTATAACTCGATCAAAACAATTTATTTACATTATATAGACTCTAGAAATTTATCAAATTATCCCTCAAAATTCTATTCATTACATTTTTTTTAACATTTGTACCAATTTATATGTGCAAACATTAATGGAACGGGTGTTTCACGTATTTTTACTGAATAATTGCAATAGTTATCACTGAACATTATTTGTTGTAAAACTACAATTATTTAGTGCACACAACTGCTATATTATTTAAAAATATATGTAAGTTGCACGATACACTTAATGTATACAAGATCTTATCATTAATTTATGTAAAACAATTAAAGTGCATTTTTAAGTCTCTTTTACCCTAGTTTCACCTTGAAATTCAGTGTATATTTAATGAAACAACTTTCACAATAGAATTGAATTCACTGTATACCTTGCCATATGTATGTATATATTGTTCAGGAATTCGTTTCTGTTTTTCTTTCTTGTACTGAACGCAGAGGGTTGGATGTATTTTTATTTTAAACTAGACAAGGGATCTTTAACAGTACCAATCCATTTGGAACTTTGATATGGTGGTACTTATTTAATGGAAATCCGAACTAGAAAATACTATTCGTATTAAATTTTATCTTTCTTCAAGGAGTACAAGCATTTTAATACATTAAGTATCGCAGAAATCTAGAAGATCTTGAGTTAATCAAAAGATACTTTCGTATTATAGTAATTATTCCCCATGCTTTAAGAAAAGAATCCTACATTTGAATTTTTATACACGAAAATCCAGAATCGCTATTTAATAATGCGTACTATATACCAAAAAGAATACTCTTTCAGTGATATTCTAATTGGTATTTATGTTAATATAGACAAATTGTTTACGTTCAATGATAAATTGTTGTGTTAGATGAATTAAAATTAAAGGTATACTACCTCCGTCCCAAGTCTTTCATACTACATTTTTTCTCATGTTTTAACGAGAGAGTTGTTTATTAATATATAAAATAATAAAGTAATTTTAAAAAAGTGGTATGATAGATATATATCTCCTCTAGTATAAAGTGACTTAAAAATTATTTTATCAGTTTATATACTAATTAAAAACTCACTCGTTAAAATACGTGAAAATAGTAAACGTGAAATAAGATTCGGGAGGGAGGGAGTATAATTTAGTCATTTTTGTTTGTAAATTTTGAAGCTACTGACATGAAACGGATTCATAAGAGAATATCTCACATATTGAGTTGTATATTCAAATAAAATTAAGGTCTTATATACATTTAAATATATTGTACAATTTTAAGTGTATTTTTAAATAATTATGAGTGGCATAATACACCATACACCTGATCTACAATAAAAACTCTCTCTCAAATAAATATTACAATAAACGATTCAAACATCGTTATATTCTCAAGTGTATTAAACCAGTTAGGAGAGTCCAATAAATACTTAATTATCTGTCACTTTCTTAATTTTATTATTAATGTTGATTAAATTGGGGTAAACTCATAAGGATTAAAAAATAAACAAGTTCCAAAGAAATGACGAAGATTCCACATGGGATGTTACCTTAGAGTTAGTCTTGCTTTCTGGTTTTGTGGTCCATGCTTCTCTTTTTTATGTTTACAATTCTTCAGCTGATTACTAAGGACCTGAAATCAGGTCAAAGTTAATACCTCATAGAACAACACATTATATGCTTAAAAAAAAAAACCCACATAATTAATGCCAAATGCCACGAGATCTTACATTTTTTTTTAATAACATTCAACTCTGGTATACAACAGATGCACCGTGCAATTTAAATATAAATTTAAAAAGTATTAATTATTTTTAGTGAATAATTACAATTATTTTCACTAAATAAAGTATAATTGATAAACTACAACTGTTCAGCTAAAATAGTTGCTTCTGTTTAAAAAAATGCACTTGAATTATGGGTTGACACATTTTATTCTCCAAAGTGGAGAGTAACATATATTCCATTTGTCCCTGAAAAATGGTTCTGGTTGCCTTATTAGGCCGTCCCCAATAAATGGTCTTGTTGCCTAAAATAAAAATAATAAACTTTATCTACAATTTTCAATATACAGACATAACATTTTAAAAATAATTTATTTTGTACTTGATATGACACGATATTCTTACTTTTTACATATTTATCAACCTTTTTAATAAACGTACAAAAAGTTACAGGGCCAAATTTTAAAGACAGTGGGAGTACATGTTATTTATTTAATTCTATGCATGACCTTTTAGGGAAAATAAAATATAAAAAATAGCACCCTTATTATATACTCCCCGTCCACTAAAAAGTGTGTTCACTTTTTCTTATTTGTCAACAATCACTTTAACTTTATATTTAAAAAAAAATATTGTATTCATATTTTATCTACTCTGTTTATTTTTTCTTAAAACATGTTCCCAAACAATAAGACACATTTTTTATGGATGGAAAAAATATAATATAAATCTCACTTTAATTATTAATGTACTCTCTATCTACTACCGAGAAAAGATGTTGTCATGTACCCGATAATCAAAGTAACTATTGTAATTAATTATGTTAGGAAACTATTGTAATTGATTACCTTTAAAAAAAAAATCTACTACTGAGAAAATGGATCGTAAACGTTTTGTTCGCCAAAATATACCTCATGCAAAATACATGAATGCATATATTTATGTATTTATAAAGCTTACTCTACCTAGTAAAACATGTATAAAAAAATATTGTGTTATTGTACTTTAATTACTTTTTACTATATTTTTTTGTACTTTGTTTACTACTTCTTCCGTTCCACAATAAACTTCACATCTTGATTTTTTTTTTTTTTTTTGTCTCATAATAAACTTCACACATTCAACTCTCATCCGTCTCACTATTATCTTTACACTTTTAAAATAGAAATAAACTTTTTCACAATATCATTTTATATTCAAATAAAACTCTTAAAAGAACTATTTTCCAATAATTTTTTAAAATGTGTATCCAATTATATATGAAGTTTAATAGGAGAAGGAGAGGGTATATACTTAATTTTTTTTACTTTTTTAATCTTTTACCATCATACATTCCTTTAAATTTTGTTTTGAACTTGTACTTTCACTTTTCAAAATTTTTACCCTTTAATTTATACTTTCATCTTTCTTACCATTTATTCCATACGTCTTATTTAGTGAGTTAAATGAAAATACATGACATTGTAAATACATTTTTTAAAAGTAAGAAATGTCAATATAAATAAAAGTAAGTGAACTAAACTTATTTTTTTCGACGATAAACTAAAATATAGTAAACCACAAAGAGCGGGATTTTTTTTATATAAAATCTCCTATGAACAAATTTTACAGTATAAAATTTATGCTATTATTCAATAATACCATTAGACTTATAAACTGAAATCACCGTATGAAATATTATGGTATCAATGTTAACATTCGGCCCGACAAAAAAAAAATCAATGTTAACATTCGACTTATAGACTAAAATCACAGTATAAAATATTATGATATCAATTAATAAATATATAATAGTATTAATAAATACACATATTAATTTTATATTATAAAAAGTTTTACAAAACACCCCAAAAAATTAAGTACGAGAGAAAGTACTTTCTTCCTAAAATTCATGAAGTGTTAGTTTTGTTTATTCGACCTAAAGGTGAAGAAAATGATAGTCAGAGTCTTCTTTCTCAGGTGACACATCGAGTTTAGTAGCGGTTATCAATGTCAAATCCCAAAAAGAAGCTTATTTCTTTATTAAAGTTATTTTCAAATTAATCAAAATGATCCTAAATATTTGACGATTTATCTTTTGAGAAATTTTGAAAAACATATCAGATATAAAAAAATTTATTTTTTATTTTGAGAATATTTATTACTTGACAAAGTATAGAGTGAAACTGATTTATACATAAATTACTGAAGAGTATTAGTTATTTCTATTGAAGAGTATTAGTCGTATTTACTGAAGAGTATTACTGATTTACACTAAAAAAATTTAGTTGTTCAGTGAAAATGAACTAAGACACTTCAATGTAAACCAGTAATACTCTTCAGTAAAAACAACTAATACCCTTCAATGATTCATATATAAACCAATTTCACCCTATACATACTCTTATTACTTTATATATTTGACGAGTATAACTTTTAAAACGAAGTTCAAAATTACGAGACATACAATATATAAATATTAATTCCTTCACAAAGATTTAAGTACTCCATATGCACTTTATACATATTAATTCCTTGCTGGCACATTTAGAAATACGCAATGAATTAGATATTTTATTGAATATTATTAGTTTGTTAGCATCAACCAAATTAGTTTATTTCATTGAATAATATTATTGTTTTTACTACCTCTTCTTGGATCTTATTTTATATGTGAGTTTGCACAATATTTAAGAAAAGTGGAGCTGTGTGAGTGTAAAATTAAATAATATAATATATTTTATTGACTTTTGTGAGTATTAATTGTTTCCTTTTTAAGGATATGAAAAAAAAAGTTGGGACGTTCCAAAAAAGAAAAAACATGAAAAAAGATCTGAGACTGAAGGAGTATTAAATAACATTAGTTGTTTTTATACATGGTGCAATTGGTATGCACAATTGTTACTCTATATACAAAGTAGGTATCTTGTGAACTTGAAATTTCTTTTTTAAAAAATTATTGTTATACATATTAACTATTACTCCCTCCATCCCAAACTCGTTTGCTACATTGCCAAAAATGTCTGTCTCATACTCATTTGCTACATTTACTTTTGGCAAAAAAGTTACAATACTTTTTAATATTATATTCTCCATACACTAATAACCAAAAGCATTTACTTTATCACTTTATCATCATTTTATCACTTTAAATACTATAAACAACTTTTTTCTTAATAACTGTGCAAACAATAAATGAGAAGTTGAGTTTGGGACGGATGGAGTATTATTTATAAAATAAAGTACTTGATTTTTTAAATAGGAATATTGCGCATGCATAACAATGATAATAGATCTGCATAACAATAAATAATAGTGTGCTTAAATAACTTTTTTTAATCAGAAAAATGCTTTCATTCCACTAATTTTAGTACCTGTGATACTCATAATAATACAAAACTGACCAGTGTTTACATAATATTAATATTTTAAGAAATTGAATTCACGTCAACTTAAAATCACCCAAATTTTTATCACATACTCCCTCCGTCCCAAACTTGTTTGCTTCATTGCCAAAAAGGTTTGTCTCATACTCGTTTGCTACATCTACTTTTGACAAAAAATAACAATATTTTTTAATATTATATTCTCCATGCACTAATAACCAAAACATCTCTTTATCACTTTATCCCTTTATATAATACTCCCTCCGTCCCACTATAAGTTTCCTACTTTCCTTTTTTTGGATGTCCCACTATAAGTTTTCTATTCTATAAAAAGCAAAAAACAATACTCCATATATTAATAAAAAAGGGTTAATTGCAAATATTTGATCTAAACTTTTGAATCGTTGCAAACAAAACCTCATTTTGTAATTTGTTAGCAATTCCAACTAAAAGACCGATTTCAATTTGTCCAAACATAATGATTAATCATGCGTTGTCATCCGAACTCATCTAAATATATTAGTACGATTACTTATTCATTGTCATGTAGGTAAAACATTATTTTCGGACCGTAAAAAAATTGGTTGTTGGTTCAAATTGCAACCAAACATTAAATTGGAGTTTTATTTGCAAAGATTTAAAAGTTTAGATTAGATTGCAATTTGCGAAAAGGTTGTGATTTTATTTGCAATTAACTCAATAAAAAAATATTTTCTTAAACAACTACTCTTTACTTTTTCACAACTCCTCATAACTTTACACAAAAGTTAATATATGTCCCACCATATATTAATAAACAATATATTTTCTTAAACAAAATAATAAAAAGAAACAAAAAAACTTATATCGGGACGGATGTAGTATAAACAATTCTTTTCTTAAAGCCCGTGCAAACAGTAAATGGGAAAATGAGTTTGGGATGGAGAGAGTATATATTATAAATTTATAGTATTATAATTGATCAATTTAAAAGTTTTGATTGAACCAAAAAAGTTCGACTCGATTTTTTGTATAAAAATGTTAAGAGTAAGATAACAAAATATTCTAAATTCAATAAACCAATATGCTCAGCCTACCAAATCAAGTATTTTCAAGTTTCAAGTCCGATACTCAAATTAGTTGGCCCGACCTACAAGTAGACATTGGATGCAACCATAAAGCTTTTTCGAATTTTAATTTTATTACTAAATATCAAAACAACAGTACTATATATATATATTAGTACAAATACATATACTAATAAAATGGAAAATAGAAAAATATAAAATTAGTAGAACGTGCAACCCATTAAATAGGTGAGATTCTTGCAGGAGCAAAAGTAGGAAAACTGGGCAAAAAACTCAGACTCCTAAATGCAGCAGTTTTATTTATGGCCATTTGTTGTCCGAACTGAAAGTGATAGTACTACAAATTCCCCCACCCCACCTCCTAGATAAATATTAAATTTAAATAAATTATGAATATATATATCCTAGCTCCTGCTTGAGTGGAATGTTGAATGTCATTCTAAAAATAAAAATAAAAATAATAAACCATCACAGTTTATAAGAATAATGATATTATTGAATAAATGTGATGTTACTAGCATGGATCCAGTTTCATACAGTGGACAAATTTCACCGTAGAATTTGCCAAAAGTAATTAATCTTTTTGAGTATCCACTGATATTTTGTCCTAATTCACAAATAAATAACCACATATTTATTGCATCTAGTTACTAAATATATGTAACGCACCTGAGATATGCAGCAGATGGTTGCAGATTTGCACTCGATGTTTTGCATCTACGGAACTTGTGGAAAATTTTAGAGATTAATTTGCCAGAAAGTGTGAATGAAAATTTGATCTTTTATGTAGTCTGAATGCAAGTACTGGTTATACCTGGTTTATCTAGGCTTTCCCACTCTCTCTCTCCTCTCTCTCCTGAATATGTGTGTATATATAACCTGCATTTGTGTGTGGAGAGTGAAGGATGAGACTATATTATAATGATATTTGAAATCTTGACTACAGCAAAGCATTTTTTTGGGATAATTTAATGTATAGGAAAATGTTATCCCCAATAAATATATTATTGGAGGCCATAACTCAAGGGTATACGTACATGCGACCCCTAATTCATTACTACAAAATATACTCATTGCACGTTTTAGTGTCAGCTCTACACACTACTTTCTCTTTCTTCATGGTCGAATCACGAAACTGGATCCCTCCTGTGCAGGAACTTTAAATTATTTTTTCAATTCTTCAACTTAGATTCAATAAAAGATAATCGTTAAATTATTTTTTAACAGCCATTGGATTTGATTGAATCATCAAATCCAATGGTTAAAAAATTGTGTAGGATTTTTCTGTACAGGAAGGGATTCAATTCAGTGGGATCACGTCATCATCTCTTATGAGTGGATTTTATATGAAAATAGTTTATGATAAATTTATCATGAAACTGTTTTAAAAGATCAAATATTTGATAAAAAATATTAATAATCTCATCAGAAGTATCATTAGTCTGGTTCAAAAAAGTTTACAACAATTAAAATATAATATGTATCACTAACTCGGATTAATAATACTTTTGATGAGATTATCGATACTTCTAGTCAAATTAATATTCGATACGTTAAAACAGCTTATCATGAACTATTTTCATATAATACTTTGTCATCTATCTTACATTCAAGATTGAAATAATTGTTATTTGTAGAAATATCGAGATCTTAAGTTTGTGTAAATATCTATAGATATATCGATATCAGTATATTTTTTTTAAAAAAATTAATACCAATTTTTAATACATAAATTTAATTATATAATTTGAATAATTTTACATTAAAATATATAATCGAAGTCGATATTACATATTGATAAATATTCTTCTCGCTATCATGTCGATGACCATGCAAGAAAAATGAATATATTTGGAGATATTTTCGAACATTTTAGTTACATTTTGGTATTAGATTATTTATTATATGTGGCGGACGTTGGAAACTTTTGAATCTGTGATTGTGGAAAAATAAATAATCGTAATTAATTCGTTTAAAAAGAAAACCCAATCTCACATTTTCCCCACTTTTTTTTTTTTTTGTCATGTATCAAGCATTTAAATCTTGTACCAAAATATATCATATGATCGATCTTGTTAGGGTTTCTTAAAGTCTTGTTTGGTAGGTGGGTAGGAAGGATATGTATAGTAGGATGAGATATGGAAATGTAAAATGATTGGATAAACTTGGTGTCTGGCAATATATAACAAGGGTGAAACAATTCTAATTTCAAAATTTAATTGTTTGAATAGATGTAATAATTTTAAATAAACGAATAATTTATCTAACCATGGAGGATGGACTTAGAATATATTATTTATAAACAATCATTTTATTTATAAATATATTTCATTAAACATGAGTTATGACCATTTTTTTACGGACTAAGGCAGTATTATATTTATTGAATACATATCAACTTTGCAATCACATATCCCCTTGTAATATTATAAATACTTTTGCCCAATATATTTTTTTATCGGTAAATGTTACTCCCTCCGTCCCACAACAAATTGCGGAAAAAAACTCACTCACAAAAATACGAAGATAAAGTGAACTCCGCAATGTGTTCCGGGACGGAGGTAGTAGTTGTTAGTAGTTAGTTCACTAAGCCCCCAAGTACTCCAAGAAAAATCTCCAAGCCACCTTATAGCTCTCTTAATTCGTTCCCAAATGGAATCTAGCCTGGGTCACTCACTACAGTGAGGAGCCCAGTGGTCAGGTGAGCTAAGCCACTTTTGCCCAATATATTAATTCATACTCATTCAACAAATAAGTGAATACTCATATATATATATATATATATATATATATATATATATATAATACTTATTTTAATTGTAACTTTTGGACTATAAAAATATAAAGAGTATATTTCACTTTAGTTTAATAAAAGTTAAGTGTTTATAATTCATAATATTATATGTTTCAAGTTTTACATTATCTATATTTTTTGGGGAAAAACATAGAGTGAAATTAGTTCACACATAAACCACTTTGGAGGGAATGAATTGTTTTACTAAAATGTACTCTCTCTGTCTCAATTTTGTTTACTCAAAAGCCAAAAAAAGAAGGTTTTTTTGTTTTGTTTACCCATTTCCTAAAATGGCAAAAAGCAATACCACTTTTTCAAATTCAACCTTCAAAAAGCTATTTTATACTAAAAAATATTAATAAATAATTTCTAAAAAGCTACTTTATACTCAAAAGTATTAATAAACAATTATTTTCTTAAACATTGTGTCATTTAGAAATGGGTAAATCTAAATTGAGACGGAGGAAGTATTATTTATTTTCATTAAAGGATATTAGTTATGGAGGGTACATTTGTTTTACTAATGAGTACTAATTGAAATATGAAGAAAATATGTTGTTTTCCTAGAGGATTAATTGTTTTTACTAATTTTAAGGTATCATGAGTTGATCTACTAAAAAAATACTACAAAGTATTTTATGCATAAATAAATTTCACATTCTAGATACTAAATATTACTTAAGTCATACTTCCTCCGTCCAAAGTTAGAATGTTTATATCTATATATGTGGTTTTTTTTTTTATTGTACAAACTAATTAGAATATATCACAAAAAATTAAAAAACAATGCCCACAACAATTTATCTTTATCCTATTGACATCTCTATTGCCCTCCACCTTTTACCACAATCATTACTTTATACATAAACAATCAATATTCTTAAAACCCCTTTAAAAGGAATCATAATTTTAAAATTGGACAGTATGAGTACTTTACATTTTGAATTTTATAAGTTTAATTTTATTAATATTATCATAATTGTGTATATCCTATTTTGAATTTCTAGATCCACCTATACACGGCCATATATACATATATAAATTACTTAGTACTACGAATACTCTCTTGAAAACTAACTATATGAGTACAATTTATAAACGAGTGATATTTATTAACACCTAAATAATTACTTTATGCATACAGTTTAAAGGTAGCAATAGTTTGTACATGCAAGTACATTGAACAATATAAGTGTCACCAAATATGATTGTAATTTGCATATTAAAAGTCAGATCCGAAGAGTAGTTGTTATTTGTGCATTATGTATCCACATGTGCAATGTCTTATATTTATTTTAAACTATATATTATTTTGTTCATTTGTTCATAACAAGATAATTGATCAATGAAAAGCTATTGAATATATATAGCTAAGTAGTATAATAATGAAAATGTTGAAGCCCAAACGACAAACCAAATGAAGCCCATAATTAATGATGGATGGGCACGTTGAAAAGAACCCCACATATAACATAAGTACACACAAAATATATACTCCTATTTTGAATAAAATTTAATTTCTAAGGTAGAAGATGATTTTTTTTTACAATGTACTATATAATTCCAGAATTTAGATGATTTTTTTAAAACTAAAAATAACATCTAAAGAGCATGCAGCATATACTTATTTATAGACCTCCAATCTAATATCAACTATTACAAAAAATGACTTATTTAAATTCCTCTAGCACTCTTTATTTCTTGATGAACAGAGTTTCGACTCGTTTCATTTACACCCCTTCTTGACCTATTCTTAACCTAGTTGATATACACTGCAACATTAGGCCCTTCTTGACCTATTCTTAACTTAGTTGATATACACTGCAACATTAGGCCGTAAAACGCTGGCTCGAGGATAACGAACAATGTTTTAATAAAATTAATTAATTACAATGATGGATTATGAAGTTAAATACACAACACATGCCACTCAGACTGGAAATTGCAATATGAAATGGGGACTCACCCTTCTAACACTCTATTGTGCACAAAAAACTTCACCATAATAGCATCAGAAATTATACCTTGAAGCATGTGGCAACTGAACCCTCATTCACATAGGCTGAGAAACAGCTCCCCCGATGAAATAATTATGAGACGAGCTCGTTTCTCATGGACACTCGCTATTCTCTTATCCTGTCGTCTTGCTTGAGCAACATGTTGTATTTTCTTTCCAACTGTCAATTGAGAGGGAGAATCACTCACATTATTTTGATACATGCATGATGAAACAGTCCCCACATGAAGAAATCTTGGATTTTAATGTTTTTTCCATATACAAAGAACTTTTTCATTTATTTAGACCTCTATTCCCACTCGAAGCAAAATTCTAAGTCCGCCCCTGATTTTATAATATAAAATCCCGAAACAAAGCTATATTTGAATTATTCTTATAGATATTTCAAAGGCAGAATTTGCTCAAACTCATTTAAGCTCGGAACAAATATACCAAAATTTTCTTTAATATAATTATTTGGATTGTGTTATGTGTGGACCCAAAAGTAATGACATTTTATGTAAAATTGTAGATATTGTAAGGGTGGAGTTTGTGAAGAGTTTCCTATTTTAGGGGTGTGCAAGTTATTATGGGACATTCCAAAAAGGAAAGTTTGCAAGTTCATACCGGACGGAGGGAGTAATTTAGATAAGAAACGAAGATTTAAAACTTAGTTTATCCATTTTTATCCCATTTTGCCAAAGTAATGGCTAAAATTCTTTTGTTCATAAAAAACTAGATTACTTGACATGGAAACTTAACAAACCTGAGAATTCTTTGCCTTCAGTCTTTGAAGTTCTTCAACCAGACTTCCGATGCTGACATTTTGAAACTCATTTTAGCGGCCGCAATAAAACATGGCACGAAACTATACAAGGGTTTGATTTCATACCTTTGTTGCATTTGAATAACCTCTTTTTGCAACTCCCTCTCCCTCGCAGATGGACTTATCTGCATCAGGTAAAAACGTATAATGCAATTAATATTGTTTCTTCTGAACCATTAATAAAATTATAAATTAAAGGTTTTATCAGCAAGAGCAAATGTACCTGCAAGAGGTCATTTGTTCCAGCCTCAGTCAACTCTGTAGCATTGCCTGCACCCGGGGTAAAACTAATTTATCATACATCAATAGCCAAGATAAAGGTCCAGAAAACAAAAGGCTAATAAAAAACATGCAACAGATCAAGTGGAAGTGGACAATACCAGAGGTTTGCTCCACAAACTTCATTAATTTAAGTATCTCGTCCTGACAAGATGAATAGGCACCGGTCAGCAAAACACCCAATGAAAGAAAATGTAACAAAGTGGATAATATAGGTAAAATTTTGTTGAATACCTTATAAGCTTGCACATCATATGAGTTTTTTTTTTCTTTTAGATCATATAAGATGCCAAGTCTTACTCCCTCCGTTTCAATATGTTTGTCGCTTTTGGGCTTAAATCTTGTTTCAAAATGTTCGTCGTTTTACATATTTTTCCACGTTTCTCCCAAGTTTACCCCTCTAAAATTTCTCCTTTTAATTGGAAACATATTTTGCACCCACTAAATTAGTATCTTTTACTTGGAAAATATATTTTGCACTCCTTCTTTCCTCTCTATTTCTCATATTTTTAGTTGCATATCCTAGCCAATTAAGAAGAGTAAAATTGTGAAAAAAAAAAAAATTATGTTTCTTAATTAAATACAAAATGTCAAAAGCAACAAACATATTGAAACTGAGTGAGTATTTATTTTAGGTTGTCGAAGTGAATATAAATAAGATAGCAGAACTTCTACGATGACGGTAAAAGCAATTCCTGAAATTAAAATGACCGAATCAGAATATAATTTTCTGAGAGAAGTCGGGGTCTTGAACTCTCTAAAAGCAACTTGTAAGCTCCTAACATCTTATTCTGAAGCAAGTAAGAAACTTTTGACAAAAAAAAAAAAAATAATAATAATATCACGCACTTCTAAGGAGTTTATAAGATGTTTCAAAGAGTTTTAAAGTTTATAAGTTCAGTCAAACACCATCTAAGTTGAGTAACGCTTACTCTTTGTGCATTGTTCTGTTGCAGGATGAATTGCAATGACGGGAGAACTGAACCAGCAGGAAGGCTAGGCCCCGCCGTCGGGCTTGTGGAGGCACCAGATATTTGGTTAACGTTAGCACCCTGAATAAAGAGATAACTTAGTTTATCTTGAGCAAAAAACAAACCACACAACCTTAGGAGGCAAAAATCATACCTTGGGACTCAGTTCTGCGGAAGTGACTTTGAAACGTCCTTTACGTTCTACAACAGCACCTTCGGATGCATCCTCCCCTAAGATGATGGGAATTTAACTAATAACTAAAAGGAAAGCTCAGATGAAAAAATATAATTGTGGTGATTAGACTAAGTGTGTTACCAGAATTAAAATTACTCAAATCTTTCTTTTGACGGTACTGCAGAGGACCACTGTAATTCCGTTCTCTCTGATATCTTGGTTGCAGATGTTCCCTTCATTTAAATAAAAACTTCATTACTCCAACAAATTTGCAAATAAAGCACGCAAGGAGAAACTATAATCTGTTTATGCGCGTATTACAAACAAAATGTCCTTCCAACTGACAAAACACATATACTAGCAAAAAGGTGTCCAATAAGGACATGTCAGCTCTATCATTTATGCTGGACAGATGGAGAGATCGAAATCTCAATAGGGTTATAAAATTACATTTGCAAAACTATTTGTTCAAAAGATTCAAGTAGACAATTAAAAAAATAGTTTGAAGGTAGTACAAGCAGAGTTCGGAGAAGATCTAAGCGGACTCAAACTTCTGCAAGAGAGAAATCAGAAGTTGGAGCTTTGTGGAGGGAACCCTTGTTCCATCCCGATTAACTACCGAACGAAAGCTGTTTTTATCTTCTAGAATATAGAATTACGTAAATGAGAAATATACCTGTCCCCATCACCCATAAGTTTTTTAGGAGAGGCAACATATTCCTGTAACAGTGAGCCACTGGCAAATTTTCTCGGCACAGCAATATCAGAATTTGGCAAGGAGCCCCTTTGACAACAATCCCCACCATCATCCTTTCTCGTTTCTCGGTCCATAGCACTTGGACTACCAACAGCAATATCATCTTCACAAACATCAAAACAACCCCTGTATTAAACAAAAGTGCATCATGTTGTGGCAAACAAGAGGAGATGGTCAAGGTGATGAACAACATGAAAAGACACATTAATAAATGTACAGATAATTAGGAATCCATAAACTCTTTAATCCAACTGAAATGGTCCAAGCCAATAAAGAAAACTAAGACTTGATGTCATCTTTCTACCCTATTGATATCAACGTCAAAAGAACCGTTTAGCAATAACAAAACACAAGATTATTGCCTAGAAAGGTTTATTAGATATTATGATCTTGGATCCTAACATGACTGACTTTTTGGTACTAGCTAGCTAGCATATTGATGCCGCTAATTACTAAACATTTAGTGTAGAAAAAAGAGCAGAAACCATAAGGTTACTAGACACTGATAGCATACTTTAGAGCCTCTAGAGGTTTACTCGGAAATGCGGAAAGAGAATCCTCCATATCATCATTGAGCTCATCCTAAGAAAATAAGATGCAGATCAGAAGAAACTGGTGGGAGATAAAAAGAACAAATAATGAAGCTAAAAGATAAAAAAATAAAAATTAGGCAAAAAATAAAAGCAATGCCTCCAAATGTGATGCAGCTTTAGAATGATTAGCGGGGTCCAAGTTTTCCTGCCCATTTGCAGGGTTTCCAGACACACTTGAATCTTCTGAGTTTGACATAAGATCATCTTGAATCTGCAAGCAACAATAAACATTATAGAAGTCGACATTTATAAGAATTCAACCAATTCATTAACTTATTAGAACCCAAGGCGTTACCATGGCAGCTTGATTTTTCAGATCCTCCAAGTTGAAATTCCACGCACTGATTCCTCGAATGTACTCTTGCTGCACATAACAGCTCATGATAAGGGTTGGCTAAAGTCATCAAATACGTGCACGATAATGATGTAAAATTGTTGTTTTAATCAAGAATATCATGGTTGTCCTTGTTTCTTTTTACTGCTACAGCTGATATACAAGCAGCTATAGAAAAGCACAATTCATGGTGAAGCATAAAATCAACAATAGTATTATCAACCATGTATAAACTACTTTAAATATATATATGGTAAGGACATCCAATATGTGAACTACAATAAATAGGAGCAGAGATTTCATTTGTAAGGAGTAGAGATTTCATTTGTAAAGAGATTGTGAAATGTTCTAGAAAACATTTTGAACTGTTAAATTTAAGAAGTCTCCACAGTTCATCCAATATGTGAACTACAATAAATACAAATAGAGATTTCATTTGTAAATCAACAATTAATTCATGTGAAGCATAAAATCAACAATAGTATTATCAACCATGTATAATCTACTTTAAATATATATGTTAAGGTTAATAGCCTATTCTTTACCTATACGGTCTCCCTACCTTTACCATGTTTAATCTAATTCATCTCACCCTTGTTTTCCAATTATCTGCTTTCTTCTGACAATTTCAATGAGGCATAGTATTGTGAACAAGTTTCATCGTGAAACTTGTTTTGAGAGTATTAGTTATTTCATTAAAGGATATTACTTTTGATGGTATTTAGTTGTTTTCACTAAAGGGCATTACTTGAAGGGTATTAGTTGTTTCACTAAAGTGTATAAGTTGTTCTACTACAGAGTATTAGTTGTAAATCATTTTCACACTAACCAAGTTTCACACTATACAAACTCTTTCAATGATGCACTCCCCACAATTAATTTCTTTAGTTACATTTTGGAAACACAAGTATCAGATAATTGCTTACTTTCCATTCAGCCTAGGTATAAAAATATGTCCTCCACAACAATTACTAATCTTCCTCACAATTTTCGTTCAAATGTTCATACAAGTCAACAAGTATGATACATGTACTTGAAAGTGCAAAAGCTTCAGATTCTGATACAATTCTATTTCTTGCAGCAGCCATGCATACATGTTGGCCCTAGAGGTAAGCACTCGACCTAAATGGATTTAGCTTTCGAGCGAGCAAGAGCAAAAGAGAAAATAGTTGGTCCAAGAAGAACAAGAAATTTACATTCTAGGTCCTACTGGAGTCCACCAACCAGCAACAAAAGTTTTTAAATAAAATACTGTTGCATAATTCTTTATAAAGAAAATTTTGCAATGCCCAACGGGGGTTAACTCCTGACCTGTGATAACTGCTCCTTGTCCTCATACATTGCCTTATTTTCTAGAAGCATATCTGCTTCTTTTACCTGCAAAGAAATTTGGTTTTGAAGAAATTACAATGGTATAAAATATAATCAAACAAAATAATATTTCAATAAAGCAAAAACGTAAAGTCACCTTAAGTATCCTAAAACGCTCTCCGAGAGAGGACATGCCAGTAAGGATATTTTTCTCCAAATATTCATTTGAGCGTGCATGTTTAAAGAACGAGTGCTTCAAAAGCTTTTCTGAAGTCGGACGTTTTTTGGGATCCTTCACCAAGCAAGTGGCAACCATTTCTTTGAAAGACTGCAAAAGTTGTGTTTTAGCAACAAGACAAGATTTTGTGTTCAAATTCTAGCAAAGAAAGATATACCTTTGAGAATTTTTTATCTCTTTCATAGTCCAACCCCGGGGGTGCATTTTGCAGCGTCATTAGTAGAACCTGGACTTAGCAAAAGGGAAGAATGTTGAAACCGAATATTTCTGCATACTTAAGACGCAAACAAAAGATCTAATCTACATAAATAAAATATTTATCAACCTTCATTGGTGGATACTTAGAGAAAGGGGCATGGCCATGAGCAAGTTCAAGTGCCGTGATCCCGAATGACCAAATGTCTGCTCTGTAGAGGCATAAATATTACAACCATTGTGAAAGATAAACAGAGTATAGAGGGATAGGTAGAGAAGAATATTCTTTAGGCACTCACTTGAAGTCGTAGCCATGCAATTGTTGCATGACTTCAGGAGCCATCCTGTTACAATATACATATAAAAGGAAATGGTTAGAAGTAACAAATAATTAGTACAATATGAGAACATCTAACTTATAAACTTACCATTCATGCAAGATAACTTACCAGCATGGGGTTCCGACAAACGTATTTCGAGAACGCTGACGATCACCAGTAGCATACATGCATGCAGAGACTCCAAAGTCCGCTAATCTAACGGTACCATTAGAATCAAGTAGTATGTTCCCAGCCTGTTATGCCACACCGAGAGAGAGAAGTAAAGAAAAAGATTTAGTCCGTTGGAGATTATGTTATGACTATGTCTTTATTTTGCCTACTTTAGTCGTTCTATGTTTAGTAGGTAGATAGTTTTTTATTCTTTCCTTAGATTGTATCCCTAGGTCTCTCTCCCACCACAAATAGGGTAGTCTTCTACCTCAATAATATACATTGGGCAGATATACTCCAAGGCAAGAGAGGCCAAGTGTCTTGCCTGATTTTCTTTCTAAAGTGTCATATACACCCCTAATTTTTTTAAATTCTAAAAAATAATTAAACAATCTGTAAGCCTCACACAGCTCAAGCTACTTCTACAATTTCAAAAGTGCCCAATGGCCTTTTCTTTCTTAACTAAGGTAGTTACTAACAACTTCAAGTAATCAGAATCATATTTCTTATTGCTGAAAGTGAAACCCTAGTCTAATCTCCTGATTTGCTGGTTTTTTGGGAGGATAAATGAGTAGTAAGGATGATTGTTGATACTTGATAGTCTTCTCGGGAGATGTTAAGTTTCCCTATGAAATTGTAAATTGAAATTCTGCCCTATTTTATTAACTAAAGTATTTTTTTAGTACACTTATATATAAAATATTTTACAACATATTTGAAGGCTACTACATCTTTTTGGAATGATTATTAAATGCTTCATTTGTAAAGAGATTGTGAAATGTTCTAGAAAACATTTTGAACTGTTAAATTTAAGAAGTCTCCACAGTTCATGAACTACAATAAATAGAAGTAGAGATTTCATTTGTAAATCATCTAAAATGTAATAAAATAAGAAAATAATCAAGTGCTAACATATGAAATTATCATTTATAGATTTTGAAGTATGGCAAACCGTTTTAATTTTTGTAATATGTCCTTTACATATTCATTAGTATAAATAGTTAAGGACTATGTAAAGGAAAGGGAGAAACACAATGTGATACCTTCACATCTCTGTGGATAAATCCATGGGCATGAAGATACACAAGAGCTTTGAGAACCTCATATAATAATGTAGCAATAACAGGCTCCTCAAAACCCTCTGGATAAGCCGATTTCATAATGTGTAGGCAAGATCCACCAGCCATGTAAGGCATCACAACCCATAAAAAATGACCAGCAGTGAAAGAGCAGTGTGCCCGCAAGAGATTTGGATGGTCAATCAAAATCATGGTTTGCACCTCTCGTCGAATACCATCCTGTTCATGGGACAGTGCTGGCATATTTTAACAACTAGATAATAGTGCATCTAGGACCTTCAACATGCACATGTAGATATAAGCAGTCTAAGATCTTCGACATGCATATAGGCAGGTTTACGCACAAGATTATCAAAAGTAAGTGGCATATCATGTTTCACAAGTTTTTTACCAAACATACATTACAAAATCTATTTTCAAAAAAATGATAATCCCTATCATCAATAATTCTAAGTCAAACAGTCAACACATCAGCCCCAAAAGCATTCAAGATGGAGGATTCAAAATCAAAATATTATAAAGGCCATCAAGCAAAAAGTGTACATGTGAAGCATTAAAATTAGCAACAGAAAACAGAGACCATATTTAAAATCAAACTAGATAATTCAAAAGAGGCACATTTGGAATATTGGAATATAATAGAAGATGACATACCAAGTCACTGCTACACTTCTCAAGATCGAGAATCTTTATTGCAACAATCTCATCGAGTGGAATACAAAGAGCCCTGTGTACAATAGCACTGACACCTTCTCCAATTTGCTCATACAAATCATAATCTTTATCAGAAAGAGGAAACTTTTTTGTTGATGTCTGTGCCATAATTTCCTTATACTACAAGGTCACGTCTTCTACGAAATAGCGTCCCAATACACATCAACTGGATATAGACAAAGAAAGTTGGTGATGATATAGTGCCCTCTTCTTACGCATTGATTAAACATTGTTCCTTTTTTACATAATATCTGCAGCTGCAATAATATATTAACCTCAGTTTTTACTAAATCCAGCCATTGAAATTCTCCACGTTATCAATCGAGCCTCCCTACTTACCTTCAGACAAACAGCATAATTTATCAACGGTTAAGAGGAATTGATTATTATCCAACCAACAGCTCCACACGTGTCAATGCATATAAATTCTAGAACTTCAAGAAAGAGCAAAGGACCACAGGAAACTTTATATATCTGTTGAGAAACAGTATGGGAATAGATAAGAGTCAATTTCATCAGTACAAAAGAACAAATATGGACACACAATTAGTTGAAATTTCCTATTTTAGTAGAAGATTTTGAATGTAATTTGTATATCAGAATACAAAGTTTCAAACTTTTACTTACCACCAACTCTAAAAACCTATTGCTCACTTCTCAGAGCGCTTTTCATACTCTGTTTTCAGTGACATCAATACTAAGCATCAAGATACTTGTTGCCAGTAATTTCTTTAATGCCCAAACTAGAGAAAGTAAGAAGGTTGTATATGCCAACATTAAAACACAATCCAAACTAAAAGAATCAATTCATCAATCTGGAATGCAGCCGATTGAAAAACTAAAGAAGAAAACTATTAATAAGAAACAGCTTTCCACTATTGCAGTTCAATTAAAATCACAGCAGAAAAATAAAAAAAGAATCAACAAATATGAATTGGACGTAAATTGATAGTGACATTGTGGACTAACCTAGGGTTTCCAAGCCGGATAATTTCCGGAAGAAAATTGGTTATCTCTGTCCGTCGATGCGAGCCAGCCCAAAGGACAGAATCAGAATCAAAGATATATAAGCTTCTCCATTTGCGAGGTTCAATGAATCTTCGCCACCTGAACCTAGTTTTATGAATGGTTGTATTGAAAAGGAATGATTTCTCCGGAAAATAAATATCTCCTTTTAACCTCTAATTTTCTTTATCTATGTTCTATCAATTTCGCACCGCAGATCAAATTTTGTATGAATCTTTGGTTTTGGGCTTTAGGCTAAACACATCCCACAACTATATTATTCTTATATTTATCTTTATATAAATAATATATATATACACACACTTAAAATTATTTATTATTATTGTCTTTATATAAAGAACCATGAGCCAACTAATTGTTAAAAAGTAATATGTACAATCTACGTTTTTCCGTACGACTAAATAAAACATACATCCATGTGAGAATAAACTTAAAAAAATAGTATGTACTAGATCGCTCTTTATGAGCTAACAGAATATACATCCACGTGGAAATAAATAAAGCTACCAACTTAGTATAAATATTCACTCGTAAATTGTAATGAATGAAAAAATCTCAAAATAACCGTGGAGAAAATGTGATTACGAGGGAGAGATGGTGTTTTTTTTTCCCCTTAAACATTAAAGAGTATTATAGTCCAAATATAGGGCGTGTATAGTAGGTTTATATAATGGTTCATGTATTTTGTGTGAAAAGATAATAACATATATTTTTGTAGATTACATATTGTAAATGGGATACATATACTAACTTTTGGTGTGTTTAGTTGCGATTTTATTTCAACAATTTTGCGGGAGATTATCTATATATTATATTATATGTTATGTATATTATAATGCTAACTGACCTGGAAATTATTAAATTTTAAATTGAGTAATGATTGTTTTAAATATGGACAATATTATTCACCCACATAAAAATATTTTGTTCACCCACCTATTTTTATAATAAGAATATATTTAATAAAAATTACTAATATATCATTTATAAAAAAATAAACATTAAATTTATTAAACGTTCATGCTTTCAACATCTGCCCAAAATCTCATAATTCATGCATTTTTTTTTTCACACACACAATTACACCATTAAAGAAAAAAAAGATAAAAAAAAGGTATGATCATGAAAATATAAACCATAGAGACACAATTTAATGAGATTAAATTATTATTATTTTCTTTAAATTGGTACACCATGAAAATGAAAGGAAGAAATAAAGAAATAAAATGAGGTTGGTGATGGTGGTTTGTTGGGTCGGCTCTGTAAAAAAAATGAAAGTGTTGGTGTGCTATTTTTTTTAATTTTAAATTTGAGGTATGTGTATATTTATTGAATGATCTAATTATTATATTAAGGTTATAGTTGTAAATTTTAAGGGGTAAATTAAGCAGAATAAAAAAAAACAAGTAAAATAAATGGTGGATTAACTTAGTAGTGGGTGAACATAGTATTTTTGCAGGTGTTAATAGCCGCACCCTTTAAATATTTGATTTATATCTTTGAAATATAATTTATTATAAATATTGACAAATAATTAATTACAGAATATATTGAATATATTTTTAAAATATAATTTATAATAAATATTGAGAAATAATATAAAAATATGTTAAATATATTTTTGAGATATATATTATGATAAATACATCTATTTTGTGGTATAAGATATTTCAATTGTTTTGAAGTAATAGTTGTATATATTTGTGTTCTTTCAAAAAAAAAAAAAATATTGTGAATGATCAATGTATAAAAATAATTCTATATATAGTTTGTATAAATTTATTTTTTTGTTGAAGTTATTAAAATAAATATTTATTAATCTAAAAAAGTAAAGAAATCAGACCACTCTTTAATTTTTGGCAAAGTATAGAGTGGAAATGAGTTATATATGAATCATTGAAGTGTATTAGTTATTTTCACTAAAGAATATTGTTTTCACTTAAGGGTATTAATTCTAGAGGGTATAATTAGTTGTTTTCACTAGAGGTTATTCGTTGTTTTCATCGAAGGGAAATAGTTGAAGAGTACGAAGAATATTAGTTGTTTAACTGAAATATATTAGTTGATTATAGTAAATGGTATTAGTTGGTTGTACTAAAAAGTATTGCAAAATAATTTATGTATGAACCAATTTCACTCTATGCATACTCTTAGTTTTTTGTAGAAGAAAGATATTATTTAAATTAATTATTTCGGAAAAAGATTATAGTAGACATATAACAATTAATATATCAATATATTTTATTGGACGAACCACCAAATACATATGAGCATATTAATCATATTAGAATAAGTTTGAGAGATATCTTTTGGTTGATTAATTAAGATAAAAAAATTACAAACAATATATAAGTTATTGTACTTTGTCGTCTACAAAGTAAGGAAAGAGTAAGATCTCCAACAAACTACAAATTCCTCAATAATTTTTCTTCTAGTTTTGAGATCATTTTACGGGATATTAATATAAACAATGCATTTCGATTGAAAATAGAGCAAAGCTCTATACGGACTGACCCAACACAGAAATATATATAAATTGGGGGTTTCTGATTCAGCGAACATGTACCTTGAGGGAGAAAGTATCTTTTATATGTGTTGATTCAATGGAATACTATAAGATAAAAATAGGGAAAACTCCATAATCAATAAGCTGAGTTCTCAAAGTTTGTGGTAAACACATAAATATCAAAGTTAAAGGCCTAAAACATGTGGCCCAATTATTAAAGTCAAAACTCAAAATAAATAAGGTCCAAGTTTAACGAAATAATTAAATTAAATAAACAGAGCTTGACAATCATATTCGGACTCGAATTTGTTAAACTTTGTTGAGATAAATCACAACAGCTTCATCTCCATCATTTTTCACCCTCAAACCTAGATTAAATCCGGAGTATAAAAAAAATGTTAGTTATTTATTTATAGGGGAACTTACAATGGGGTGTATTTCTTAAGACAAAATTACAATGGGGTGTAGTACCTTTTTCAACTTGCAACCAAGTGTATTTTTAATTGCATAGAGGTTAAGTTTTATGTGTTAAATTACCTCTTTAATCTTACTTTCCATCAACTTCTCTTTAAACACTATTCATTGTACTTTTCATTATTTTATGATTTGATATCTACTTTCCCACTTTTCTCTTCCAACTTTTTTAAATTTATCAAGTTTTATGTTCAATTTTTTAATAAAAAAAATACTGACATTTTTTTGTTTGCATTTCGTTATTTAATAATTATTCTCGCAAATGTATAGTACAAAAGATAATAGCATAGTACAAATTTGAACAATAGTATAAATTTTTAATTTGTGTAAATGAATTATTTGTACCACAGTATAAGATATAATACTATAGTACAAATATAAAATTTGTAGTACAAGAGTGTGGGCGTTAGTACAAATAAGGTGTTTGTACTATGGATTAAACATATACCATAATATAGATTTTGTATCTAAACAATTCTCTTCTCCTCTTCCTATTCTCTTCTTCTCCTCCTTCTCTTCTCCTCTTCTTTATCCACCACTTCTTATTTGCAGAGTCCTTTACTTGAAACATAATTTACCTATCATAAAATAAATATATAATCCTTCAAACTCCAAAATAATTTGCAAAAGATTGAATTATGTATTTTGAATCACATAATTGCGTTCAATTGTGGATAATTACCAATTTCAGTATCATTGAGTTAGGTCCAATATACTACACCCAAGTGTAATTTTCTCTTATAATTACACTTCATTTTCTTGAACCAATTTAGTAATTATTCTAAATTAAGCTTACCACAATATTTCCAATGCTCGAGGGAAACCTGATAGGACTATTGATGCTAAAACTGCAATATTGCAAATCAATTACCACGCAGCCTAAATCGGTGATTCCGGGCAACAACTCCCGCCCACTCCACAGTTTTACGGCATCGTTCAGCGCCGCCATTTATCCTGCGCCCCCGTCGGATCAGCGCCGTACCCGATCGGGTAAAACACTCCGCCGTTGCTCTGTAATTAATTAATTATTTCCAACACATTGTCAAAATTAACGTAGGAAATAAAAATTAAACCGGAAATGTCCTCACCTTTGACGAGTTTTCGGCTGCCGCCGGAGAATCCAATTTTTCTCTAGCTAATTTCGATACCTCTGAGTACAATTAAGTAATACGATTAAAACCTTGATAATGAAGATTCCTATGAAGAAATCGTCATTTCTTCAACTGACGGTTTTTTTAGTCGCGATTTCGTGCATGATCACCACCACGCCACCGGAGGTCTCGATTTTAACGGCGGTTGCAGTGTTTGGACCGGAGATTGCTCCAATGAAATCCTGAGAATAGCCGCGAATGCCGACAACGTCCGCTGGATAAAATCTCTCCGCCGGCGAATCCATGAGAATCCGGAATTGGCCTTCAAGGAACACGAGACTAGCCGGATTATTCGCCGGGAATTGGACGAGCTCGATTGACGGTGAAGCTTTTTGCAGAGTCATATTTGAATTTTGAAATCCCTAGTTCCTGTTCTAAAGAGAGATAAATAGATGTGACTAAAGAATATAAATATTATTAATTAAATAACACAAAATAAAAAAAAGTTAACCTGAATGCTATTGAAAAAAGATTGTACACTACAATGCAATTTAGGTCCAATATACTACACCCAACTGCAATTTTCTCTTATTTATAAAAATGTATGCATTTATAAGTTGCATAATTATTTTAATAAATGCATTTATCTTACAATATTATAAAAATAAATCTTAAAAAATTAATATGTACGAGAAACCGTATGAAACAAAATACTTTATAGATAATTTTTCTAATTGAAAAAAAGAAAGAAGTGAAGAGGCTTCATTGATAATTCTAAAAAAATATTATTTAAAGCTATATTTCAAGAATATTGTGGACGATCTGAATTATTTGAAGGATAGAGTCATACTTGCACATACTCTATGGATAACTTGATGTGTTATGGTGTGTAGGATCATAATTTGAATTTAAAATTTGAGACTTCAGTTATGTTACTAAAAAGTATAGATCATTAAAAAAGATCGTGCAACGGAATTAGATTGACTCTAATAAGACTAGGAGGTAGTGTTCTGAAAGGTACAAACATAACTAGAAGTAATTAAGGTGAGATGATGTTGATTCCTAATCCTTCACTGGCTCCATTCAACCCAAGACTTTCGTTCAAGTTTCAGAAGAGACATTTCACATTAGTTGTCTCATATGAAATGTCAATAAATAAATGTCAATGACAATCGCTCGCTAATATTGACATATTCTTGAAAAATTCAGTTTCAAGTTACAACCAGTCGTACGTAGATGTTTTGTGAGTCATCAATTACAATAATTTGAAGATTTTGACGTATAGAGAATATGTATAAAGAAACTATATATTCGAATATTTGGCAATGAGATAAATTATTTTGGGTAAGAGTCCAGTGTGTTGTGTCACTTAGCGCTCGGAAGTGTTTGCATTTGTGAAGTATCACATGCAGATCAAAATCATAAGTTTAAACTTCTAAATACTATAAAACTAGTACAATCCCCGCGAGCTTCGCGGGTTTCGACAAATAATGTTACATTTATTTTTTTAGAACATTATACAAATGTGCTTTTATTAACTTGATTATCTAATTATTAATTATTTATTTTTGGCAAATGTATTAATATTTTTTGGCATATTGTAATTGAACTTTATTCGATCCATATTTTATAAAATTTGGCCTAAATTGGACAAAATAAAAAAGAGTGTCCTTGTTTTGCAAGTTTGTAAAGATATTGTCCTAATTAATTTTGGAAGTTCGTAAATATATTATCTCAATCTTGCAAGCTCGTAAATAAAGTGTTTTAATTGAACAAACACTCGTAAAAATAGTGTCCTAAATAACAATTTTTCCGTTATAGCCAATTTAGTTGATGGTAACAAAGAGTATTAATTTTAATTTAAAGAACATTAATTGGTTAATGCAGAGTGTATCTAAAAACCATTATAAGTTGTTCATATATGAAATAATTTAATTCCAAAACATACACTCAATACTAATATTTTAATATTAAAACACGTAATACCAAGATGAGGTTAATCATGTTTCTAATCTATCGTCAATATTATCAGAACTGCGAATTGAATTGTATACAATAAATCATACCTTATAACTTATAACTAAAGTAACTCATATAAGAAAGTAACAATTTTTTTGCATGTTCGTAAATATATTTTCTCAATTTTGCAAGCCTGCAAAGATAATGTATTATTCTTACAAACAATCATAAGGTAGTGTCCTAAAATAATAAAAATTTTCTTATAATTTTTATTTTGGTCCCATGAGAACAGGTGGTTTGCAACAATAGTCCTTATTTAGATATTTTAGGTCCCGTAGTTTCAAATTCAGTCCCATAAATAGTTATAGTTTAAGTACCAGAAGAATGCCTATGTTGCATTATTATCCTAAAAATATTTTAGGAATATTTCAAAAACATAATGAGATAAGTTATTATATTTCAAAAACATAATGAGATAAGTTATTATATTATAAAGAATTTAGAACTAATTTCGGAATTTTTAACACAACTTTTTAAATAATTTTAGTCTTCCACTTTAAAAACTTGACGCGCATTTTTAGGAATACCATATAGGACTAATTTAAAACTCAACGCACGTTTTAGGAATATCCTATATTTTATGAAAAATCTAGGACTAATTTCGAATTTTTTAACACAATATTTTTTAAGAATTTTAACACAATAGCAAAGAGACATTAGCTAAAAAAAATAGAAAATAATTGCTAGAAATCAGTAGATGTTATTGTATTAGGACCAAATTTGGAAAATACAAAAGTTAATAGAAGTTATTATATTATTGATCATTTTAGGACTAATTTCAGATAACCCTAAAGTTTATGTTATTAGTTATAATTATACGTCACATCATTATAATTAATTATAATTACCTCTCTTTAATGTATCATTGTAATATCAATTACAATTGAAAAATATTATAATAATCATTAATTATAATGAAAAGGTTACATAGGACCAATTTTAAAAAATACAAAAGTTAATAGAAGTTATTATATCATTATAATTACCTCAATACATAATTAATGTTATCTCCTACATTATACATATCTCTTTAATGAGAGAAGTTATTACATTAAAAATATTTTAGGACTAATTTTAGAATTTTCAACACAATATTTTTTAAGAATTTTAAGTTGACCAATTACATAGTAAAACACAAATTATCCAAAATACAATACGTCGTTAGTACATTAAAAATATTTTAGAACTAATTTAGGAATATTTGACATATAATATTTTCCAAGAATTTTAGTCTTTCGCTTTAAAAACTCAGTGCACGTTTCTTAGAATATTTTGTATGACCAATTTCGGTCCAGTTCCAAAAATTGGCGCACATTTTAGGAATATCAAATATTTTAGGAATAATTTAGGGCTAATTTTGGAATTTTTAACACAATATTTGTTAACAATTTTAGTCTTCCACACAATGTCGAAGAGACCGCTAATTCAATAGAACAATATTCGACATCAATTTAAAAAAAAAAAAACAATCTTGGACAAATTTCCAACATATATTTAAGAAAAATATGTAGTCAATACTGTAGATATTTTAGGAACATTTAAAATATATAATGATCAAATTTTATCAGAAAAATTAATGCGTGGTACCAAACTTGAAAAGAAAAGAACAAAAAAAAAAAAAGGGACCAAACATCATGAGTTAACACCAAGAATTATGTGAATGCATATTGATATCAAAAGTATAATAATTTTGCAAGAAATATGAGGTCTAATTTTAGGACCAATTTCGAAATACATCAAAGTTAATAGAATTTTCTTATAATAGGACCATTTTCGGAAAACACAATAATAGAAGCTATTATATTATTGATCTCATTTAAGGACTAATGTCGGATAAAAAAATGTATATAATTAATTATATTTATACGTTAAAGAGTCATTGTTACATATAACATGAAAATGAACTTGGACATTGATAGGGTTTAAATTCATACTATATTTTTAATTATATTTATACGTCACATCATTATAATTAATTATAATTACCTCCCTTTAATGTATTATTATTATATTAATTAAAATTTTAAATTAATATAATTATAATTAATTATAATTAAAAGGTTATATCATTATCATTAATTATAATTACCTCACTTTAATTACAATTATAAATTATTATAATGATCATTAACTATAGCTAAAAGGTTACATCATTATCATCAATTATAATTACCTCACTTTAATTTGTTATTATAATTATATGCTACATCAAATCATCAATACAAAATAAATGATATCTCCTCCATTATACATATCTCTATAATGAGATAAATTATTACTTTAAGAATATTAGGACTAATTTCAAAATTTTCAATGCACTATTTTATAAGAATTTTACGTTGACCAATTACATGGTAAAACATAAATTTTCCAAAATACAATACGGTGTTAGTACATTAAAAATATTTTAGAGCTAATTTAGGAATTTTTTACACAATATTTTCCAAGAATTTTAGTCTTCCGCTTTAAGAACTTGGTGCACGTTTTTTAAAAGTATTGGTAACCTGATAATCCATCATCATTATATTCATGTTGTCGCCCCCAACAGTCACCCACATTTGTTGAATTGTTACATGTACAACCAAAAAACACATTTCAGATAGAATTTAATATTAAGGACACCATCATCATTACACCTTTGTCATCAAGGGGAACTCAATATTAAGGGACACTAAATTATCAAGAGACATTAAATTATAATTACACTCTTGTCATAGCACCCATCATGCTGTTGTCATCCATGCCATGGACTAAAATTGTTGTCTTCCTAATACATGGTTACATACCTCTTACAAAGTCAATTAGAACTTTATACTATTGGTCCAATATAAATGATTGCATTAAAAAAAATCCTTTAAACGACACATTTAGTCCCATAATTTTCCAAGACTCTTGATCAAAAGAAAATTGAATTTTTTGTACGGCACATTCATGGCATGCACTATATTTCTTAAAAATTAATCAAGTAATGAATAGAAGTAATTACACAAATTAATTGATCATAGCCTATTCCAGGACCATTTTATATATAGGAACCCATCATGCTCCTGCCATTTATGTCATGCACTAAACTCGTTATCTTACTAATATAAATGAATCCATTTAAAAATAATCCTTTATACGGCACATTCATGCCTTGCACTATATTTTTTAAAAATTAATCAGGTAATGAATAGAAGTAATTACACAAACTATCATAACATTCCAAAAAATAAGAATGCTCAATAAGTAAATTTGTTCCAATCATGGATTTAAAATGATGAATTTTGCAAAACTGTACTAAAGATGTTTAACATTAATTATCCTAGAAACATTGCAGCACAAACCACCACATCAGAAGTTAATAGGACCATATTCGAATTTTTCTTTTTAAAAAAAAGGAAAATACTATATCTTTCAAGACTAATCAGGCAATGAATAGAAGTAATTACACAAATTAGTTGGTCATAGACTATTTTAAGACCTACCCAATGCCAAGGGCAATCTAATATCAAGGGACACTAAATTATCAAGAGACTATAATCACACCATTGTCATAGCACCCATCAAGCTCTTGTCATCCATGCCATGAACTAAAATTGTTGTATTCCCCATTATACTTTCAATCTATTTACGATTTTATTTTCATTATTTAATTAACCAATAATTTTGTGCATGCCTTTAATTTAAACATTAATATTTTTCCACATATTTTTGTTATAACTAACTCAAATAAATAAATTAGTGGAAGATTAAAACCCATTTGGAATTAACATTTATAATTAATTATCTTCTTAAGTCTAATAAATTAAATAACTAAATTTTCGTCAATTTTGGACATACCTAAACATATAATTTTTTTAATGGAATCTTCTCTACTAAATGTATATTTACCATAGAATAAACTATCAATTTAATTTTATAATCAATATATCATGATGAATGAACATAAATTACTTTGAGTATTGGACGTTAATTATGCTAATTATGATATAATATTTAATTTTGTTATTTATGACACATTTATAATAAAATTATTATTATTCATTAATATTGATGATGTATTTAAAATTGGTCAACTAATTTAATGAATGATATTTCCATTAGCACATACCTCGCATAAATTTAAAATTAAAAAAAATAATCAATCATCATTTTTTTCTAATCAGATTCAAATTTTAATTGATCAACAATAATTTTAAATATATAATTTTTTAACTGATTAAAATCTAAACTTGGTCAACTAATTTATTATGAAACAAAATCAGTGTTCCCTTAATTTAGTTAGCATATGTAACTTATGCGTGCATTTGTTACAATGGGTTGAACGACGGCGACTTTTTCTTAATCATATATATACACGAGTAAATTACATTGTATATAATTTATGATTCGATCAAAAATAGTAAAATGGTCGGTTAATTTGGGTCACGTTTGGGAAAACACGCGGACGCCGAGCCTCCCCCTATTTGCCGTTAATGTCGCCGATGTCTTGTAATCATCATTGACTAACTACTTTATTATTTCTTAATTTATCCATAATCCCTTTTTCTAATTTTTTAATTGTACGACACATAGTTAGCTTCAAAAAAAATTGTACGACACATACTTATCACCCAATCAACTATTTGCTAATTAAAGACATTAATTCCATTAACTCTACTAATAATACATAATAATATTATGGTTTTGATTGAATTTTTATACAATAGTTTACACAGCAATGAAACAATAAAAATAGGAATGATGAGATGAGAAAGAAGAACATCCAAGAATATTGTTATGAAGAAATGATAGCTATATAAATAAATAAATTACATTAAAAAAATAAAAAAAAATATTGTGCTAAGTCAATGTTTACCATGATAATTTCCAACTTATTTCCTACTATCTTTCTACACAATTTAAATTCTCAACCGAGAATAATATAACTATATATATATATATATATATATATATATATATGTCTCCTAACTGAGATTACAAAGTAAGTATTATAGTATACAAATAAAATTCAAAGACATGAAAACACACGCAATCGTGCTCATTGTATATGGCAATCTTGGCAATGATAGTCGCAAATGGAGGAATCCAGTGGCGGGAACCACCGTCACCGCTCCTCCTCCTCGGCCGGCGGTGTACCGTGATGTTGAGAGAGGCAACCTACTAAAAAAATGAAAAAACATTGCAATCCTAATATTACAACAAATGTAAAATAATTATAAATAGAATTACATCATGGTATGCTCGATCGAATGATCATCCGTGGACAAACCATCGGAGATACACACATTACAAATACCAAACGTAGTGACTTCATTACACAGCAATCCGGATTCGATAAGACCGAAACAAAATCGGAAGGTAGAAAAAAGAGGAAGAAAATGGGAGGAGAGAAACAAAGATGAAAAATGAGCATGACCAAAGACCAAATTTATAGGAAAAAAAATAAGAAAACAACGGTCGAAATTAATCATGAAATAAATCAACGGTGAAGATGATTGGACAACTCTATTCAAGGAGAAGTCAAGGATGTTAGAATGGATAAAAAAGAGGCATGCCACATAGGCATTTTTGGCTTTGCAAATATAAAGGATTGGATTTTGGTATAATTTACGCTCTCGTGATGATAATAATTTAATACTTCATATATTCAGTAATTATATAATATGCATATTAACGATTACATATTTACATGTAAAACAGAATCTTGCAATAAATGATTCAATTGATTAAATGATTCAATTGATAAAAGAGGTGTGTGTGGAGTTGGAGATTGAATTAGGCTTGTGTCAAAATAGAGTAGGAAAATAAATTATCTATTTTATAATGTTAAAATTTATAAATGATATACTAGGTTATGATTGTTATTTATATTAGGGATGACAATGGGGCGGGTCTAAACTTGCACTTGCTACAAACCCCGGCCTGCACGGAATGGGTGAAAATCCTATAAAATGGGTAAAGACGAGTTTGGACCCGATCAAACAAGACCCTGCCAGATTTGGGACGGATCCTGGTATTAACTGGACCATGTACGTATATGTATGTGTATATAAAAAAAATATTAACTATATAAAATTTCATTTAATAAAAAGTTAGTAGGGGCTTTCTTAGGTCAGACATCCTGTCGAGTTGTCTGATATCAGGTATGCCCTATAAACCATCAGATCTAAAATCTAATAAAATCTAATGGTTTATATTTGATAATTTGCTCCCTGTTGAGTTAATGATGTAATTTTCTATTGAGCAGTATCGAGCTTGTCGTCTTATTAAATATTATATTAAATTTAATATTTTATAAGTATGAAATTATTAATTTACAAATTTATCCTTATTTAATTTATAAAAAAATATTCTAATTAATTTTTAATCATACAATTAAAAAAATATTCTAATTAAATCTGAAATTAATTTTTTATGCCTAGGTTTATTAATATCATTATCGTTCATCATTCATCTTCTGTCATCAAGAGTCATCGTCGATCCAGCGACGCCGAAAACCACCCAGCGCCGCCGGCCACATCCCATTGCCGCCGAACACAGCCAAAAGTTCATTGGGAAACAGGCCCGCCTCTACCAGACATGGTCGATCGCAGGGTACCTGTCATCAAAGATGCTATTAGCAAACCCAGGGATGGCAGTCAAGTTATTCTGGGAAGAAGATTACGAGATTCTTGAAAACTGTATTTGCACCCTCAGTAATTCTACGCGAAAGAAGTGTTCTCGCAAGTTTGCCAAGTCTCAGATTTTAATCTGATGATGAAATGAAATTATTTTCTTTGAGACAGTATATATATAGCTGCCACTGTAGATGAGCGGATGATAGCAATATCCCAAATAATTCCATCGAACTATTTTATTTTTCTAGTTTTAATTAATTAATTTACTTATAGTTTTAATTAATTAATATATAAAATTTTTAAAAGAAAAATATATATAGATGAATGTTATTAATTTAGGTAATTTAATTTTAAAAGGGTAGAATTGTAAATAAGAAAATACAATTTAAAATATAATATTATAACTCAACAGGTTGCAGGTCAGTGCGATGACACGTGGCATAATTATAAACCGTATCTGATATCAGGCAACTTGATAGGGTATCTAATCTAAGAAAAACCCAAGTTGGTATAATATCTAGGTTCTTAATTCTTCCATTACTCGTCGAGTTGGCGTCATATGTGTTCTACTAGATCTCATTTTCTCACCCACTCCACCCCGTCTTAGATTCCGGTGGGTGCCGCCACTAGCAACCACTATTGTCTCCATGTCCATCGGTCTCTCTTTGCCCTCCATCCGCCGGCTGTATCACGCTCTTTATCCTACTCCCCGTGATTACTTCATCTGTACTTTCATCTCATCGTTATTGCATATATATCAACTTTTGTTATTTTTGAAATTTGTATATGTGAACTGATGTAGAGTGTATTACTTGTACATTTTCTTTTGTGAATGCAAACTTTGATGTACGGGTCGGGACGAGTAAAACCCGCCAGGTAAGCGGGATGGGTCCCGGGTCCGCAAAAAAATTGACGGGACAAGTCCTGGGACAGACCAAACATGCTTCGCTGACATCCCTAATTTATATTACACTATGTGATATTCACTACCACATGGAATGTGTTGTAAATCTAGAAGATTTATTATTCCAAATCTAGAAGATTTGATGTGGACATTACTTATGGACCAAGAAACCCAACGGGCTTTATATCTTAGACTAGGGTTTTATTCTTATAAATAGATCATTGTATTCATTATTGTAATCACTCTCATACACAAGATCATTAGTGAAACTCCTGGCTTGGATCGCCCCCAGACGTAGTCGTTCACGACGAACTGGGTCAACAAACGTTGTCTCTTTAATTTACGCACTTATTTACAACACGTTATCAGCACGAGTCTCTACCCGAGATTGTACGGTACACCCTAAATTAATTTTTATATGAATTACATATTTTTGATGTGTACCATAGATATGAATTCGTTCTTGAATATTTTTGCGTATAATTGTATTATGTTTGTATACGAATTAAATTATTTTTGTGAATTGAATCGACAAGCAATGGCCGCCGTCCCGTAGACGTTCGACCGCCGCCCGTCCACCGCCGAAGGCCGACAGCCGCCGTGCGCCCTGCGCCGGGTGCCGCATGCACCACCGCGCGCCTTATGCCGCTGCCGCCGCGTCACCGCGCGCCCACGCTGCTGCCTTAACGCGCCTGAGGCTGTGCGCCCAGCGCTACTGCCGCCTGCGCCCGATGCCGAGCCGCCGCTGCCGTCCACCGTGCGATGCCGCCCGTCCGCCATGCGCGACACATGCGGTATTTTTCCCGGATTCTTGTGATTTGCATTTTTGATATCATAAAATTCGTGTTTAATTTATTTTTAATCCTAAAAATATTCCGTTAAATTGCGTTAATATGCATGAAATAATTATTCTTATGATTATTCCCTCTGTCTATTAAATCGTATATTTTCTAGAAATTATTTTCATGTGATTATCTCTCTTTCTCGTTTATGCATATTTATGTGATTTAATTATCCTACGTGCATTACTATTTTCGCACATAGTTTATTTCTTTATGGTCCGCATATTATGCCCGGGTAGGCGCACCCGGTATTTGTCGGACCGTAAATATATATTTTGGGTAGACGGCGCCCAATACGTGCATCTATGTGCCTTAGAATAACTGAATAAATCCTTGTCTCCCCGTTGTCTATGAATTTGGTCAATCCTCTTACCCATGTCACTTTAATAATTGTAGTGAATAATATCTTATATTACCAAAAGAGAATTTGATGAGCTTGCGCTAGATGTTAAAATACATCTAGCCTCAAACAACCTTAGCAGCACGATTGTCGATGATCCAAAATCAACTGACGCCCAGAAGGCGAAAGCTTTGATTTTCCTTAGGCATCATCTCAATCAAGACCTGAAAAATGAGTATCTCACTGAGAGAGACCCCGGAACGTTGTGGAAGTCCCTGAAGGACCGTTTCCAACAACAAAATGATATACTCCTCCCTCAAGCCCAATACGATTGGTTGAACCTCCGTTTCCACGACATTAAGTCCCTAACGGAGTACAACTCAGCCCTACATCGTATTGTATCTCAGTTAAAGTTATGTAAGAAAACTGTAACTGAGGACGACTTAATCCAGAAGACTTTGTCGACTTTCCACGCAAGCAACCTTGTACTCCAGCAGTAGTATAGGACTAAGAACTGCACTGTACACTCTGAGCTAATTTATGCACTTCTAGTAGCGGAAAAACACAACCAGCTCCTTATGCAGAATCATAATGCGAGGCCGGTTGGCTCAAAAGTTGTGCCCGAAGCACATGCTGTAGCTCAAAGTAGTACAAGAGGTCGCAAGCGTGGAAGGGGGAGAGGAAGTAAACGAACTCGTAGCCAAGGCTGAGGTCGTAATAAATCCGGTGGTCCGGGTACCTTGAATGACAATCAAGCTCAGGTTCGTGGGAAGGCTGCACCTAACACGAACTCCACTACCCGAAAATCTTATAATCAAGATAAGGTTGAGCAGCCTTGCTACAGATGCGGATGCAAGGGCCATTGGTCTCGCACGTGTCGCACTCCCAAACATTTGGTCGAGACTTACCAAAAGCAGCAGGAGGACGATAAGGGGAATGCTCTTAGAGTTGAATCTCACCATGCCAGTCTGCCCGAAGCAGACCCTGACCAAGACAACGCAGATCCTATGAGCATTGAACTTAAGGATTTTGGAGATGACGAGTGATTCACATATTTAGTTATTTCTAGTATTTTATTTTGTTTTCTGAATAAAACAATTTCATGTTATGTTTTGGGATCCTTTCATTCGGATATTTTATTTTATGAATGAATTTATTATTTTTAGCTTTGATATGTTTACCTTAATAGTTGTCCATAGTATTTATTTGGATATTGTTGTTCTCATTTATGGCCTGTAAACAAATCAGCTACTAGGTTTGGACTATTTCCTCTTACATGATGGACGCCCATAGTGATTTATGTTTGGTAGATAGCGTCACCACACATACGATCCTAAAGGATAGGAAGTATTTTCATAACTTGATAGAACGTAAGGGGATTATAACTACAATATCCAATGATAGTATGTTGATAGTGGGCTCCGGGAGAGCTTCCATTGTCCTCCCCATGGGTACCGAACTCATAATTGATAATGCTTTATTGTTTCCACAATCTAAGCGTACCCTACTCAGTTTTAGGGATATTAGGATAAACGGGTATCATATTGAAACTAAAACTGAGAATGATAACGAATACATTTTGATGACTATTACTCGAGGTAGCCGTAAACAAGTTATAGAAAAACTTCCCTCTCCTCCGGATTGTACTATTTCTACATCCGGCTGTCTAGTTCCCATCTAGCGATGAGTATGAAATTCCATGACCCAAATTTCTTTAAATTATGGCATCAGTGGTTAGGTCATCCGGGACAAACAATGATACGTAGGATTCTATCTAATTCAACTGGTCATAATATTACGAATAATAGAATCCCTCCTGTTGATGAATATTTTTGTGATGCATGTTCTAGGGGTAAGTTAGTAGTGTGCCCGTCGCGCACTAAGGTTGGACTAAAGTCTCCAGTTTTCCTTGAGCGAATTCAAGGAGACATTTGCGAACCGATTCACCCTGCATCAGGACCATTTCGTTATTTCATGATCCTTATTGATGCCTCCACTAGGTGGACATTTGCATGTTTGCTGTCCACCCGCAATCAAGCTTTTGCGAAGACTATCGAGCTTAGAGCTCAATTCTCGGATTATCCAATTAAATCGATTCGCATGGATAATGCAGCTGAGTTCAGCTCGAATGCATTTACAGATTACTGTATGGCCCTGGGAATTAAAGTGGAGCATTCGGTCTCCTACGTCCATACCCAAAATGGTCTTGCTGAGGCGCTAATAAAACGTATCAAACTTATCGCGAGACCATTGCTTATGAACTCCAAACTACCCACTTCATGATGGGGGCATGCAGTCCTACATGCATCGCACTTAATCCAAATCCGTCCAACTGCATATAATGATCATTCTCCCCTGCCGTTAGTGCGTGGGAAAGAACCTAGTATTTCCCATCTGCGTATTTTTGGATGTGCGGTATACGTTTCAATAACGATACCAAAGCGGACCTCTATGGGCTCACAAAGGAAACTTGGTATTTACGTCGAATACGAATCTCCATCCATCGTGAAATACCTCGAGCATTTGTCCGGGAATCAATTAACGGCCTAGTTCGCTGATTGCACGTTCGATGAAGATTACTTCCCGGCATTAGGGGGAGATCCGAATTCAAAATTGAATGAATGTCGGGAACTTACGTGGAACGTAAGTAATATTCAGTATCTAGATCCACGTACTAATCAATCTGAACTAGAAGTTCAGAAGATCATTAACTTGCAAAACTCAGCAAATAATATGCCAGCTGCGTTCACTGACCAAAGAGGTGTAACTAAATCGCATATACCTGCAGTAAATGCTCTCCAAAGGATTGAGGTCCCAAGCAAAACGAGTACTCATGCCCCCACATGCCAAAAACGTAAGGGATCTTCAAGAGATAGTAACACACCTAAACGAAAGGCTAGCAAAACTGGTCAGTCGAATGTAAAATCTCTAGAAGAGATCCGACTAGATAACTCCAAGTCTCTAGGAGACGAGAGTCCTAATGATGAAGTACGTGCACAAAATATTCCTTGCACTAGGACCGTGGAACGACCAGACCCAGATACAATGGGAAATGAGGAAGGCCTGGTTGACGTAAATATCAAAGTCTCTGTGAACTTCACAGATACAGGAGAAACATATAATAGAAATATTACTATCGTCGACGACACATTTGCAGCGTCAATCGCCCTTTCCATTATAAATGATCTAATTCCAGAACCCAAAACAATCACCGAGTACCAGAAGCGCTCCGATTGAGTTAAATGGAAAGAGACAATTGATGCAGAGCTCGCATCGCTTAACAAAAGACAAGTATTTGGCTCTATAGTTCGTACTCCCTCGCGCGCTATCCCCGTAGGATATAAATGGGTATTTGTACGAAAACGAAACGAGAACAACACTGTGGAGAGGTATAAAGCGAGGCTTGTAACACAAGGGTTTTTGTAGAGACTCGGGATTGATTTCGATCAAACCTATTCTCCCATCATGGACGCAATAACGTTCCGCTACTTGATATCTTTGGTAGTGAAAATGAATCTCCAAATAAGATTAATGGACGTAGTAACCGCGTACTTATACGGATCACTAGATGTCGATATTTACATGAAAATCCCCGATGAATTTAACATTCCTCAAATGAGGGATGGTGAAAACCGCAGTATGTATAGCATACAATTGCAAAAGTCGTTGTATGGCCTGAAGCAATCGGGCCTCATGTGGTACAACCGACTTAGTGAATTTCTTCAGAAGAAAGGATACACATTCGATAAAGTTTTCCCATGCGTATTCACGAAGAAATCGCAAGATGGTTTTTGCATCATATCCGTTTATGTTGATGACCCAAACATAATCGGAACATGCAAAGAGATTGAAGAAGTCAGTTCAATCTTGAAAGCTGAATTCGAAATGAAGTCCTTGGGTAAAACCAAGTACTGCCTCGGCTTGCAGATGAGCATCTCCCAGAAGGAGTTCTTATTCATCAGTCGACCTACGTAAAGAAGGTATTGGAGAGATTTCACATGGATAAATCTCATCCACTTAGCACCCCTATGGTTGTTCGATCCTTCGAAGTGGATAAGGACCCATTTAGACCAAGAGAAGATTCAGAAAAAATTCTGGGGCCAGAAGTTCCTTATCTTAGCATTGTTGGAGCTTTGCTCTATCTCGCAAATTGCACTCGGCCGGACATTGCATTTGCTGTCAATTTGCTTGCGAGATATAACGCTTCTCCTACAAGGAGACATTGGAATGGTGTTAAACACGTTCTACGATACCTCCAAGGGTCTCAAGATCTTGGACTGTTTTATCGTAAGAACCAAGATAAAACCTTAGTAGGTTATGCAGATGCTGGCTATTTATCTGATCCCCACAACGGCATATCCCAGACTGGTTATGTTTTTCTCAGTGGTGGAACCGCAATCTCATGGAGGTCGGTTAAACAATCCATGGTTACCACGTCTTCAAACCACTCAGAGGTCATAACTTTATTTAAAGCCGCACGAGAATGTGTTTGGTTAAGGTCCTTAGTAAAACACATTGGTGACTCGTGTGGTATCGCCAAAGGCGATACACCTCCCACCATTATATTTGAAGACAACGCTGCTTGCATCGCACAGATGAGTAATGGGTACGTCAAGGGAAACCTGACGAAATATATTTCACCTAAGTTTTTCTACCCATACGAACTCCAGAAGAGCAACGTAATTACCATTCAAAAGGTGCAATCTAGTAACAATCTAGCAGATCTGTTTACTAAACCCTTACCTACGTCTACTTTTGAAAAGTACGTTCGCGGTATAGGGATGCAAAGACTTAAAGTGATGTTGTCTTCAGGGGGAGCAGTAACCCCGAAACAAATCTAGAAGATTTAGATCTAGAAGATCAATAACATTCCCCCCTAACTTATTATTTGGCCGAAACCTAGCATGTGGAGTTTTTATGACAAGACATTTATGTTATGTCGTAATGTCCAAGGGAGAGTGTTGTAAATCTAGAAGATTTATTATTCCAAATCTAGAAGATTTGATGTGGACATTACTTATGGACCAAGAAACCCAACGGGCTTTATATCTTAGACTAGGGTTTTATTCTTATAAATAGATCATTAATTGTTTTCATTATTGTAATCACTCTCATACACAAGATCATTAGTGAAACTCCTGGCTTGGATCGCCCCCAGACGTAGTCGTTCACGACGAACTGGGTCAACAAACGCTGTCTCTTTAATTTACGCACTTATTTACAACAGAATGAATCTTTAATCTCATGGATCAGACTCATTCAATAAATTTAACTTGCTTATTGCTAACTCAAAAAAAAAAAAGTTTCAAACTTCAAACTTTCTCTTAATTAGAAATTAACACATTATTTGTATTAGTTGGCCTCAAGTAAAAAAAAAAAATCAATTAATTTGCAATTATCACTTTAAATTACAACAATTAATAAGGTTAAATGAAATTAAAAAAAATGTTGAGAAATTAATACATTTTAGTAAAATAATTAATGTTAATTAAAAGTACACACAAAACATAAACTAGCAACACGATAAAACTGATTTGCATAATATTTTACCTATTTTTTTAATTGTAACAGAAAAATCATTCCTCCCCGTTATTTGGGTTTTCCATGGGACCCAAATAGAGCTGTCAAAGTGGATTTGGCCCGTTAGGCTGATCCGCTCCGCCATACTTATAATGAGGGTTGGGCTAAGGATTATTTAACCCATTTGGAAGCGAGCCAAATGGGCTGGTTCGTTTGAATCGCGAGCTTTTGAGGGTTGGGGCGGGCCGGTCTGCCTTAAAAAATTATTTTTAAAATAAAATTTAATATTTGTTGTACATTGTCAACTATTATAGTATCATTTTAGGTCTATTTTGTAAAATTTATATTCATAGATGATGAATTTAAGCTGTAGGAGAATCTGTTTTTATAAATTATTATTGTTATCATATTGTGAACTTAAATTTGTAGAAAATTATTTTTCTGATTAAAGATAATGAATTTTATTTGTAAAATAAATTTTGTTTAAATATTTGTATATATAGTGATAGTTATCAAGATAAATTATTTGATTACATTTGATATTGATGAATTTTATGTATTGTAATTTTTAACTTATAGAAATATTTTTTAAAATTTTAAAAAATTAAAAAATATTAAAATTAAAAGTGGGTTGGTTCGCCAAAACCCGCGGCCCGCCAATAAATGGGTTGAGTTTGAGGTTTTGTAACCTGCCAAATTTTTGGTCCACCCCGCATCGCCCCGCCAATAGACGATCTTTTGCGGACTTTAACTCACCTCCCCCCGTTGACTAGTTTTAACAGCTCTAGAGCCAACCAAAGATTTTTGAAATTGGACCTTGTGATTCTATTTGTATGAGTCAAACTTTTACTTTCGAAACATTCATACATAAAAACGAAAATATTAGATGCCCAATGTATCAAAAACACTTCTTTTGTCTGTATATAAAAACATTTTTTTTTGTTTGTGATGGGGCTTGGTAATTGGGATCATGAGAGTTTGAAGCCTATTTTAGGAAAGAAAATGTAAATAAAGAATTGACAAAGAAACCCATTTAGTTTTCACAATGATTTGATTCTTGGGTTTTTCTACGGTCAGGAAGGCTTTCGCCCTTCCTGACGTCAGTAAACCAATAAGAACTTGCCACATCATTTTAGTTCGCCATTTGCGATCTAACTTCGCCCATTTGCGATCTAATAGAAAAAATTATAAAATTACAAAAATATCCTTACAGTATTTTTATTTTAAAAGTAATTATTTCAATCATTTTTCTTTTTTTTATAGTAATTAAAAAAATTAAATTAGAGTTATTAAAAATCATTCAAAATTAAATCAAAAAATCAAATTTCATCTTCATTTCTTTAGTCCCCCGTTCTTCCCATCCATTCATCCACGGCGAATCTCGAACTCCCGCCGCCGCAAGCGGTGGAGCTCTTAGTCAAGGATGATTTACAGGCAAAAAAATTTCTACCGCGAATTTTTCCTTCGAATATCGGTCTCATTCAGCGCGCATCAATGTTCTCTATCTTCGCTTCAATTGATAATTCACCCGAGAGTAATACAACCCTACCGGTTTCGAACTCGATGAAGCTTGATATAGTGAAGCAAGAGCAATTGGACTCGGAATCTCACCCGAATTCTTCTTCTCCGGCGGTTTCCAATCGGTGTTTAAAGTCCGGCAAGCGAAAGGAGGTCGAGAAAAAGGTAAATCCCTTATTTCAGCAGAATTCCCAAATTTATGATAAATTGCAATTGAGTAACAAATTTGTAAATTGTTTCGCTTTCAAATTTATTTGGTTCTGATTTTTGGAATTGTATTAAGTGGCCTACCAACTGAACCAATACTTGCAATAATTGGAGATAGGATGAGTCTAATTAAGTTTGTGACTTTCTTTGTTCTCGAATTGCATGGTGTTTTCTAAGCTATTTTTGTCTTTTTTCTTATTTTACTAGTTATCATCCTTGTATGAGATGTTGATGTTTTGGATTGGCTAATAATTGCAGGGTCTATAGAGGATTAGCATGCTCACCTTATGATATTAATAGCTGGTGGTTGATGCGTTGTTCATCAAATTTTTGTTTTTCATCTGAAGTTGAACTAGAGATATCTTGTGGATGTCTTTTCCATGCTGATACCTTAATATCTTGCTCATTGGCTATAGAAGATCATGGATGAGTCAAACTAATTTTGCCATTTGGACATCCTGATATGTATTTTGAGAATTCTTATGTGGGACATGTGTTTTCTATTCACTCAATTTCCACATAGGATGCGTATGAATAGGCTGAGGAACTTGTGAAGATGATATCATATATTTCTCGTTGGTACCTGTGCTGGCTGCCTATGAGCTGCACAGTGTGATCCAACTATTTTCCGTTCATCACTTCTTAAAATGCCTTGCTTTCATCATCTACAGATTTATCACTTGAATATCCCTACCCCTGCACACCTATATTAGAGATATTCTAGGTTTTCAAATATTCTCAGACAACCTTCCATTATTTCCATTTCTTACCGAACTGTTTGTTTCAGCTCAAACTTTTTCTAAATTGTCTTTTGATTCTTGATAGCGCCAAATTACAATCTGCTTCTTTATATCATGTAAATTGGAAAAGCTTATCACGGCCACAAACCCCTGTCCTTGCTGTGCTGAAGAGCCCAAATTTCTTGCATAGTTACCTTTATTGAAAGAGGTAGTAGGGAGGGACAGGGGAGGGGGAAGCAAGTTGATTATAAGTGGATTGGTCAATTTCTTACTACAAGGTTAATGAATGCTTTTCAAGACACTAATCCATGATCTCATGATAAGATCCAACTATTTTTTAAATTTTTTATTAACTATTTGGACACCTTTCTCCACCTGAAAAATTGGCATGTTGAAACAGCAGAGGGAAAGCTAGGAACTTTTCTGTTTCGGGTGTCTTCCTCTCGAATTAGGAAGGAACTATACGTACTGACCAATTTGATTTTTTTTTTCTTTTGTTGACACTAGTTTTGTTTCTGTAGGCATTGGCTTATTCTAACTGGTTTGCATTTTTAATAATACAGAGCAGTACATTTGATACTGGATGAAACTTAAAAACTTTAGCTGGGGGAACTAGTTACATGAGCCTCTGCATGCGTTGGAGAAAATAAAATGTAATTACAGAGACAGACAAAATAATACATAGTCTTTTAATGATTATCTCACCGTATTGTTTTATTTACAATTATATTCTAATTGCTGTCCTAGTATCATTATAGGTAGAGATCTTCTATGTCAAGAAAGTTAGTTGCCTCGAGGTCCTGGATATCCACCTTTTGTCTAATACTACAAACTGATAATTTTTTTTATATATATTTATCCATGAATTGGTGTCTTTTGGGTCATATATATATATATATATATAGCGGGCATTCCTGCTATAAGTCTAAAGATTTGCATGTTGTAAGCCTTTCGCTATTCAAATTTTGAGGATTTTGGCTCGCTCAAGGAGGTGTATAGCTTGTTTGAACATGTGTTCCTGCACCTGCATGCCAAATAAATCAACATGGAATTGGTAATTTGCGAGCAAAGGTGGGGCTTGAACCAATATATCTGTAGATGGTGTAACATATCTGCTATATTAGGATACTCACTCAATATATTCCAGAAGAATCTTGGATTTTTCCATCTCAGTTGCAGATTTATTCGTTGGTAAGGGAAAATTGTTTTGGTTCTCTTGTTGGCTTTTCTTACTTGAGATGATGTTCATTGCATAATATTATCTGTTAGCTGTTGTAACAAATACATTCAATCAGCATAAGACCATGTCAGTTAGTTTTTGGTGTTGCCCCAATCTGGTTTGGTTCTCTTATCACTTTTTACCTAAATGTGATGGTGATTTCTTTTGTCATATTTCTGACGAGTAAGTTTCCTTTCTTGCAGGCTTAGAAGCTCACTATGGCTCCAGTTCAAGCCTCACTAGATAGGTGCAGGTGCTGCATACCTTGCTGCCAAATTTTTAAATATGAATCTTGCTTTGTGCCATAATGTTTGGCACGAGTTCCAAATGTCACCATCTGTTCTTAGAGGTAAGCATCCTCCTATCTTTCTCGGCTTAGAGCCCGTTTGGCTAAACTTATTTGAAATATTTTATAAGCTCTAATATCTTGTAAGTTGTTTTGAGAGCTTATAAGATATAATTATTAAGCAGCTTATAAGTGGTTAAAGTGTTTGACTAATACAACTTATAAGATCTTTGAAATTTATAATAAAAATATAAAATAATAATTTTTTTTATCTTTTATGTTGAGGTAGAGGTTGTTAGGAATAAGTTGGGAAATCCCAGCTTATTTTTTTACAACTTATAAGCAGTTAGAAGCTTATTTTGGATGTGTTTGCAAAAAATTATACTACATTTGAAGAATTGATTAAAATTAGTGATTATGAAAAAGTGCTTAATAGTAAAAGTTGATAATGTTTGCAAAAAAAATCAAGAAAAGTTGATTGTGTTTGTAAAAAAAGTTGATAGAATTCAAATAAAGCTTATAATCTCCTAAAAGCACTCCATCACGAACTTATAGATTATAGCTTTTGTTAGATTATATAATCACTTAAAAGAGAAATAAAACACTAAAAAATACTTTTCAAAAGTAAAAAAAGGTACTTATAAGCTGGGGAAAGTTCTTGCAAACACACCCTTTATGATTATATAAGCTGTTTAAACATCTTGTTTTTCCAAACATAATGATAATGCTTATTAGCTCTTAAGTAGCTTATAAGTTGTTTTAAAAAATTTACAAGCTTAGCCGAACACTCCCTAAATCTCGTTTTCAAATTGTGAATTAAATCCTCTGAATGGATCCTAGGAAAGAAACTATATCAAATAGTGAAAGTGGCTTTCTAAGTGACCTTAATTTCTCTCTTTTGATGCAGATGTTGCCCATCAACTCATGGAACTGTTTTAGAAGATCAATCCCACGACTTCGGAATTCAGCAGTCAATCATGTTGGTTTTCGAACCTCGTCTTGTCGTCGTCTCTCTTTCAGATTAGAGGCCAGTTCTTCTGGCCGAGGATAAAAAAACATGCTTCCATATTGTTGTAGAGTAAGAAGGATTATATGAAAAGTATTAGATGTAAATGTTATACCCACTCTCCTAGTCCCATTGTGTGGTGAAATGGATTATTTTGATAATAGAATCTCAACGCATTGAATCTCTTCATTTCTTTGTTACTATATTTAGGTATTTGTGCCCATAATTTTTGTTAAAAACACCCCTTCGTTTTAGTGATTTTGAGAGTAATAATGCATAAAATTAAATATATTTAGATGATGATATTTTGTATGTTAAAAGTACTATTTGAAAAAATAAAAAATTCCCGCTTGAGTCAATACCGATTATAATAAAACTTATTATAAAAAAACAAAACAAAATACGATTAATCCCGAATAAATAAAAAAAATAAGAATAAATGATAAGAATTTGTCTAATAAGATTGACAAATACGTCATGAAACAATGGTTGAAATACATCCGCAATCATTAATCATTGAAATCGAGTATGATCGTGCACTTCTCTTCTTTAAGATTCCAAGCCACGTCAATGTCTATGCCTTCTGAAATGGATGGATGTTTTGATGTTTTTTTTTTAATATTTGAGTAGCTAGCATGTTGAATATTTGAGTAATAATGTGTAGGTTTTACTTTTGAATGCAACTGAAATGGATGGATGTTTTGATGATTTTTTTTTTAATGTTTGGATGTTTGACAATTTAATGAATATAGAGACTTTTGAATTGATTATACATTTACTACTTGCAATATGTGCTCTCGCCAAATGTTGCTTCAATGAGTATTCTTTATTTTCCTAAAATTCTTATTTAGTTGTGTTTCCCAAAGTGTCGTGTTCTCCCTTTTTTCCTCCAGAGAATAAGTGTCAGTGTCTGCATTAGTCTTTTTCATACACTTGTTTTATATGTATTTTTAAAGTTATATATATACACACATACACATAGTTTTGTGTGGTAGATTAAACATAGAACTAGGAAATAGGGCAAGTGGAAATTGGAATAGGAGGACTAGAACTATATGTGATGTCTATGTTGCACGAGTGCGGGGCTATACGGATTTGAGAATATGAAATTTCAAATAAAACTAGGGTGCGATTCGTTAATGATACGTCTATTTATTTATATTTTATTATATATAATACCAAAAAAATATAAATTTTAAAAATTTGTAAATCAAATGTAGTCCCTCCGTCACGCTATTAACTTATCATTTTGCTATGAATCTTTTTCCCAATCACGTCAAATAAAAGAGTATATTTTTTTGTAAACTCGAGTTGATGTGATTTTGAGTTCATGAATTTTTTTTCCTCACATATTGAAAAATAATTGAGAATAGAGATGTTTTTGCCTTTTTCTTGCACAAGCGCATTGAATATCCTTTGTAACAACTTCTATGGGAGTAAAAATTATTCATGAGGGCGAAAACCTTCTATGCATCAATTGTACCAACTCAAATGCATTTTTAAATGAGAGAGGTGGAGATGCTATCAAGATTCACATATTTGTTTTCATTCTTAATCAGATTTGAGCAAACTCTAATAGATTACTTTAGAATAAACTATAATATTTATAGCATTCATGCAGTTGAATCAAACTTCTTTTACAATTAAATTAGCTAAAAATGATAAACTTGAGTTTCAAGATTTCATTTAGCCACTAAGTTGGAAAATAACTTTAAGAGATCATGATATATAGTAGTGTTGAGAAGAACTTTAATAGTCCAACTATCAATGCACATAAAATTTAGTCAACCACTTTCAACCAAGGGTAAACAACAATTAAATAAGATCACATGCTTCGTTATATCCTCGAGAAGAATTCTGGCCTTCTGTTGAAGATCCCCCCTGTTAAATAAGATAATAATGCACGGCTTTAGAAAAGTCTACCTCAACATAGAATCATAGTTCCTATTATAAAGAGGACTAACAGAATCATGTTAATAAAACAAACAACAAGAACTTATTTTCTAAGAAAAAATGACATATCTACTATCCGATTACAGGATACACTAGGATGATGAATGAAGAAAGTTCATTCTGGGACAGAGAATTTAGTATCATCCATAAGCAAACTCTTTGAGTTTGCGGTGCCCCAAATAAGTCTCCACACTTGAAGACTGTAAATTACATTCACTCTTGCATATATAATTATTTGAAACTCAGTAAATGTTCAATATAGTGCAAGAGAAATCACTGCTAAAGTAGTACTCTCAGTCTCTCACCACTGTAGGCCTCTTGAGCTGACCAACTACCATTTTTTGTCTCAACTCTTCACATTCTTCTTGTAACAAGTGGATATAAAATGTCATCTTTTCCTTAATTAAATGCACAATCTGCATGATATATTGTGAGTAGTGAACCATTAACTATCCTTGATTTACAAAGCTCTTTTCTAGAGTTGTACTAAGCTGGACAATTTTGACATTCATAGATTCAATTACTAGCCTTAAATTTTTTTAATGTAAAACTGCATTTAATAGCGCTCCATTTTGGAAATTTTTGCATCTGAGAAGACTATGTTTGGTCCCTTGAACTTTCTTGTGGAGGGAAATATAAACCACCTATAATTAAACAACTGCAATAATAGGGCAAATAAACAATCTCATACAACTTGATTACCTCTAAGAAATCACCATCTGAAAGCAGATCAATGGAAATTTCTTTAGGCATAACTGAAAATAGAAGGACAACCTGCATACTGTTCCCAACATTTGAAACTCTTTTAAAACCTGAAAGTACATATTAACATAAAATTAGAAAGATTTCTGCAATTTGTGCAAGAAAGAGTCTACCCGCCACTGAGTCAAGGATGGTCTTTACTATTAGGTCATCCACCCATTATGTGTTTCCTGACTAACAAATAGCAGAATGAAATTAAGGTTGTTTTATTGAGGAACACAACTAAAGACATTCAAGTTTATTTTTTATTAAAAGCCAAGTAGGTGCTTACTTGTACATAGTTTATGCAAGCCTTGAGATTAACTAGGCCACCACAATGTGAACGGTTGAATGTAAAGCTATATCTGATCTAGAGTAATTCATACATTGAGAGTAATTGAAGACTAACCTTCAACTTGCTTGAGTTGATGAAAATTTATCGTCGAATAATCACGTGGATCAGATTTAACTCGAACAAAGCATCCGATCACCTTTTCTTCTAATGATTTTGGGTTGCTTAAGCAGTTCATGTAGCATACTTCTCTTCAAGTAAATAAGTTTCATATTTTCAACAACAATGGACGCAAAGCAACTCGTCTGCACATTATCTTCCACAACTGCTTTTGGGGATTCATTCTCAATGTTCAACTTTTTTTGCCTTTTACATACTTTTGAAATGCCTGCATTTTCATCTTCTGAATCATAGTCCAGCTCATCTTCTTTTGATTCATAATTGTTCTCAGCAAAATGGGGCTTCAAGAGCTCATACACCCTGTTTCTATTTATTGTTCTTCTCCAGAAAAGAGAATGTAACCGTGCATCATACACTATCATTTTCCTCTTCTTTGGATGCAATAGATTCTTTTCTTTGACATACTCATTCATAATTGAAGTCACATCATACTACATCATTAACAAGAAATTCTGAGTTATGCTTTCAAGCATTGAAACATAAAAGACAGAGAACACTAGAAATTCAAATGAAATTTGCACCACCACCATTAATAAATTATCGGTTTTGGAGATTATTCTTGTATCACCCATGTTAAGTCCTGAATTTGCAATATGTCTTCACGTTTAAAATCTGTTATTAGGGAATATCACCGAAAATCAAAATTATTGAAAATTTGGTCGAGAAATGAGATTCACAAAAAGAAGAGCGAAAAGTAACGGAAAGAAATGAAAATTACTTGCACAGTAGCGCAAGCAAGGTAGTGCCGAAGAAACGACAGCGGCGGTCGGGAACGAGCGGCGGAGGGCAAGCGGTGGAGGGGGTTGTATCGAGAATACGAGTCTGTACTGGAGACTTTGAGATGTTTCAAACTTTCATTGATAGGATATTATTAAATAATATGATACATATGTAATTCTAATATGTAAAAAGGTTTTTCATTGAAATATTAAATTATAATTAATTAATACTATAAATTATTTTTAAGTAAAAAGGGTATTTTTGTAATTTTATATTTATTAATATAATTTATTAATAGGGCGATACAGTGCGATTGCAAGATGCAGAGGGCAAACGCTTTAATGCAAAGTGCAATCCATAAAAAAAAATATTATACGTTGGATCGTCGATCTAATGGTAATCAAAGGGTTTACTGACGTCAGGAAGAGCGAAAGCCTTACTGACCGTAGAAAAGCCCTTGATTCTTTGCAAGCCAAAGCCCAAGTTATAGTAAAGTTTTTCTTAAAGAATAAAGTGACATTATTTTATATCGATTGAACGTTTGGATATTAAATATGCGGACTAACATAGTACTAATATATGTCTCATTCTCAAAAGCACAACTTTAGGTTCAATTTTGCAAAAAAATAGTTCAAAAACAAGGTTACAGTTTGCGATAGTTGCCTTGACTTATGGCCTTATGCAGTCACGCTTTAACCTTATTAAAGAAACCTTTAACTTTTCAAATATGGTACTCCCCCATTCCAAAATATTTTTCACTTTTTTTTTTCCATTTGTTCCATAATATTTTTAATATCCTTTCATAATAAATTTCATGGGAAGTTGGAGTATTTTTTTTTTTTTTGGACAATTTGGAAAAAAAAAATCACGTGACATTGTCTTTAAGAGGAATAAAACTCTTGTGTTGCTCAATCGGTGTGGGTCATAATAGATACTAGAGGCCCATGGACTCACTGTTCATGAAGGCCCAAATTTAGTCTTTCGAGTCAAGAGCCCTACTATTTTAGGGGAGAGAATATCCAAAAGACCAACAAAGAGTGAGGTTTGTAATAAATATTTTGAATGCGACAAAATCTTGCGTAAATTAATTTGTCATGCAATTGATGTGTTTCGTTAAGTGTATATTTTTTGGCAAAGTACACAGTAAAAATTATTCTTATATGAATCATTTGAAAGACAGTAGTTGTTTTTACTGAAAAATATTAATCATGAAAGGTATTAGTTGTTTTTATTGAAAAATATTAGTTGTCTAACTAAAGAGTATTAGTTGATTACACTAAAGAATATTAGTTTGTTACACTAAAAAAATTGCAAAGTGGTTCATGTATAAATTAATTTCATTAATTGTTTTATAAAAAAATCAATTATTCAAGTTTTTTTTTTTTTTTTTTTTACAATAATTTATTCTAGTTATTGTGAAGTGATAGTTGCATCTTGCAAGCCAGTTACCAGTTAAAATTATTTTATATAAGACCAATTATTTGAAGTTTGATATCACCATTATCTTGAAATCTTGTTTACCTCAATATGCATTGGAGACATCTTATTTTCGTCAATATGCTGGACAAATTAATTAATTATGTTATTGGCAAAAAATTGCAAGAGACCGTCTCATAACATGAGATCATACAAATTAACACATACTCTATCAAAGTGTTAATGAATTAATACCCTGGTTACACTTATTTTTATTGTCTCATGCAAAACCTACTCTATGTTATTTGTATTGTAGGATGTATAGCAGAGACGACCAAATTAAATGCATCTTACATTCTCTCACCCTTTTTTAATAAATGTCTTTTTAGAGTAAAACAACAAATTAAGATTATAAATTTTTGTCAATATTGCCCTTAAAATTTTTAAATCATGACAGAAATAAATGGAAAGATTTGTGGAAAATAGAAAGTGAGTAGAATATTAATAAGGGTAATACAGGAATATTTGATGAAAAATCATCAAAGTGACATGTATTTAAAAAATAATGTAAAAGCTAAAGTGACATCTAATAAAAAAGGTAGGGAGTATTTACTAACTGAGACAATTCGAATTTTTCTTTCAGATCAGTTAGGTGATTTTTTTTTAAAGTTTTAAGTGACTTTTTAGTTTTTGAAATTTATTGAATTTTAAATTTTGTTTTCTTTTTAATTTTGAGTAAGATATGTTTTAACTTTATGATGTAAAAGTAAAAAAATATTGTACAAATTATTTATATGGTTGTAGGATCAGGATATTAAAAATCTAATTTTAAAACCCAAATTAGAATAAATTTTAATATGCAAAGTTTAAATCTGGGTTTTTAAAATCCAAAAATAACATACCTTTAGGTTGTGTTTAGATGAAGAGATTTGAGCTATAAATTTTAAATCCACCATCTAAATCCACTTCACTCCACTCCACTTATTTAGATAAATATTCAAATAGATGAATGTCAAATTTCTAACTATAATCCTATTTTAAAATTATGAAGAATTTAAAATATCTAGCAAAATTATGTCATTTGAAATCTATTTATTTTCAAATCTCTTGTATTTCAAATGACTCCATCCAAACGCAACATTAATGAGCTAGGAGACAAGCCGAGTGTTTTTCTTTTTCTTTTTTGTGATGGTTTTAAATTGAATGTATCTCGGATATTAATTATTTACTGATACAATCCAAAATTTTCATTTTGCTCAATTAATAAATTTGAAATGTGTAGGTTTTATATAAAAATAGCTCGCTATAAGTTTTGAATATTTAATTAGGAGTATATAAAAAATTTATCAGGAGTATAATTAATTTGAGTTCAAGAAAATTTATAACAATTACAATATAATACCACTGACTCAAACTAATGATACTCCTGATAAGGTTTTTGATACTCTTAATTAAATATTTTATACTTTAAAATTGCTTCATGATAAATTTATCATAAACTATTTTAATTTAATATTTTGCCTTTTGAAATACGTGTTACACTTTTTTTTTTTTTTTTATAAAGGTGGTTTTATATTAAATCCAATAGACAAACTAGGCCCTCAAACAAAAAAGGAAAGCAAGTTTCTTGCACATTTGGCGCACAATGTATTCACTCTCAATATAATTAATATTCACTTTTAAATGTAAACAATTTTAATTGTTAAGCGGGTACACCGTTCACCATTTGAGAAAGGGAAATCCACTCTTAATCGAGAGAGGAATTAAAATAAAAAAGAGCAAGACGGTATGCATGTGAACTAACTGGACTAATCGCCTTCAGTGACATGTGAAAGGTGAATGAAACAATCTATCTGCATCCTGGATAATAACTTCATTGTAGTTACTAAAGTTTGTTGCCCCATAAGGGTATGCATGGTTAAAAAAGAAAATTTGAAAAAACCAAATGCAAAACCCTCTCACACTAATTTGTCTTCATCATCAAACTCTCAACGAGTTAGATCTTTCCCTCAATAATATTCTCGTGTTCAATCAAAGAGATCCTTACTTCCCATGAAATATAGACCTTTTCATGAAAAGAAAACCGTCCAAAAATAAAATTCTATCATAAAAAATTCAAAGAACATTGTTTTCGAGATTTCCTAGACATTTAGGAAATCGTCTCTGAAACACCACAATTTTTTTTCCTTCATATTGCAATACAATAACAACATTTTCATTAACTAATTAAAGTACGTTTGGAAATTAGTCAAATTAACAGTACTTAATTGATTTAATTTAGTTTTAGATTAGATTTTGTATCATGTTAATATTACAACCACGATAAACATTCGCATTATCACGCGAATACAAATCATCTCTGTAAATTTCTCGTAAATTTGTAGAGATATAGACACGTTATGTGCAATCCATTTTTTTTATTTTTTTGAATATTTTTGCATTTTTTTTCTTTCACAAGAAATTTAGAGGAAAAAAAATGAAGAGAATCCATTTTCGTATAATCACACATAAATAAAATGTCACATGTTTTCCTCAAACAATACACATTTTTATATATATATATATATATATATATATATATATATATATATATACACCAATTCATGACACGTGATAATCAATTAAGTATGTAACCGACACTTAAACAAATTATACCAAGAAACTCTCCTTTATTATATTGAGGGTATTATTAAATGGGAGATGTAATATTGTTTGAAAACTAATATAAACTAATTAATTATAAACTTCTCTACAAGTTTGAATTTTTAGATGAAATTATATTAGATATAATACATTAAAAGGTCCCTTAGCTATCACATTTTTTTGAAAGACTCCTAAACTAGTATTTGTTTTAAAAAAACCCCCTAAACTATTAATTCATGTTTCACATGTAATGGAAATCCACGAATTTTGGTGAGTTATTTTTATATTTTTCATTATAATATAATAAATCAACATAATTCAATGCTATTAAGAACGAATTCCAACAAAAAATGTGTCTCTAACGAATTTTCAATAAATACCTTATGAAACAAGAATTATAAGGGTTTTTCAAAACAAAAAAATAATCACTACAAGAAATTCGCGTTTTAGCAACAGATTTTAGCAACGGAAAAATATCCGTTGGTAATACAGGCAGATATTAACAGATTTGCAACAGATTCTTTTGCAGCACAATACCAACGGTTTACTAACGGACTATCAACAAATTCTTGTAACAAAAATTATTCCGTTGGTAATTAGTTGCTATGTAATTTATGAAATATTATTATCCATTTTGACAATAAATTACTTACGGAATTGTGACTAAATTTTGTAACAACAGAAAATTTCCGTTGCTAAATATTCCTTTTCTTTTAGCAACAAAAAGTTTCCGTTGGTAAACTTATTTTAGTAACAGAAAATTTCTGTTGGTAAACTAATTAATTTTTACCAACAAAATTATTCTTCATAAATTGATAATGAATATAAAGAAAACAAATCTGAAATTAATTAAAAAGAAACAAATCTAAAAAAAATTCTGAAAAATACGTCTAATTCTTATCCAGCCATGGCAGTGCCCTAGCTCGCTCAGTGCCCATCTCAGTGCCCTAACTCCGCCTAACTTCGTCGTAACTCCGCCGTAACTCCACCAATCAACGCCTATTGCTGCTTCGCATCCATTGCTTCCATAACCATGCCCTAACTCGCGAACGATCGTCCGTCTCCACCTATCCGGTGTGCATCGCTTTCATCGGCGGTATTTTTAGTGTTTTTTGTTCTGAATGTGTCTTTGTTCTATTACTTTCATTGATTACTTTGATGGAAAGTTATTGTCATGTGGTCGATCAATTTTTTTTTTTTTGGATATACTGAAGAAAGGTCCAGTTTATTGGTGGATATAAAGAGTATAACAGAGGAGATTGATTCGTTGTGCCATGTAGTGGATTTTCTAGATTAGAATAGGAGTTAGGAATTTTTTCATAAGCTATCACTCACCTAAATATAAAAATTGAGGATATTCCAACGCCACTTAATAGTTTCTTCCCAAGCAGGAATTTCAACTATTAGTGTAAGTTGCCCTTTTGCAAGTTTGATTAATGTTGATAGAGGGCTTATGATGAATGTGTAAACTCCTATCCTGCTGCATCCCTAACTTCAAACTTAGGAATACAACTTTATAATGTTGTCAAACTTAGGAATACAACTTTATAATGTTGTTAAAAGTAGAGCTTGGTTGAATATATTATCAATTTCCTTTGTCAATTAGTTGTTTAGTTTGTGATTCAGGTCCTATATATTTGGAGAACATATATGATCTTGCTTTGCATTTTACGAATTTAGAGCACATGATAAATCGAGAAGTTGTAGAGTTGATACATGATAAATCTTTGGTGATGAGAGGACAGTTGGGAAGAAATTGAAGTTAATTGTTATCTCAAACTTTGCATGCAAAACTATATGAGTGGGTGCTTAATGGACTCATTTACAAGTTTAACGCAGAACAGAAAGATATAGAGGCAGAATCACTTGATAGTCTGTTTTATGCTTCAAGTATGATACTAATTTCTATGTTTTAGGTATGCCAATGTGATTCTTCAGTAGTTGTTCTGTTCTAGGCCAATAGTTCTGCTAGAGAAACAGTTGCCAAATTGAGTGAACAAATCAAAAGGGATACAAGGAAATTCCCAGCTTCAAGATTTTTCATTTTATATGACCGCTCTTCATTTTGGCGGATTTCTGCTGATTAAAAGATTTGAATACCAGATTTTTTATATAATATCTAAATATATTTGCTTTAGAATAATTGAACAATTAATCCCTCTAATAAGTGTATTTTAAAGTATAAATTTAAACCAAAAATAGGGAAAGGAAGCCCAATGATTCATATTAACTGTAATAAAAAAACAGAGTAGTTACAAATTCCTCCGTGTATTTAAATCAGCTCATATCTGATTAATAGTAATAAGACGAGACTTGGACGCAGATAGCTACATGATAAAGGAGTAAGATGGGGCGACAACCAAGTAAGTTCGAGGTTTTCAAAAATACACATTGAAGAAAAAAAAGAGAAAAAGTGGGTGGATACGCGTTCAAACGATGTTGCTGTAAGTATTAAACTAATTTTTATTCTTGTATTTATATTTATGTGATGGTGGGGAGGTTTGATTGGGGTGGCTGCTGGTTTTTAACTCTTACTTTTTAGTATTTCTTTAACAAAATTTTAGTGGGCGAATTTATTAACAACGAAGGTGCAAATAACTATAGAAAACCGCCGACTCGACTCAAAATTTTTCCCTTTGATGGGTTTTATGGATTTGTAGTGACTATTTTTTATCATGTCTTGGGCCTTCTTCATCGCCATTTGTGAAGAAATTAAGGAGAAAGGTCAACCAATGTCTCCTCGTTTTTCTGCTGTACCATTCATATAGTAATAGTGGAATTTGGGTGCTGTTATAATGGACTTGCTAACTTAGAGTTTAAATTAACAAACGGATATACCATTTTTTGTCCTTATGTATAAGTGAGACAAGAATTCTAATAGATGAGAGAGATTCATTCTCCCCTTTGCTTTTCTAGTCAATTGTGAGGAAGTCCACTGCCAGGAGCTTAACCTTGTTTTGACCTTCAACTTAGCTGCATGCAAAGGAAGCCTTTCAACTTAGCTGGTGGGTGGGTTAGGCTTGTTAAGGTATGAGCTGCCCTCTCCGCCCTATGAGCTGACTCCTGCCCTATAGTTGTATAAATGAAAAGGTATATGGTGAAGATTATCCTATCACTGTAAGCAAGCAATTCTGCCTAAAGATCAACTAAAATTTGTAGTTCTATTTAAAATGCATTGTGATGTCTTCGCTTGTTAACAAATGTGGTGTTCAGTTAAGCATATAAACTCTTTAAAGCATGGATAATTTTCACAATGTTAGCATTTTTTTCTACTGTTGACGTACATTTGAATGAATGAGAAATAACAATTGGCATATATGTATGCACACAGACATACATGCATGCGTATAACTCCTCTTGTACTACTATTTTCAATTCATTGGAAGCCTTTCTAAATATTTTTTTTTACAGGAGAAGGTTGAGGCGAAAATTATTGTTGATCCCATTTTATCTAATCCCGACATAGATCCATCGGAGAGTTCAAGGAAAGTCGATGATTACTATATGGACATTGTTGGAGGGGTTAAAAAGTGTCGCATCTACGGGCTTGGTAATTTGGGCTCGTCGCAGTCTTCCATAGGGATGACATATGTGGATGCTGAGCGCATTCGAGCTGAGGGTCGAGCCGAGGTCCAACAAGTATTGGACGATGTTGTGGCACGACAAACACAAATGGAGGAGACTATATGCACTCTAATGGCCCGTTTCAACGCCTCAGATTCCAACTTACCAAGAGCCCCTTGATTTCAATTATGTTAGCATTAGGGTGTATTTGACTTAGAATTATATTCGAAATTATATTTTGACATATTACATTCCAAATTATGACTTTGAATTTGAAGATTATGTTATTATGAGTATTTGAATTATATTAATTCTTAGTAAATTTTAATTTATTATGTTTATTGAATAACAATACATGAAAATTATAATAGGGACAAAAATATTTTTTTTAAAAAAAAGTAAAAATTACCAACAGATTAGCAACGGAAATAGTAGTTATTACCTTTGTTCAACTTTAGTAATAAATTAGCAACGGAATAGTAACAAATTTTACCAACGAATTAACAACAGATTTAATTATCAACGGATTACCAACAGAGTTTAGCAACGGATTGTCAATGGATTTTTTACGGATTACAACACTGATTTAGCAACGGATTACCAACGGAATTTATCAACGGATTATCAACGGAATTTTTACGGATTACCACACTAATTTAGCAACGGATTATGTTTACTAACCGTTTTACCAACGAATTACCAACAGATTAGTCATATAAACTAATATTTCATTTTCCGTTAGTAATCCGTTGATAATTTGTTGGTATTTTTTACTAACGGAATATTATTCCGTTGGCATATTTAGCAACGAGCAGAATAACAACGGAAAATATTTGTTGTAAATCCGTTGTTAATCCGTTACTAAATTCAAATTCGTTGATTAGCAACGGAATTTTTCCGTTGCTAAAACGCGAAAATCTTGTAGTGAATATAGGGACCTTTCAAAATAAAATTTGATAGTTTGAGGACTTTTTGATATAATATGTCATTATATTATTTCACGTTAAAAGAGGAATCGAGGACTTTTTGATATAATATGTCATTATATTATTATATAAAAATAGTTAATGGTAAACTTATCATGAAATAATTTTAAAGTATCAATTATTTGATTAGGAGTTGTTGACAGGCATTTTCGTACGGGTAGATTTATGTGGCTATTTGGGTTATGCCCGACAAACAATCAATAATAAACGAACACGAACGATGGGGGAAGAACTTTCGTTCTTCCCTCGAATGAGAGCTTTCTTGCATATATGAGAAATGAGGAAAATGTGTCCTCTTTTACAATGAGGGGGTGACCCCCTATTTATAGAGGTTCACCCCCAAAGGCCCAAAAGTGACCCTAAATTCGTCTCAACCCTTTATTTAGGGATTTATTACAATTATTAATATAAAGATCAACAGTAGACCTATAATACATTAAATACCCTTTTCTGATGTAGACCCCCGATCTTGTCGGGTCAGTGTATCTTTAGGAATCTGACCTTCTGTCAGGCGAGGATATTTCCTGCTGTAACAATTGCCCCCAAGATTGGGCTCTGATTGCGACCAGAGTTCGATCTTGATCTGTGCTTCAAATAGGTTTTGCCCCCGAGCCTGAAAACAGGATAGCTCGGATGCCCCGGAGGAATCTTCGACGACAGGGTCCTTGATGGGCGAATCTTTCAAGTCATCTTCGTATTGTCAAACTTTTGAAACTGGATAGGTTAGGTGGGGTACGATCTTCAGTCGTGCCCCCGAGTCGAGAACCGTGACGTTCAATTAATAAAGAGTTCTTGCCGCTGACCGACATTGATTTTAGTAATAGGGCGGTAAGGACCGCGATGATAAATTAATGAAGTGCTTAGGCCTCTTGCGGGTAGCGACTTCACGGACAACATATTGACTTAACAATCGATTAAAAAATAAATACACAGATTAATGAGTGAAGTGCTTTAGCCGATTTAACGGGCAGCGACTTCACGATGATGGGATTGAATTAACAACCGCTTAAAAGATTAACCAACAGATTAATGAGTGAAGTGCTTTAGCCGATGGTCGGGTAGCGACATTCACGATGATGGGATTGAATTAACAACCGCTTAAAAGATTAACCAACAGGTTAATGAGTGAAGTGCTTTAGCCGACTGACGGGCAGCGACTTCACGAAGATGGGATTGATTTAACAACCGCTTAAAAGATTAACCAACAGGTTAATGAGTGAAGTGCTTTAGCCGATGATCGGGCAGCGACTTCACGAAGATGGGATTGATTTAACAACTGCTTAAAAGATTAACCAACAGGTTAATGAGTGAAGTGCTTTAGCCGATGATCGGGCAGCGACTTCACGAAGATGGGATTGATTTAACAACCGCTTAAAAGATTAACCAACAGGTTAATGAGTGAAGTGCTTTAGCCGATGATTGGGCAGCGACTTCACGATGCAGAGAATAGATTAGTTAACGCCGGTGAGGACGAACTAAACAATACCTCGCCCATTAAGGCGGAAAGTCAACGCTTAACATGTGGACTGGATCCGCGCCGAGAGGCGGATTAGTTGACGCCGGTGAAGGCGAACTAATCAAGGCCGAGTGACGGATCGGCTTGAGAGGCAGATTAGTTGACGCCGGTGAAGGCGAACTAATCAATATGTCAACGCATAAAAGGCGGACTAATCAACGCCGAGAAGGCGGATTAACTCGAGAAAGAGGTTAGTTGACGCTGGTGAAGGCGAACTAATCGATACGTCAACGCCTGAAAGGGCGGACTAATCGACGTCGAGAAGACGGATTACTTCGCCAACCTAGGCGGAATGTCGACGCCTAAAAGGTGGATTAACTCGAGTAGATTAGTTGACGCCTGTGAAGGCGAACTAATCAATACGTCTACGCCTGAGAGGGCGGACTAATCGACGTCGAGAAGACGGATTACTTCGCCAATCTAGGCGGAATGTCGACGCCTAAAAGGCGGATTAATCAACGCCGATCGGGCGGATTACTTCGCCAATCTAGGCGGATTGTCGACGCCTAAAAGGCGGATCAACTCGAGTAGATTAGTTGATGCCTGTGAAGGCGAACTAATCAATACGTCTACGCCTGAGAGGGCAGACTAACCGACGTCGAGAAGACGGATTACTTCGCCAATCTAGGCGGAATGTCGACGCCTAAAAGGCGGATTAATCAACGCCGATCGGGCGGATTACTTCGCCAATCTAGGCGGAATGTCGACGCCGAGAAGGCGGATTAATCAACGCCGATCGGGCGGATTACTTCGCCAATCTAGGCGGAATGTCGACGCCGAGAAGACGGATTAATCAACGCCGATCGGGCGGATTACTTTGCCAATCTAGGCGGATTGTCGACGCCTAAAAGGCGGAGCAACTCGAGTAGATTAGTTGACGCCTGTGAAGGCGAACTAATCAATACGTCTACGCCTGAAAGGCGGACTAATCAACGTCGAGGAGACGGATTACTTCGCCACTCTAGGCGGATTGTCGACGCCTAAAAGGCGGATTAACTCGAGTAGATTAGTTGACGCCTGTGAAGGTGAACTAATCAATACGTCTACGCCTGAAAGGCGGACTAATCAACGTCGAGGAGACGGATTACTTCGCCACTACAGGCGGATTGTCGACGCCTAAAAGGCGGATTAACTCAAGTAGATTAGTTGACGCCTGTGAAGGCGAACTAATCAATACATCTACGCCTGAAAGGCGGACTAATCAACGTCGAGGAGACGGATTACTTCACCACTCCAGGCGGATTGTCGACGCCTAAAAGGCGGGTTAACTCGAGTAGATTAGTTGACGTCTGTGAAGGCGAACTAATCAATACGTCTACGCCTGAAAGGCGGACTAATCGACGTCGAGAAGACGGATTACTTCGCCAATCTAGGCGGAATGTCGACGCCTAGAAGGCGGATTAATCAACGCCGATCGGGCGGATTACTTCGCCAATCTAGGCGGAATGTCGACGCCGAGAAGGCGGATTAATCAACGCCGATCGGGCGGATTACTTCGCCAATCTAGGCGGATTGTCGACGCCTAAAAAGCGGATCAACTCGAGTAGATTAGTTGACGCCTGTGAAGGCGAACTAATCAATACGTCTACGCCTGAGAGGGCGGACTAATCGACGTCGAGAAGACGGATTACTTCGCCAATCTAGGCGGAATGTCGACGCTGATAAGACGGATTAACTCGAGAAGTAGATTAGTTGACGCCGGTGAAGGCGAACTAATCGATACGTCAACGCCTGAAAGGGCGGACTAATCGACGTCGAGAAGACGGATTACTTCGCCAATCTAGGCGGAATGTCGACGCCGAGAAGGCGGATTAACTCGAGAAGTAGATTAGTTGACGCCGGTGAATGCGAACTAATCGATACGTCAACGCCTGAAAGGGCGGACTAATCGACGTCGAGAAGATGGATTACTTCGCCAATCTAGGCGGAATGTCGACGTCGAGAAGGCGGATTAACTCGAGAAGTAGATTAGTTGACGCCGGTGAAGGCGAACTAATCGATACGTCAACGCCTGAAAGGGCGAACTAATCGACGTCGAGAAGACGGATTACTTCGCCAATCTAGGCGGAATGTCGACGCCTAAAAGGCGGATTAGCTCAAGAAGTAGATTAGTTGACGCCGGTGAAGGCGAACTAATCGATACGTCAACGCCTGAAAGGGCGGACTAATCGACGTCGAGAAGACGGATTACTTCGCCAATCTAGGCGGAATGTCGACGCCTAGAAGGCGGACCGGTCAACGCCTATGAAGGCGGACGAATGTTTGTAGTCGAAAGGTGTGACCATGTTTTAAATATTGAGTTATTTATTCGGTGAGCAACCTCAATGATTTTTTCGAAATTGTATTCGAAGTTTTAAATAACTGACTGTATTTAATAATACTCAGAGTCAAATAATTTATTTTTGATATCACAAAATGATCTTAGGATATGTATATCCATGCCCCCGCTTTTAATATACATGACAACTTACGAGTTGCGATATATATTAAAAGGAGATATCAAATGAAACTGCATTTCAAAAATTGCCTCGCTTTGAATTTTCGAAATATGAATATATGCCCCCGCTTTTAATTTATATGAAATTTGCGAATTGCAATATATTAAAAGAAATTATCGGAATAAACCTGATGTGAGTGGGCAAAGGACTACCCGTAGATTTTCCGTTGATGGAGAGGTCCCGGCTACTCGTGACGCAAGCTGCTGCCCTTTTTTTTTTTTTTTTTTTTAGGCCCTTCCTTCCATTTGAAAGAAAAGAGTCCCACTGATACAACTTAAAAACTGGCCTAAATAATACAAGTCTGGGCCCAGACTAAATATAAATATGGCCTGACCAATTAAGTAAAAAGACCCAATAATTAATAATACAAGCCCAATATCTATGAACCAGTATTAACCTTGGCCCAAAACATGAAATAAATTAGGACCCAGGATTGAAATTCCCAAATTAAAATGCACGCCACTTCTGGCAGCCCTGGATCGTGGCTGCCTCCCACCCTAGATCGATGTCGGAGGCGGCAAGATTGGAGGTGGCCGGTTATTCGGGCGGCCAACGGAGCGATGGTGCGGGGAGGCTGAGAGACTCACGGGGCGGCGAGGATGAAGGCCAGGCCGCGGAGCGACGATGCTGGGAGGATGTGCACGAAGGCAGCGATGCAGGGAGATGTTACTGGCGGCGAGTCGGCGGCGCGGGTAGTAGCAGCAGACGGCGGGCGACGAGGAGCGGCGAGGGCCGCGTGGCGCCGTCGCGGGGAGATTGGCCACGAAGGTCGGCGGCCGTGCTGCGGGAAGACGGTGAGTGCGCCGTCGCGGAGAGGCCGACCGCGATGGGCGGCGGCTGTGCTGGAAGGCTGGCCGCGATGGGCGGCGACAGGGGGTGCACTGGGCGATGCGAGTAGCCAACGCTGGGCGTCGTAGTGACGTGCGGGCACGGGGTCGTTGAGCGGGTAGGCGAGTCGCGCGGGTAGGCACCGGCTGCCGTGCTTGGCGACGGTTCGGGGGGCGCGTTTGTCGGGCAGTGGTGTCGAGAGGCTGCTCGATTGGAGGCTGACGGGTAGCTGCGCGGGGAGGAAGACGAATCTGGAGGCCAGTCGGTGATGCGGGGAGAAACCCGCGACGGTCGGCGACGCGGGGAGGGAGCCGCGAGCAGCGGAGGTTGCCCGTCGGACGGGTCAGGCGGCGATGCGGGGCGGCAACGCGGGCTGGCGATCTGCAGCCCGGGGAGGCAGCGGAGGTTGACGGCGTGCGCCCGCGGGCAGCGATGGCGGACGGAGGCCACCGAGCCTCCGCGGGTAGACGGGTATCGACTTCGGCGGTGCGCGGATCGAGGCCGGAATCTTTGACTTTTCAACGTATTGGGAAACGCGCCAAGAGCATACTGACAAGGCTGTGGAAAAGTTGGCACACCAACCAAGGCAAACTAGGGGGATTCAACGCAGAAAACAGTACTTTTGCTTGAATAAATTGGTGATTTTTCTTGAGCGGTGAAGGCGCCTCGGTTGGGCCCGGGCTGCGGCACGACACCCTTCTGCGAGAGAAAGGAGAGGGAGGCGCGGTCTCCGGCGGTGAGGTTGGCATCGGAGCTCCGCCGTGGTTGGACACCGGAGCTCCAAATACATTTCTTCTTCTTCTTTTTGCTAGCTCCGTGAGCTTTCTTCCTTTGTAGATAGAATGATATTAGTTGATGGATTCTTGGCTTGAAGCCTTCTGGTAACATTGTAATGAAACTGAGATTCTTGAATTTTTTTGTTTTTTTGTTGTATGCGTGTCTTTCTTTTGTACGAAGGAAATGGTTTTTGTTTTACAGAATGTTGTTTTTGATGATTTTGATGGGAATGGGGTGTTGATTTTGGAAAAAATTGGTTGAAATGGTATGATTTTTTTGTCCCTTTTCTTTTTCAGATGATTTATGAGGCTGTTGTTGTAAGTAATGGAAATGGGTTTCTTGAACTTTTTCTAGGGTAGTTTCGATTGAAAAGAGGTGGAATTCGATTTTTTGAGGAGAAGATCTTCGTGTTCATCTATCGAGATGAACACGAATTCGACCCTTCTTCTAGCGCCAAATTGTTGACAGGCATTTTCGTACGGGTAGATTTATGTGGCTATTTGGGTTATGCCCGACAAACAATCAATAATAAACGAACACGAACGATGGGGGAAGAACTTTCTTTCTTCCCTCGAATGAGAGCTTTCTTGCATATATGAGAAATGAGAAAAATGTGTCCTCTTTTACAATAAGGGCACCCTATTTATAGAGGTTCACCCCCAAAGGCCCAAAAGTGACCCTAAATTCGTCTCAATCCTTTATTTAGGGATTTATTACAATTATTAATATAAAGATCAACAGTAGACCTATAATACATTAAATACCCTTTTCTGATGTAGACCCCCGATCTTGTCGGGTCAGTGTATCTTTAGGAATCTGACCTTCTGTCAGGCGAGGATATTTCCTGCTGTAACAGGAGTATAAAAATTTCATCAGAAATATATTATTAATTTGAGTTAGTGATATTATACTATAATTGTTATAAAAAAACTAAATGCAGATTAATAATACTCTTAATCAAATATTCAATACCTTTAACCAATTTCATGATAAAGTTTATTAAGAACCATTTTTATATAAAACTACTCATAAATCATTAATTTCAAGAAGCTTGATTTTGTAAAATCTTTTCCAATATCCTTATCCACATGCTTTCGAGAAAAATATACTCACCTAAATCCTACATGCAATTAGTTTTTCTCAATGCATTTTAATATAGAAAAAAGAACGGTCATGCCACACGATATCAAAGTCCACTGCAGAATTATTTTATTGTTTTTTTTCTAGAACCATCAACGTCACAAGTGACATGTTTATAATTCGTATCTTGTAGACTATCTAATCTTTTGGTTTCCATTTTTGTTTTTCGTCGAAGATGATGTGGCATTAACTTTGGTAGAGAAATCATTTGGCTTTCACATTTTGTCTGGGTTTTATCTTATGATATCATTAGAGGAAGCGTCTAAGAAGCCGCAAGTGTTTGACTATAGTATCTTTTATCATATTTATAAAATTCATTTGATAAAACAGATTTATTCATATTCATAATTAATATTTCATAATATAACAATTCACATTTTTAATAAATTAATTAAATACTAATAAATTTAAAAATTAATATTATTTAAATACAATCAATATATGTATCGTGAAATTGATATATATATATATATATATATATATATATATATATATATAAATTTGCCTTATAAGTTACTGTACACTAATGTTGGTTTCCACTTAGTCAAATGATACACAAGAAAAGAATTATGTAAGAGATAACATTAAAATTTTATGAGATTGTTTCAAGAATTTATTATGTGAGATGGAGTTTTTTAAGTAAAAGTAAATGGTATAATAATACTTTAGAGGGAAAGGGGTCACATAAGCCCCTGAGTTTATGCACCAGGATCAAATGATCTATTTTTTGATTATCCAATCCCTTTTTTTTTTTATTAAATAAGCCCCTAAACTTATGTATTTGGATCAAATAAGCCCTTCATCTATTCTTTTGGTCATCCAAACCCTTATCCTTTTCAATTTGAATCAAATAGACCCCTATTCTTAAATTCAACATGTAGACTACTTTTCTCAATTCTTTATTTTTATAATTCGAGTAAATAATATTATAAATATTTCACGCATATAATATTATTAAAAATTATTTTGTATATTCTTTAGATGCTTCATGAAGAGAAAATTTAAGAATTGTTTTTTAAATAAATTTTTTTTACAAAATTGACCGAAAATAATAACATAAATAAATAGATCTTTGTTGGTCATAAGTGTGTTAATTCTAATTTACAATTTTTATTATTATGTTGCCTTCTTCAATATATATGTCTGCTAAACAAGTTAGAATTATTTTTTCTACTTTGTATATGTTTATTAAAATATTAATTTCGTCAAACATTTTAATTAAATTCAATCAATTAATTAAATATATTTTCTTAAAGATATTTAAACAAAAAAAATCAATTTAAAAAAAATCAATACAGAGTTAGTAACAAACGAATTTTGTTTCTAAACCTTTAAATCACTTTAATTTAGATAAATAGACAATACCTAATTTTTACCAACTTTTATTTTATTAATTTAAAAAAATTGGTTATTTTTATTTTAAAACAATATCATATGAATAATATATTTAAGATATCATTTACTCAAAATTTAAACCTAAAAGCATTGAGCAAAGTAGTCTACATGTTGAATTTAAGAAGAATATGGGTCTATTTGATCCAAACTGAAAAGGAAAAGAGTTTGGATGATTAAAAGAATAGATGAAGGGCTTATTTGATCCAAATACATAAATTTTGGGACTTATTTGATCCAAATCGAAAAGAAAAAGGGGTTGAATGATAAAAAAAAAAAATAGATCAAGGACTTATTTGATCCTGGTGCATAAGCTTAGGGACTTATTTGACCTTTTTCCCTACTTTAAAATGATTTTGTTGTCAAATTACTTCATTAATGTCTTTCTCATTCAAGACATCCCTAGTGATAAATACAAGTTACTAAAGTTAATTTGACAATCATGTTGTTAGGTATAATGTGTTAAATGCGAGATTATTACAATTTGAATATTTGGGTAAGCACAAATTGAACTCGGATTTTAAATTTAATTTAATTTTAATTTTTCTAAAACACACACAAACACATCGAACTGTGTGTGTGTGTGTTTTTTTTTTCAGTTGGGGTATTACTAATTACTTCTTGGGGTATTACTGACCACTTCTTGGAGTATCACTAATTACTTCTTGGGGTATTACTCATTTATACTTGAAATGTTTTTTCAAAATTCAAGTACATATCATACACCTAATTAAGTGCACCCTATAACTACTCTTTGGTAAGACATAGTTCAGAAGAAATGTGGACATAGAATAATTTATTTGGCAAAAATTTGTGTGAGGTTGTCTCATTGTATGAGATAATACAAATTAACACTCACCCCTATCAAAGTGTTAATATGTCAATGTCTAAATTATACATCATCTCATTGTCTCATGTCATAAGGTAGTTTCACACAATATCTATCCAACTTATTTCATTTTGGAGGTCCAATAATATTTTGGGAAGAAAATTAGCGTAGATAGAATTCATACATGGCCGTCAATATAACTTCGCAATTTTTTTTTAAAAAGTTTTGACGTACAAGTTGTTTTATTAAAAAATTAAAATGTATTAATTTATTAATATTAACTATTTTATTAAAAAAATTATCCTATTATAAAGTAATATTGCAAATCTTTTGCACAGTAAAATTTAATTATATAAGTCAAACAAATGTTTGTATGAGACAATATCTAAGACGATTCTTATCATATGTATATCATTTGATCATCATATTTAAAAAAAGAATATTATACAAATTAATATTAGGGTGGACGGAGGTCATGGGCAGGTGGCAGAGTGGTCGGGAGTATTGCCAAAAATCCGGAACAAACTAAAGTGTATGGAGGACAATAAACTCTCATTTAGGGGCAGAATCTCTATATTGAACTCGATGCTCTCAACTCTACCTACATATCACCTATCCTTCTACAAAATTCTGAAACAAACCTTGAGAGGAATATTTTAGGGGGGGGGGGGGGGGGGGATGGAGAGTGCTCAAAGAAAATACCTTGGGTTGAGTGGAGTGTTTTATGTAACAAATTTTTTTGGGGAGTCTTGGGTTGCGGGATCTAGAGGGTGTTCAATCGTGCTCTACTAGGAAAATGGAAATGGAGGTTCTTATTGGAAAAATAACTTTTTGTAGGTCAAAGTTATAGAGTCCAAGTATGGGGGGTCTCGGGGGAGGGATTTTGATTTTTTCCCAAGGGGTTGAGTGGGAATATGTTGGGGTGGTGGAGTGATATTGAGAAACTCACAACAGGGAAAAGGTGAAGCGGTTCTATGGGGGTTTAGAGAGAATCTTGGTGGATGAGAAACAAACTTTCTTTTGGGATGACGTGTGGTGGGGGGAGTCTTTAAAATTAAAATTTCCTAGATTGTATAATTTAAGTGTAGATAAGGAGTGCACAGTGGGGTCAATGGGTGGGTGGAAAGGAGGGAGGTGGGTGTGGAGATAGAGATGAAGACGACCGTTATTTGATGGGGAGGCAGAGTGTGTTAATAATCTCTTGGCTTTAATTGATAGGTTTTATCCAAAGGAAGGAGTGGCGGATTCTTGGAGATGGACTACGGCTCAAAACGGAAAGTATGCAACAAAGGTGGCCTATGATCTCTTATTATCTTCAAGTCGACCGGTGTTGCATATTGGGATCAAGGAAAAGTGCTTCAAGACCATCTGGAAAAGCTTCGCTCCTTCAAAAGTTATTGGACATGGGTGACGACTCCTTCATGATCGTCTACCTACGAAAGATATCTTGAGAAGGAGGAATATCCTCGATGCTAACAACTTAAGGTGTATTTTTTGTGAAGAACTTGACGAGTCAAGTAGACATACTTCCTTCGAGTGCTATAAAGTGTACGAGTTTTGGATGGTAATTCTCAATTGGCTTAATTGTACTATGACTTTGCATTCTCATACCTTGCAAAACTTCAACGTCTTTTGCGCCTTAGCTCATGGCAAGAGGGAGAGAATGGTGACTGCAAGCATTTGGCTAGGAGTTGTTTGGATTATTTGGAAGTGGAGAAATGAAATAATTTTTAGGAATGGAGTTTGGTCATTACCTAAGGCAGTGGAAGAATTAAAAATGAGGATTTGGAGTTGGTTGTATGTGAAAGATCAATGTGTTGCTAATTATTCTTTCAATGATTGGCTTTGTAACCCTAGAATGATCCTAGATCATTGAATTGTATTCTTGTATTTGTAGTTCTTCTTGTACTGAGTTTTATTTATAAAATCTTTCTTTTTACCGATCAATTTTTTTTTTAAATACCCGGAGCGGGAGATTCAATTAATCGCGATTCAGAAGCCGAAATTTCCCCCCTACCATAAATACAAATTCATATGTGACAACTAAATAAGACAAATATGCAAATTCATATAGGTCGAGGGGAGTATTATCAAATAGCAAACTTAGCGGTAGTACCTTCGTCCCATTTTTATTTGTCTTATTTAATTTAACATGATGTTTCTTTTTATTTGTCACTCTATTAGTATCAATATTAAATTTGTCCTATATATTTATTCTATAAATACCCCTAATAAATAGTACTATCTTTGTCCCAACTATTCTTTACAAATTTCTTTTTGGAACTTTCCAACAGTTTTCACACCCTAAAAATGAAAATAAATCACTCTCACACTACTTACTTTATTTAAAAATACTCTTTATTCATTAGTTTAAAAAATCAATAATTTTTTTTTTTTAAATGTTCACTCTACGTATGAAAATAAATGGCAAAGGGAGAAATATTAATCACCATCTTGTAATTGTAATCGTATAATTTTAATAAATAAGGGTTTAGTTTACAGGTGTTTTTTAATATCCTAATAAATTAAAAAATTGATTCGTTTGAATGAATTGTATTTTACACATAAAAAGGATGGGATGGGAATATAGTATATTTTTTCTTTCTTCTAGAATGAGAAATACAATCACAACAAAAACGTTACTAGTATTTATTGCATTGGCAGGTAAGGTATATGTAATAATTAACAAATACTAGTAGTATAATGAATTTATTGTTTCTTTCTTCTGGGAAAGTCTCATATGCACCAAGTGCACGGTGCACTCACTCAACAGTTGATACTGTATACACTAAAAAGTTAGTCTTAATTACACTGAAAAGTTAATCTTAATTACACTGAAAAGTTTACATTCAAACTGATTTTCAGTGTAAACTTTTCAGTGTAATTGAGACTAACTTTTCAGTGTAATTGAGACTAACTTTTCAGTGTATACATTATCAACTGTAGAGTGAGTACACCAAATGCACAAGAGACTTACTCCTTTCTTCTGGAATGAGAAATAAATTGTACAATAAAAAATTAGGTATATGTAATAATTAACAAATATTAGTAGTATAATATTATTATTTTTTTGTTCTTCTAGAATATGTGAAATTTGTCGTACAATAAGAAAAGATACTACTACCTTAATTTTGAAATACCTTTCACATTTTCATTCTCCATCCATTACAATATTTTTAATTGCTTCAAAATTTAGAATTCATCATAAATTCCATTACAATATCCTCAATTTTACATAAAATAACATTATTTTTTTACTTCACGTACTCGCACAACCAATTTTAATTTTTTTACTTTATACATAAAAATGTACGAAATTACCACTTAAATCTCTACTCATTCTTCTACTTTTTTAATTGGGAAAATGACTTTCAAACCCAATAACATTGAAAGTGTAATTTTTCAGTACAAATAAATATTTGAATATTTTTTGGTACAAAAATAATTATTTTTTAGCAAAAGTTCAACTATTCAACATAAGCGCAACATAGTATTTTTTGGTACAATTTTTTTTTCATTCATGTTGAATCGTTGCACTTATGCATATTTTTTGTACTAGACAATACTCCCTATACTACTCCCTACTTTATACTGAAAATTGCTGCACTTTTTAATTAAAATGATGTATTTCATGTGAAGCATGTTCTGAAATAGAGGCGATAATAGGGTTGTCAATGGGGCGGGGCGGGGCCAAATCCCCATCTCCCCCGTTCCCCTGAAATCGGGGAATCCCCGTCTCCGTCCCCACTTATGTTTATTTTATTTTTCCCTATCTTTACTTGTAAACTTTAAATTAAATTATTAATTAGTTAAAAATATATAATATAAATTATATTAATATACAAAATTAAAATTAATTGAGAATCATAATTCATACTCTCACCCTCTAGAAGTAAACTTTTTTTTTTAAGAAAGTATTTGTTTACTAGTATATGATGAACCAATATATTGACTTTTGTAAAAAATAATAAATATTACTTCTGTCCCGGGATTTTGTTCATACTTGGGTTTGACACATTTTTTTAGAAAAATTGGAGTATGTGAGTGGGGAGTTAATAAAATAGTGATAACTTTATGCTTTATTGACTTTTGTGAAAGAGAGTTATTTCCATTTTTTTGGTGTGAACAAAATCTTGGAACGTCCATTTAAGGCAAGTTTGAACAAAATCTTGTGATAAAGGGAGTACTAGTTTAAAAATATATTTATTTGTTAATATATGAAGTATTGCTTTTTGCTTTATAAAAAAAAGAACGTTTCAAAAAGAAAAGTAGGTATCTTACTTTAAATAAATGAAATATTAATTAAAAACACACATATTATATAAAATGATAAGGGGGAAATGCTGTAGGGGACGTGTGTTAAGAGTTAATTGCATATTGGGACACCTCCTTTTCGAAAATACACTCTGTTGCACAAAAGACATTTTTACCCCTGTCTTTTGCCTTGCCAGTCACAGCTTTTGATTGGACGTTGGATGTCTTGTTCAGGGAACTGATGTCGTAGCTTTAGCACTCTGAGTAGCTTTAGGTACCTCGCTTCTTTTTGGGGCAAATGATTTGAATTTGGGAGGGTCTGCATCTTGAATTTCCCAAAAATTTGAAAGGGCATTTCAAAACAAGAAGATAGGGGAAAATAGGTGAAGCATTTCTTCATCTTGAAGTGCACCGGAATATTTGGGGTGTATTTCGTGGGTCGAATAGGTGAATGTGTCTGTTAATTTTGTTTTAAACTTGATTCATGTTTCTTTTTAGCAAATAGGTTCCTGGAAAAAAATCATTTTTCTTGGTTACAAAAAACGGTGGAAATCTTGTTTCTAAGAAAATCGGTTACGTATAAATGATTTGGGTTTGATTTGCTCCAGCTTTTTGCATTCCCTGCTATGAATGAAAGCATAGGTTGAAATCCCGCGGCATATGTTTACAACGTTTTTTGGGGTTTTTATTTTTTTGTTTTCTTCGACATAAGAATGTATGTGTTTTGCGTGATTGTCCACTAATCTAAGTTGTGTTTCTGTATGGGTGTTTAGAAGAATCGGAAATGCGGAGTAGACGAAGGCTTGTGCTTGATTCCGAGACGGAGGAAGAACGGGGTTCCAAGGGTTCCGGGCGCGTGTCTCGGAAGACTGGCAGTCGAGGAGGTAGGTTACTATAATAGTTTTATTATTTAGGAAGAATTTATTGCTGCGGAGGAGAATCATTGATTGTGTTGATGGATTAAGGTTGAGAAATAGTTGCGTACGGGAGAAATTATTCTGGAATTTCCGTAGCATATGTAATATTATAGTTGGTGAAACGAGATGTACTCTTAGTGGTAGATGATGAGATTAAGATGTGTGAAACATTTGATTGTTGTAGTGCATGTTCATCCTGGACCGTTAAAGTACCATAGTAGGGAATTTGATGTCTGTTGATGTGGTGCATGTACTTCTCTTAACTGATTGTACGACAATGGGTTCTTTGTGTACCGATAGCTTATTATTTCTTGATTGTTACAAGTCACATTCACTGGTGTAATATATTTCATGCATTGTGCCTTAGCAAAATGTGCTGTTAATAAAAGTCTTAAGGTATTTGTGAATGACCATGGGAATTCAATCTTATGAATTTAGCGTTGTCGTCCCTGAACGTGTATTAATCTTGTGCAGGTGTTAATAAGGGACATGGCGGCAATAGCAGAGTAAAAAAAGGAAAGGAAGGAAGTTGGTTTTTTCCTAGTTTTTTTAACTCAGAGTGTATGTATTTTGTGTCTTTCCACCTATCTAATTTTTCCTTTTGAATTCTGTTTGGAAGAACCGAAAATGCGGAGTAGAAGGGGGCTTGTGCTGGATTCCGAGACGGAGGATGAACGGGGTAACAAGGGTTTAGGCGGGGTGTCAAACAAGAAGACTGGGAATCGAGGGGGTATTTTTATATAATTGTTTTATGCCTAAGAAAATAATTTTGCTGCGGGGGGAGACTGATTGAATGCATTGAGGGAAGGAAGTTGAGAAAAAATTGTTTAACGGAATAGGAATGCTGGAAATTGAACAGACATGTAATATGTTTTAGGAGGTGCAACGAGATGTGCTTGTAGTGGTATATGCGGAGTATACTAGATGGTAAACATATATTCGTTTTGGTGCATGTACCCCCAAGGCCATTAATGTACCAAAGTAGGGTTTTGGGATGTGCTTCCTGGAATATACTAATGGTCCAAACGGGCTATATTAAATGGACATTAGTGCATGTACTTTTCTGCATTATGTGTACCATAATGTTGTGTGATTACCGTAGGTAGATGTAGTCGTAGTATACACTAGATTCATGTCTTGAAATGTAGTATGTTTAGGAGGTGCAACGAGATGTGCTTGTAGTGGTATATGCGGAGTATACTAGATGGTAAACATATATTCGTTCTGGTGCATGTACCTCCAAGGCCATTAATGTACCAAAGTAGGGTTTTGGGATGTGCTTCCTGGAATATACTAATGGTCCAAACGGGCTATATTAAATGGACATTAGTGCATGTACTTTTCTGCATTATGTGTACCATAATGCTGTGTGTGATTACCGTAGGTAGATGTAGTCGTAGTATACACTAGATTCATGTCTTGAAATGTAGTTCATGTACTGGTCCTTAGCAATTTTGCTGTTAATATATGATTGTATGTATTTGTGTGTGACCTTCTGTAGTGAACCCATGTTAATTCCATCATATGAATGTATCGTGTTGGTCGTTGACCGTGTATTGTCATCTGTAGGTGGTAATAAGGGACATGGTGGCAGTCACAAAAGAAAAAAAGGAAAGAAAGGTTGGAGTTATTGCACTAGACTTTTTTCTTTTTGGTTGTTGCTGAAAATGTTTTTTTTTTCTTGTGCACCGCTGACTGCTGCCATCTTTGGTTTGTGGCTAGGAGTTGACACAATAGATTTACTGTTGGAAGGGTCAACAAGTGATTCAAGCGACATCGGTAAACATTAATACAAAATTTGTATGTTTTTGTTTATGTTATTCTGTTTGTATATTTCTAACACTTGGAAAATGGGTTTGATGGTTTAATCAGATGGTGGCTGGGGCAAGGATAGGTATACGCTCTACAGGAGTAACTTGGTTACTAGTATGAGGGAGTTGCAGGCCGTGAAGTATACCGAAGAGCAGCTGGTGGAAATACGAAAGACCCCGTTTAGGCTGTTGTTTGATGGACTTAGGTCGGCGGACCTTGAGTTTTACAAGAATGCCTGGTGGAAGCACGAGGAGGATATAAATAAGATATTGCTAACGTTTGATAAAAGTTCAAGAACGTTCAAGATTGGTGGAAAAAGTCTTAGAATTTGTAGGGAGGATGTGCAGCTAATTTTAGGAGTTGCAGGTGGAACAGAGGAAATACCTATGAAGAATACTGGATTTGGTGATCCAAAATGGGTAAAAAGGGTGTTTGGAGATATGAGTGATAAGGGGCCAAGAGGGAAAGTTCTTAAAAAAAAGGGAATATACGATAAGTTAGTTGACGTAGTTCGTTCAAGGAGCGGGGGGTATTTGATATCCGATGTTGCCAGGCTAACACACCTGTACCTGCTCGTTTCTTTGCTTGCGCCGAGGCAGAACTCATCTGTGCCAGGGTATTATACGTACTATTTGGAGAAAGTGTCAGCAATACGGACGTATGATTGGTGTACGCTGGTAGCAGATTATTTGTTAGATCAGCTACGGACGACTAAGAGCATGAAAATAGCCGGGTGTGCTATGCTACTTCCGATATGTATTGAATATCCAAATTTTGTTTGACAGAATAAACTTAAAATTTATGTGAAATTTTTACAATTCTGTAATTATGTGTTTTATGTTGTAGTTCTGGCTATGTGAGCACACATATATGATAAAAGCAACTGTTGGGGTCTCGGTGCTGCGTATTTTGAAGTGGGATTTGGGTTTGCTGAACAAGAAGCTGAAGAAGATAAATTTGAGCCAGCTTGAGAAGAACACTGTAAATCGGCTAACTTGATAATGCGTAGTTGTTGTTTTTTATTTTTTTTGGGTTTCATGTTAGATGGCATTTGTTTGAGTTAATTTTTCAATCGGTGTGTTGCGCAGGTACGTAGAGTTACACTTAATGCAAACTCTAGCGAGAAGGATGTCCTGCGAAAGATCAAAGCTGATTGGGGTAATTATTCTGCAGATGAAGAGTCGGAGCACAGCAGTGGGGCCGGTTGTAGTATGAAAGATCGTGGGAAAGGTATAGTTGAGAGCGATGGTAACTCGGATACCAGTGACGCTGGGGGGACGAGTACTAGTAAGAAAAAGTCGGTTCCCAATGATGGGAAAAACCGAAGCATGGCGATGGTTTTATTTGGTGGCAGTGGTGTATTTGTTGATGGCAGCAGCAAGTGCCCAAACCATGGTGATGAGACTGATATGACTAAGTCAAAGGGTATAGAAGAGTGGCAGGAGTTTGAGTCAGTGTATGATGGGGGGCATGGGAATGGGGATAAAGGCATGGGTAGGGAGACTGGTGTAGACTGTAAAGGTGATTATAGAGGGGACTTTAGTGGTGGCGTTTGGGATCTAGGTGTGGAGGATGAAGATTATAATCTTGATGAGCGGGATGGGGGCAAGGGCGCGTTCATGGTTAGGACACCCGGCGACAGTTTTGGGGAAGAGGGAGTGGAGAAGAAGTGTAAGGAATGCAAAACAAATGCTGAAATTTTGGGTAAGTACAAGATGGAGCTGGACGCCAAAGAAGCTGAGATCAAGCGTAGGGATGAGGAGATTAGTAGGATGGGGAAGGTGCTGTTAGAATTACAGAAGAAGTACAAAGAAGTGACAGAGCCTTCTGCAACACAGATCTTGGAGTCCCCGGAGACAATACAACATATTGAGGTGGTGACTGAGCTAACTATAGTCCGTAAAGAGAATGGGGAGTTGAAGAATCTGAATGAGGGTCTAGAGGAGACCTTGAAGTCTATTGCTTCAGTTGATGGGAATGGGATTGGGCAGCATTTTTGTACCCCGGCAGTGGGCAAAAGAAGAACAAAGAGAGCTATAGGGCCTAGCACACTTACAAGGAACGTGAAGGCCAGAACAGCTGTTGATGACAGGAAACACGTGGAGATCACTCCACAACCAAACACCACGGACATGGACAAGTTTTTAGAGGACGGACAACCTGTTGTTGGGATGAGATGGGATGAGTCAAAGGCAGCTGTTCGCAAAACGAGAGACGACATAAGGAAAGGGGTCGAGGATGGATGGAGGGATGCTAAGGAAAGGTAATTGGTAGTTTGAAAAATGCTATTGTATTCCTGGCTATATAATAATATCGTTATTCTTATGTATTGATGTGATACATATTTACGTTGAGTAGGTTTGTTGTGTGGTGTGGGAGAGGACCAATGGCAAAGGTGACGTTGGGTGATGTGTTAGTAGTGCTACACAACGAGAGCATTTCCAATTCGGTATCTCCTAAACTTTTGATCTACTGTGTTTGTACACCCAAAAAACTATATGAATGTCATCAAATAAGTCTGTTGAAAATATGATGCAGGTGATAGATGCGTTGTCCGAAATGTTAGTGGACAAACTAGGGTCCAAGTTTGAGTATGCAAAGAATTTTTGTGTTTTCTCGACTATGTGCTGGGTACGTAATATTTTAGGTCATGGACAAAATTTTTATTTTCATTGTAGTTAGTATTTTACATGGGCGTGGTCATTGTTGATCAATTGGGTTTGCTGTTGTTTTATGTGTGTAGCGTTTGATTACGCGACACAGGAAGAATACGGTGAACAGGAATCTGATTGGTACGGTTGACAGAGTTTTGGATAAGGTTGGGGGGGGAAACTGTGTTGTTGTTCCCGTTGCTAACAGACAGTGGTCGAGGGGCGGGTTATCACTGGACACTGCTGAGGATGGATTTAAAGACATGTCTTTGGAGTTTCTTTAACTCAATGTCACCTCGTAGCGGAGCAACGAAAGACGTGCACCTGGAGAGGTCAATGAAAGTGGTAGAGTTAAAGAATAGTTTTTTTGATTTGATTTGAATATGAGTGGTGGATTATTTTACTTGGTTATGATCAATTTGTTGGTTTGGGTTTTTGTGATAGGTGGACTATGTGGTGAATTACTTGAAAAACCATTGGAAGACCACGAACCCGGGACATCTGCTGCACAAGGCAAAGTTGGGTAAACCTCAACCGGTAGATTGTTTGCAGCAACAAGATGATTCTGTAGACTGTGGTGTGATTGTGTGTAAGAACATCGAGAGCGAGCTGCTGAATAGGGAAAGAGGGAGGAAGATTTTGAGCACTAATGCTGCGGCAGAGTACCGGAAGAAGATGGTTGAGTGGTTCGTAGAGCCGTTGAATGTGGAGCTCGAAACTCCGTAAAGGAGATTAATTTGTGGATGTAACAAGCTGTTGAGAGATGCTTTGTAGTTAGGCTGGCGCATGTATAATGTCTGTTTTAATTTAAATGTGTACCCTGGCTTTTGTTATGCAAATTTTAGACTATGTGGTTGTGTTTCTTTACAAATGGTATACCAAAGATATTATGAATTGGACTGAATAAATGATGGTAAATGCTCTGTTTATTGGGTATAAACAATCTTTCATAAATGAAGAATACTGCAAGACCAATAAGTGTGCTGGATAATTTTGCCTTCCTCTAGTTTTATTTCCTAAGGGTCCTCCATTCAGATGTAGAATGTTAATTAGGGGAAACATCCGGTTAAAAACTTGTGAAGAATAATTTAGGAATTAAACCAAAAATACAACCGTTTGTGAAGAATTATTTAGGAAAGAAACATAAAATACAGGATTGAGTTTTTTTTTTTTTGGTCGAAAAAATACTAGTGTATCAATGACAGATGTAATTTGATTTTACAAAATATCTTAATTTCTGTAATGAGTGCATTTAGATTTTCCCATCTATAATTTAGATAAAATAGTACTAAGTTGTCAGGTTAGTAATCCTTAAAGTTGTGCACCAAAAGTATTGTGGTATTACATATAATATTATTTAATTGGTTTTAATTTTTGAAAAGGTAAATGAAAAGACACTTGCCTTACGCGCGGGAACTTAACCATATCCAGCCTTCACCAATGGCACGTGGTACAATCCTAGTGAATGGACTATAGCAAACTAAATCGCCGAAAATCTTTGGAATGAAAAAGGTGATCTTCGACGCCTCGGTTAGAATAACTGGCCGTCCAAGACTGCCCAGAGGGGACACAACCCTTCAGTAAAAACTGTTCAGTATGATGGGAGGTTACGGGTATCTCTACTATATATATATATCTCTGTTACCAAAATTATACACAAGAAAAAAGCAAAAAAATACGAAAATGGCAAGAAGGATGATAGCGGCTTCGCCGGAGGTTGGGGGCACGGTGTTCCCCGATGAGATAATGATGGAGATCATGTCAAGGCTCCAGGTGAAACCGTTGATGCGTTTCAAAAAAGTCAATCGGTCGTGGAAGAGGGTCATAGAATCTCGCTACTTTATCATCAAGAAGCATCTCCGGGAGATGAAGTTGCAGAACAATGTTGGATATGTGCTGCAAATGCAATACGGATTCTATCCCTTGGGGTACGATCGTACACCGCCTGGATTTCCAATGAAGAGGTCTTTGATGGACGGCGATCCGGACATCAACTTCCTGTGCAGCTGCAACGGGCTAGTTGTCTACTGCAACCTTGGAGATGAGTTCTTCATTTGGAACCTTGTGACCGATGGAAATGCGGGCATACCAACCACGCCCATCAACTTTGTCCCAACGTCGCTTGGAGCATCAGTGTTCTTTGGTCTGGGATATGTGCCGGAATATGATGAGTACAAACTACTGAAGGTCGCCGTGTTCAGTTCCCCGAGATTTGAGACCGAAGTTAAAATACTTTCCTTGAGGACGATGAAATGGAGGAGCGTTGGGGAATTTCCGTATGAGTATCCGGTGGCAAATCCGGGTGTATTTGCCGGAGGGTGCTTGAACTTTGTGGTGACAGAGCCAGACAAGCTACTTGGGATTGCTACATTCTCATTGAGCCGGGAGGAGTACGGGTTCATTACTTTACCACCGGGGCTGGATAGTGTGCAATTCTACGGGGAACTCGGTGCACTTGATGATGAGCGTATAGTTCTCTACTCAAGCATGTGCATGGCATTCAATGGGTTCGAGATGTGGATCCTGGAGGAGCACATGATGCCAGAAACTTGGATGCGGGTACGATTCAACCCCCCACTGCCCGGTGATCTACAACGACCGTGTTATTAGCCCTCAGCCACTGCGACTCTTGAAACCAGGTAACGATAAATTGCTCATGAGGGTCAAACCGGTGGGGTTGATACTTATCTATGACATGGTGACTGGGGCATACCCCGTAATTGATGGGCCAATGGTTGGGGAGGAGTACTTTACGGTTTTCCCGTATGTCCAGAGCGTCGAGTGTCCTAGGCTGCTTGTTGGGTGATGGAAACATTGAAAACTGTTGGTCAACCGTGGGAAACTTGTTGCATCGTACGGAGTTTAACTAGGGTGATTGACAATTAAAGTGTTTATGTGTGTATTTATGTATTAGGTGTTATGCAAGGTTATTTTGTAAGTTGTCTGCTCCTATTAAGTGAATGCTCCTGAATCTGTTGATGTTAGTATATTTTGGGAGGGGTTATGAGTCTTGATGTTCAGTAGGAGCATGACTTGTTGTAGTCTATTAAATGACTATTAATGCTAAATGGTTTTTTTGTGTAATAACCTTTTCTATTCCGTATCATCATCGGGGAAACATTTTTGGATCAAATGAATGGTGGTACGTCCGCAGTGACGGTGTCATGGGCTCGGATTGTGTGCAATCTGGCGTTAAGTACCTGCGTGGGACTTTACTGAACGTTGGTATTTTAATGTGCTTGTACCATAGAGTATTGTCTGGACCATTCCTTGAATTGTATGTACTATTGTATGTCGTGTGTACCATTAGCACAAGATGCATTTGGTGGTCTATAGTACACAACTACGTTCTGTTAGTTAGTGCAGTACTGTAACAGTATTCAACGAATATAACGTGTACTTCTATAACACTTAGGTAGTGGTAAAAAACATAATTATAAGGACAAATTTGTGGGCCCCACACCCCTGTTACAAGAAAATTTTTGGCGGTGAGTCTTACTCTTATTATTGGCCACACGCATCAGAAAAATTTACCGTTACAAGACATGGGGAAAATGACCGTTGCAATAATGGGGATTCAAAAACAGAATGAAAAAAAAAGTATAAATAGAGGGTAGAAGGGTTGTTCAATAGCAAGAAATTCTGATACAATGTCTAGCGCAAGCAATGTTACGGGGGTAATGTCGTATCCACAGTACGAGAAGTCGTCTTGCTCTTTATGCCGTCGGCATACTTGGATTCGAATCAGCAACACGCCGAAAAATCCAGGGAGACTATACTACAACTGTGATGACCATGGGTTTTCGCACTGGTGTATGCCGAGCGGTTGGGTCGAGAGAGGTGATGCTGTCGAGAGTCAACCGTAATCCCCGAAGACCGTGAAGGTGGTGTATGAAATCAAATTGCCAACACTGGTCATTGGAAACATGTTGTTGGTGCTTGTGGTGCTCCTGCTTGTTCGCATTATAACATGAAGAAGAATGTCGTACGATCCGATGACGACTGAAATTGTATCTAACATGTTGCTGTTGAATTTTCTGTTTTGCGGGAGCTGTTGTCATTTTAAAATTGGACATGCAGGCACTATGTATTACTATAGTCCCCATGACTGTGGTATACCTAAAAAAAATGCAACATGTTTTAGTTTACTGGCAGTGGGTATAGCGGAAACTGAGTACATTTTGGATTAGTTGAGTATGTTTCCTGAAATTAATAGCATGCGATGTGTTTGACGGGAAACAAAATAATTGGAAAAAACAATTCCAAAACCAAGGAGTAAAAAGTATACATACCTTAAAGGAATATAAATAATTAAACAAATACCCAGAAGTCGGCCATCCCCCAAAAATTCATGTGCGGTACAAATCATGTGGGTGGGGGGAGTTGTGTGAAAAAATGATGAGGCCTTCATCTAGCGCATGGTCGTTTTTCTTCTTCTTGTTCCTTCCATGCTCGCCAAATGACTTCATTCGCGTCTTCTTGGGGCGTCCGGGTATACGTTTAAGTGAAGGTGGGAGTATCTTAGGGCAGTCAGCAATTGACTTGATAGCGTGTCTTTCTCCGTCGGGTATTAGATGAATGTCACTTACATAGCATTCCCGGTATGTGGAAGAAAGGAAACATTCCTCGACGTATGCCGCAACCGTTGGCCCATGGTAATTTATGACAGCCGTTGCGTGGGGGCATGGGAATCCCAATAATTGCCATTTGGAACAGGAGCATGTTCTATGTTCAATGTTAACGGCTGCAGTTGGAGATGATATAACTTCAAACTCGATCAGGTTGCGTTGTTGGACCTTCCAAGAACGAGAAATGTATGAATCCTTCTTGTATAGTATATCCTTCTTGGGACATAGTAAGTTGTCCCATGCCTTACTTTGAGTACGACGCTAAAAAAACCATCTGCTTGTCTCTGAAAGAAGAAAAATACAGCAACATTATTCACGGCATGTGGTATTATGTTAAACAGTGGACATAACACGAGTACACAACCGCACAAAAAAAAGCCTGAACGTATGTGATCCAACATATTAGTGATTGGTAGCCCGCGTGATTGCTTAATCCACGAGTTGAGTGACTCGGCTGCGTTTGATGTCATCTCACCATACTTTGAGATTCCGGGTGAGAATGCAACTGCCCATTTGTCAAAGGGTAATTGTGACAAGAAATCAACAGCTAGAGTCCCACCAGAAGCCTTAAAGATTTCTAGTTTCTCCGCGAAGATACGCTGGTCCGGGGTGTATGCACACGCCCTGAACAGATCGACCAGTTTAGCACCTTTTGAATTCTTGGACCCCCCCCCCCCCCGCACCTACCTTTCAAATTTGTTAGTAGATGGAACACGCAGAAAAAATGTAATGGTTTTTCAAATACTAAGGGGAACGCAGCAATTAGCCCAAAATTCCGGTCAGAGATAAAGAAGATTTGCTTCGGGTGGACACACACTACTAAGTTTCTTTAGGAACCAAACCCAATTATCGGTATTCTTGGCGGATACAACTGCAAATGCAACAAGGAATATACCTGAAATTAAAGAGGGAATTAGAAAATAGGCATATGTAAACGAAAGTTGGATGGAACGAATGGGGATTAACCATTGTTTCCATCCTTTGATGTTGTTGTTAGTAGTATCCCTTTCGCACGCCCATACATAAATGTGCCGTCTATGAACAACATAGGGCGACAACTCTGAAATCCTACTATGGAAGCATTGAACGCAATGAACAATCGTTCAAAATGGTGTGTTTCAACATTGTATTCCAAATCCGCTACACTACCTGCATCAAAGCCAAGGGAATGAGTACATAAATGATACTTACTAAAATATGTTATCATACCGTAATATATATATTAGGTAAACATGCTTGGGTTTGTATGCTTTATGGCATAGCAGTACCAACGAAGCTGGTCATAGGAATCAGAGTACGTGCCAAATAAATGGTCCCTAGCCTTCTCGGCCGTTCTCCACCCCTTGTAGTATGGTATGGTTATACCATAGTTGAGTTGGAGGATGTCAACTATTCTTTTCCCCGTTATGTTTGGGTTATCTCTAACCTCGTGAATAACAAGCTTCCCAATAATCTCCGGGCTAAGTCGAGCGTGATGTCGAGCTACTCCCATGCCTAGACATTTGTGACTGAAGTATCCATTGTATATCTCAAATTTATCAGTAATATCTTGTAACCTAGCTTTGACGTACCATTCACAATGACAAGTTGAATGTTTACTACATTTTACATGGATGTACTCAGCCGAATTCCTCACAAACATGAAATTATAACCCAATATGACTGAGTGCTTGATTAATTCAGTTCTAAAACCAACGGCACCACCGAGAAAAAGGGAGCCCACCCCATCCTTAAATATATTCCCCCATAGATCGGACAAAAGTGGTTGTTCAACAATAGCAGGGCAAATATCATATACAGGCAGTGACCCCATTCCGCTAAACTCTTCGTATTGGCCATCATCCCGAAAAACCTTAGCGCTCCTAAATGGTAACTTACTCTGATGATAAGTTTTTTTGTCTCAAGGGTGTAATATCATTGCTAATGGGAGCAGAACAAACGAGAGCAAGGTCACAATTGGAGTCACTTAGGCAAATAGATTCATCGAAAACGATAACAGGGGGGCCGACATTGCTTGATTTACTAGATAACTTCGTACTGATACTCCCACCGACAACAGATTCAACGGGTACTAATACTTCGACAACAACTAGTTTTAGACACAAATATTGGCAAACCAGAATCATATTGTTTATATCGTCATCGGAACTCAAAATGCAATTAGAAATACTGCCTACGGAGTACCTGAATGATGTAAATTCCGGCTTCAAATCCGGCCACATAGAGAATACGAGATTGGCAAAGTCGATAAACAAATTACCACAGGGGCATTTGACAATCTTGCACTCTCCACGGTGTTTGACGGAGCACAACAGCTCGATGAGCGACATAGCACCTAATTTTCCGATAGCGGCTAGCAATTATTCCGACGACGCCTGCTTTTTCCGACAAAAGGGGATTTTGGGCGATAGTTCAGAATGAGATTAGACTATTCCGACCACGGATAGCAATTATTGCGACGAACCCTGCATTTTTCCGATGAAGGAGGATTTTGGGGGAGATGTTATTGAGACATTCAAAATTCGAATTTCGAATGCATATGTGTAGGCTACAACAGTACATTCCGCTACCAGTGATGATACAAGAAATTTGGGGGAGAGAGGATTAGATGGTTAGTAGACTTTTTAGGGCAATTTGAGGTGAATAGTATAGCTGGGTAGAGTGGCATATAGTTTGATAAAGGAAGAATGTGTAGCCCATAAATATAATATAAAATAGGACCCGTATTCAGTCAAATCAAGGGAAACTTACAGCTAATGTATTCCCATGCGATTTATTGTACTTTTATGTTAAAGGTTTAAAACCAAAAACTGTAGTGTATTTTGGTATGTAATGGTGCAGCAGGGAGCAATTATTCCAAATGATAATCCCTCCATTCCTACATACTCTTCACAGTTACTTTATTTTCGTATTTTAGTGAGCGAGTTATTTATTAGTATTTAAAATTATAAAGTGATTTTTACGGTAGGGTATGATCCATCTCTCTTCTATTATAAAATAATTTTATTATTTTAAATGCTAATAAAAAATTCACTCGTTAAAAAATAAAAAATAAAACAATAACCATAAAAAATACTACGGAACAGGTGCTATATAATACATATAAAAACCTCGGTGGGAATGAGGCAGGGCCCATCCCACCAAGAGGATAAATTTTGTGAAGCCTAGGCTTCAGTATAATTGCGTTGGTAAGTAATGTATAGGTAATTAATAATGTGTGGGGCGTAAACGCGGGACTTTAATTCGGTTCTGGAAGGCCACGTGTGAAGTGAGCGCATCACTCATAAGTCGTGTGAGCCAAGTAAACTTTGCCCACCGTATTTAACTCCGCCCCCCCCTAACTATCCTAGTATCCATCCTCATTTCTCTCTTCCTCTCTCTAAATTCTCTCTCATCATATACGTAACAGTTATATATACATATAGACAGGCCAGGGTATATACAATTCATATTTATTGTGATTCATGAGATTTATCCCCACGATGAATAGCAGCCAAGAGGATGTTTACATTTGCCCCAGTTTTAACAGCTATTCCTCTGATAAATTGGCGGAAATCGCCGCCAGAGTCGCCGGAGACCGGTCGAGCGACGCCGATGATGATTTTGAGTTTGCTTTAGTTCGGGAAGGCACGGTGGAGGAGTTCTTCTACGACGGCCAAATCCAGCCGGTTTTCCCCGTATTTAACCGCGATTTGCTAAGAAATGACGGCGAGTCCGCCGCGACCGGCGGCGGAGACAGGCTGCCGGAATCGGAGTCGAGTGTGGTGATTTCGTTGAGTCAGCTTTTCAGTGAAGAGGATAGGGTGTCGTGCTCTTCATCGGACGCCGATGAATCGGAGGAAATTCCGGCGGGTGAGTACTGCGTTTGGCGGCCGAAAATGGCGGAGCCGCCGCTGCCTGGCCAGTGCAATAAGAGCAGATCGACCGGATCTGGATCTAAACGGTGGAAGATTCGAGATCTGTTACGGCGAAGCAAAAGCGACGGAAAGGAGAGTTTCGTGTTTCTTACGCCAAAGCACCGGATAGAGAGACCGGAGAAATTAATTCAAGCCTCGAAAAGAGCAGACGGAAAAGGACCTCAATCAGCCGCCATCGCCGCCGCTGCCACCAGTACGCCGCCGTCTGCGCATGAGGCTTTTTATGTACGGAATAGAGCGATGAAGGAAGGGGATAAAAAGAAATCGTATCTACCGTACAGGCAAGATCTCGTAGGGTTTTTTGCTAACGTCAACGGTGTGCGCAGGAGTCTCCCGCTGCATCAAAGTGTTGCACCTTCTGTTCAAAGGGTGGTACGCCAATAGAACTTCTATATATACGAACAATAAAGAAATCGATTTTACCTTTTTTGAGCTACAGATGTATCGGTTCGTGCGTTTTAAGCTGAACACAGTTTTGTCAATGCAATTGATGAATTTACGTTTACCCCTCACTTTTTGTACTTTCCAACTTGTGTACAGCAAATTTAAAGTAGAGCATGAAGGGTGCGTTTATGGTAAAAGTGGTGTATAATTAATTCACTTCAATTAATACGCCTTAACTGGGAAGTAATTAATATGTTTTGATGAAATATTAAATGTAATCACACAATATTTTGACTTTAATATTTTAAAATGAATTAATTTTATACATCTCTATAAATTTAGAATTTTTGATGGGATGTAATTCTTTCCATGATAAGCAAAAAATAATTTTATTGTGCACTTAAGTGCATGTTAAACACTTGAATTTTAAAAGAAAAAAATATTTCAAACAAAAATTAGTAATACCTAAGAAGTAATCAATAATATTTCAACTGTAAAATATAATAACACACACAAAGTTTGGCATATAAGTGTGTGTTTAAAAAAAAAATTAAAGTCAACATTAAGTTTAAAATCCAAATACATGTCATGCTAGAATTTGTATTAGAGCCAAAAGCTTAAGCCCAAATATAATGTTTAAAGTTTAAAAGTATTCCAAAAATATATATATATATATATATATATATATATATATATATATATATATATATATGGCATCTAGTTGAATAGTCATAGTATGCACATGAATGCATGATATACATTAGGATTTTGGAAAAAAATACTTCAACCAGAAATCAGCAATACCTCAAAAAGTAATCAGTAATACTTCAAGAAGACATCAGTAATACCCCAAGAAGGTATCGGTAATGCATCAACTGTAAATCAATACACAATTCGGTGTGTTTATGTGTGTTTTTTAAAAATCAAAATTAAAGTCAAAATTGAGCTTAAAATCCAAGTGCATGATATGCACTTGGATGCACCCTAAAATTTACCTTAATAGTTTGAAGTACTCTATTTTAGATAGTACTCCCTCGTCTTTTTGTAAATTGTTCATATATATGAAATAGTGTAGACTTTAACAAAAAATTTGTATTTTAATATTAAAAAGGGTAAAGTTTGGAGTACATTGATCATTTCTAATTTATTTAAGGTAGTTTATTGTTTCATAATATATTGCAAAATGAAGTGACATAAAAGATAAATAAAAGATGTTTATAAGTAATTTGCTTTAGAGAGAATAATTTTTTCCATAATTTTGAGCAACTATGAGAAGATTGAAGGAGTATACGGATTGAGCCTAGAGTATTTATTGTTAATTAATTAACATATGCAATATTTAAACATGAAAAGTCTTGCCTAACCCATTTAAATTGAATTATTAATTACAACATTACCCTAAGTAGTTTACTTAAATTAATCGAATCGAATAAGGTTTGAATTCAATAATCTTCATTAAACCCTGATCAAGTGTAATAATATTAAAACCAATAATCGAGTGTAATAATATTAAGTGATTGTTTGCAAACTTTACTTTATAAGTATAATTTATTTTATTTTATTTTTTATTTTTTTTAAATATTTATCGTCACTAATTTAAGAACATAAAATCCATTTTGAAAATCACTTAAGCATCACTCTTAATTTGTAGTAGTGTTCCAAAAAAATACCCTAAATTTGATCCTTCGAATTAAATTAAATTAAGTTTCGATTTTTTTGGTCGAGTTTAGACGTACTTAGTCTGCCCATTTCAAATTTCAAAAAGCGAAGGTATACACTTTCACTTTATATATCATTTGTACTGTACACTTTTTTTAAATGATAGTATTACTAAAAAAAACAACTGCATTGTGCACACCAATTAAATGATATTACTTGTTTCACTAAATAATATTAATTCTTGTTTACTGAATAATATTACTTGGATATATATCAATTGCAAAATGCAACTGATTTGTACAAGTGTTACTCATGACAACAACCTTTTGCATTGATGTAGAGTTTAAAAAACAAGAATTTACGTATATACATATACTAGTGCGTACCCCCGCGAATTTCGCGGACTGAAAAAAAATATTTATTATTATTATTTCAAATTATAAATATTAATTTTTTAAAAATATCTTGTAATTTTGATATAATTTTAAAATTGTAATTATAATTCAATAAATAATAATAATTACTAAACATGAATAAATATAAAATTTGAAAAACATTAACTAATTCACACATTTAATCTCAAATTAGTATAACACAATATTTCTTAAAATTACAGTTTTTGTATACTTGCATGCCCAATTTCCCCCCATGATATGAAGATACAATAAAAATCGGCAAACGTTCAACTCTAAAGATAGAATTCAACAGATCTAAAGATAACATTTGACAAAAATTATGTCATAATTAAAATAAAATATTGTGTAGATGTTTGTCTGGGGAAAATTGATTAATGTGTTGGTATTTATAATACACAATTCAACAATAAGAATTGACCCTTAGGTGCCAATCTTTTTTTTTTTTTAATTTTCCACCTGGACATTTCACATTTACAGATATTTTGCAAAAAAAAAAAAAACGAAAAAGAGTAAAAAAAAAAATTGAAATTTGAAAAAATTCAAAATTCTACTACAAAATAATATCTATATTTTACAGTTTCAAATTCAATTTTGCTGGTATTTATAATGGAAAAATTCAACCCTAAGAATTACATTTAAGCGACAATTCGAATTATTTAAAAAAATCAATTTTCTCCTAAACATTTCATGTATACATGTATTTTATATAAAAAAAATTGCTAACCTTATGTGACATAGTATTATACATGGTAAGATATTGTATATCATGACAAGATTTTTTGGAAATAATGCTATTTCAGTGACAATATCATTTGGGTAGTAAAATTTTGTAAAAAAAAAAATTAATGTTACAATCTGTTATCCATGGTAAGATATGATATTGGATGGCAAGATTCTTTGATAATCTTGTCATCTTTTACGTAACAATATCTTTTACAAAATATTTCAATATCCTCCTACAAAATTAGCATATATAAATATTCTGCAAAAATAAATTCAAAAAATATCTATTATTGTATTATACATGGTAAGATATTGTATTTTATGGCAATATTTTTGGGAATAATATGCTATTTCAGTGACAATATCTTTTAGTAAAATCTTGTCCAAAAAAAATTAATTTTACAATCTATTATCCATGGTAAGATATGGTATTGGATGACAAGATTCTTTGGAATCTTGTCATCTTTTACGTGACAGTATCTTTTGCAAAATATTTCAATATCCTCCTACAAAATTAGCATATATAAATATTCTACAAAAAAAAATCCAAAAATATTTATTATTGTATTATACATGGTAAGATATTGTATTTCATGACAAGATTTTTTGGGGATAATATGTTATATCAGTGACAACATATTTTGGCTAGCAAAATATTGTCCAAAAAAAAATAATTAATGTTACAATCTATTATCCATGGTAAAATATGATATATGAGAATCTTGTTATCTTTTACGTGACAATATCTTTTGCAAAATATTTCAATATCATCCTACAAAATTAACATATATAAATATTCTACAAAAATAAATTCCAAAAATATATATTATTGTATTATACTCCCTTCGATTCAAAATAAATGTCGTTTTAGAGGTTAAAGTTTATTTCAAAATAAATGTAGTTTTGGCTATTTTTCACATATTTTTCCTGATTTACCCTGAATTCAAATTCAAAATATAAGAGATATTTTTGTGACTATAGTAAAATATAACAAATCTATTAAAGATTATCAAAATATTATAGATCTTTTAGAGATTATTATATGGGGGTATATATGTCAAAATTTGTAATTCTTAATTTGTCCTAAAATCTCTAGAACGACATTTATTTTGAAACAGAGGGAGTACATGGTAAGATATTGTATTTCATGGCAAGATTTTTTGGAAATAATATGCTATTTCAATGACAATGTCTTTTAGATAGTAAAATCTTGTCAAAAAAAAAATGTTACAATCTATTTTTCATGGTAAGATATGGTATTGGATGACAAGATTCTTTGGAAATCTTGACATCTTTTACGTGACGATATCTTTTGCAAAATACTTCAATATCCTCCTATAAAATTAGCATATATAAATATTCTGCAAAATTAAATTTAAAAAATATCTATTATTGTATTATACATGGTAAGATATTGTATTTCATGGCAAGGTTTTTTGTGAATAATATGTTATTTGAGTGACAATATATTTTGGCTAGTAGAATATTGTTCAAAAAAATAATGTTACAATCTATTATCCATGTAAGATATGGTATTGGATGGCAAGATTTTTTGAGAATCTTGCCAAACGTGACAATATCTTTTGCAAAATATTTCAATATCCCCCAACAAAATTAGCATATATAAATATTTTGTAAAAATAAATTCCAAAAATATATAAGTAAGAAACTTAGTGTCCTTTTTTTTTAATTGGAATTCACTCCCATACATTTAACATATACTTTCCACCACCATGCCGGCTGAATTCCAAGTTGAATTGATTTTTTTCCGGATTAGTGGAGTGAAACACCGAGAATTTTGTGATATTATCAAATATTTGCTCTGTATGTGTAGTGTTTGTACCCAATTGATTCCGTGAATAGCGAAACACATATGTGCAAATTAAAGGGATTATGAGTTTACTTTGGCTTGAGGAAAGAAGGCGCTGGGTTAGGCGGAGGAACGACGACGCTTGGCTAAGCGGGTTGATTAGGCGTGAAATTGTCATGATTCGTAGCTAGAAACGCCCTAGTTTTGGTCGAGTTTATAGAGTATTTAGAGTCAAATGAGCATTATTTCTATACATTGATGAATTTGTCTCTTTGATGCTCATAGGTGAATAGAGGACGAAAAACGGAGTTCGTAGGACTTTGAATCGACTCAAACGGATGCCCGGATGAGAAGATATTAAAGAAATACGATTGGTATTAGTGCGGACGAGGAAAAATATCATTTGGAAGGATTAGAGATCACTCGAGCGCATTGCTCGAGCGCCACCGCTCGAGCGAATTGCTCGAGCGCCCAAAACATACAGAGAAGATTCAGCGCTCGAGCAGCTCGAGCGCAACCGCTCGAGCGAATGCATCATTCGAGCTACACAGCTCGAGCGGGACCGCTCGAGCGTTTTGCTCGAGCGCCCATATACTTTTGCCTCCGGATGCGTATTTTCGGCCCATTAACTCCCGTTTCGACCCGGTGCCTATATATACCTCTTCCAAACACGTTTTGAAGGATCCCCAACTTTAGAAATACTTTTAGACTTAGTTTTTGGAGAGGAAGGAGACGAGCAAGCTTTACTTTTACGTTGTTAAGGTTTTTCATACGAATTCTAGTTTCTTTACAATTCTTAGTTTCTTTTCATTAGTTCGTTACTTTGAGCACGTTTAAATTTTGTTTTTATTAATTCAATTTCAATTCTTCGTATTTATTTTCTTTTTAAACCCTAGTTCATGTTTCTTATTTTCTTCGTTCAATTCATTATGTTTTTGTTCGTTGTTTCTTCTATTGCTTTTATTTTTGTTATAACCATGTCCGGCTAAAACCCTTGCATGCTTAGGTTAGGATGAACTCGTAGAAGTAGGATGTGGGTACATAATTAGGGTAGTTTGTGACGTTAGTTTTAATTCTCTTAGTTAATGAATTCTTATAATTAATCTGAACTTTACCTTTGAATTTAGTACGAAAGTGTTAGAGAGAGGACGACCGCATCACTCAATAACAATTAGTAGTCTTAACGAGAAGGTTTAGAAAAGGTTAATTCATTTACCGGTTTAGCGAAGGAGGACGACCGCATCACCTTAGTTAAATTAGGGTCTCATTAATTGAGCACAATCTATTAACTTGTTAGTAGATTAGTGAAGTCGAGTGTTAGGGTAAAGTATTAGGGTTTAGAATCTTGAGCTTTCACCTTGCATTCTTTTACTTAGGTTAATTCTTGTTTGTCACAGTTATTTTGATTATGTACCTGCTCCGTTAGTATACGTAGGGATTCCTATCCTAAGCATCACGATCTCTCATTAGAAAACAACCCGTAGTTAATTCGTTCTTTTTCATTCTTTAGTTAATTAGTTTATTGAGTCTTTTAATTAATCTTTCCAAAAACCCAAAAACAACACACTCATATTAACTACGACGCGTAGATCTTCAGGGATCTATTCGCATATACACCATCTCTTGGGTTCGATAATACTTGGTCCCTATACTTGCCCATACTACAGTGAACTCGTACTCTTGCGGGGTAGCTACTAGTAGAAGCTAGTGTAGTTTGCTTCAAGTCAATGGCGTCGTTGCCGGGGATGGCGTTATATGCTTTTTGAATAGGACTTGTAGATAGCTTAGTAGTTAGTAGTGGGTGATTTATTTTCTGTTTTATTTTTTTATTTATTCGGCAGTTGCGTTTTGATCCTTCTGCTAGTGTGTCAGGTTTATGAAAACACGCTCACGAGGCAATACGAGCGAAGAGAGATTACCTGCAGATCCTGAGACAATAGCGAGAAGGAACCGAGCCTTCTTGAGAAGAATGACTACTGCTGGAGACAAAGACAACATGAATCTGGATGGAGATGGGGACTTAGACAAAATAGCTGCAGAGTATACTGTTTTAGTGGAGCAGGCGGTTGGAGTTGAGAGCAGTAACCAGCAAATACCCATAGGGGAACCGCAGAACCAACTCCCAAACCCGCAAAACTCAATCAACTCTGCACAAACACAACCCCAAAACCAGAACCAAAACCCTGCTTACCCACAAAACCCAAATAACCCTTTCAACAACCCAGTATACCAACATTACCCATACCCACCTTATCCTTACCCACCTTACCCGTATCCTCCACCCCCAGTCTATAATCAACCACCTGTTTACCCACCACCACCCCAACAAGTACCAGTACCTGCTGCTAATCCTCAACACGTTCATATGAACGTAGATCACAATATTGCTATTCGAGGGAGGTTTGCAGCGCAGCCACAGCGGTACTATGATGGAGTGGCTTTACCTCCAGTTGAGGCGAACAACTTCTCGATATCCCCGGGGATTTTAAAGTTGCTTACCGAGAATCAGTTCAAGGGGATGATCGGGAAGGAGAATCCTCATACACATCTGAGGAGTTTCCTCATGATAGCATCTACTTTCAATTACAATGGCATGTCTGAAGATGCCAAGAGGCTAAGACTGTTCCCATTCTCATTGACGGGAATAGCCAAGGAGTGGTACGATAATACGCTCCCGCGGGGAGGTATTACCACTTGGGCCGAGCTCGAGCGTCTGTTCCTCGAGCGATTCTACCCTCCATCTAGGACGATCAAGGCTAGAATTGAGATCTCGTCCTTTCGCCAGAAGTCTGGAGAGGATTTACGCCAAGCGTGGGAGAGATACTCAAACATGCTGATAGAGTGCCCGCAGCACGGGTAAAACGAGGGAGACATTATGGCATTCTTCTATAGTGGTGCCAACAAGGCGGGGCAAGACCATTTAGACGCTTGTGCGGGTGGAGCATTCCTCAATCAAGGCATAGAGAGGTGTAGAGAGATCGTTGACAACATTGTCACGAATGCCGGTGCTTGGAGTGGGGATGCAGATTTTCAGAGGGTGCATCAGGTTGAAGAGGGAGAAGGAACGAGAAGGCTATTGATGGCCATGATGGAGAAGATCAACAACCTCGAGTTGGGGAAGAGTTTGGTTGGAGAGCATGCAGTAGAGAATGAGAGAGTAGACCAACCAAGTGGACAGCAAGAGGTAGCCAATTACATGGGAGGTCCGTATTACAATCAGCATGGCTACCAAGGTGGAAACCAGTATGTAAGGCCTTCTTATGGCCAACCATTTGTGCCTCCAGGCCCACAGCCACTTCAAAATCAATGGAGGAACACACAAGGAGTTCAAGGAGGCCAGCAGCCTCCTCAAAACACATGGAGGAAGAATGATAACTTTTCTTATGCTAACCCAAAAGCTGGTGTTACTGTTCCTGCAGGTGTTGATCCGGGGTCTAAACCTCCTGGTGGAGAAGGCGGTGCATCAACCGAGGAGATGTTGAGAGCGATCCTTCAGAAGGTGGAGGAAGGGAGCAAGCGGTTGTCATCCTTGGAGTATGATGTGAAGGAGTTGCATAAGAAGGGCGATCATCGAGATCAAGAGCTCCAAAAGATGAATGTTGAGTGGACTAGAACTCAACAAGAGAACAATCGAAGGTTCACTTCTTTAGAGTTCCAGATGAGCCAGATTGCAAAGTCAGTGAATAGAATGCCGGAGGGGAACCCGAAAGAGCAGTGCAAGGCGATTCAGCTTAGAAGTGGAACCAACTATGAAGGTCCTCAGATGCCTGCTGATTCTGAGACGCCCCAAGTTGAGAAGGGGTTGAAAGTGAAGGGATTGAGAAGCATAAAAATATGGATGAGTCCCAAAAGAGCAAAGAGCTTGAAGAGAAAAAAGTTGAGAAAGGAGTTGAGGGTGAAAGCACTCAAGCGAGCAAAGAGCTTGAAGAGGAAGGCACTGAGAAGGGTGAGAGAGTTCCTAAGTGGAAGAAGACAAAGGAAGCAAGGGAGAAAGTGAAAGAAACAGAAAGAGATGAATGGGGGGTACCCAAATCTGTGATACCCGTCCCATATCCACAACGCTTCATGAAAAAGAAGCTTGATGAGAAATTCGCTAAGTTCCTTGATGTTTTTAAACAATTGCATATTAATATTCCTTTTTATGATGCTTTGGAACAGATGCCGCACTATGCGAAGTTTTTGAAGGACTTGATTGCGAAAAGACGGCGAGTGGATGAGCCGAAGTTGGTGCAGCTGAACCACGAGGTGAGTGCATTAGTGCACAAGGCGCTTCCACAAAAGCTGAAGGATCCCGGGAGCTTCACGATCCTATGTGATATTGGGAACGTGATCAAGAAGGGAGCGTTGTGCGACCTTGGAGCAAGCATCAATCTCATGCCCTTGTCGCTTTTCAAGAAGTTGGAAGGTGGTGAACTTCAACCCACAATGATGACGCTTCAACTTGCCGACCGGTCTATTACTAGACCTCAAGGTGTGGTTGAAGACGTTCTAGTGAGAGTTGGAGATCACATCTTTCCAGCCGACTTTGTAGTGCTAGAGATGGAGGAAGATGAGCACGTACCCCTGATCTTGGGAAGACCGTTCTTAGCTACGGTGGGGATGGTGCTAGACGTGGCAAATGGGAAGATTACGTTGAAGGTTGATGATCAAGAAGTGAAGATCTCCCTATATGAAGCCATGAAGCACCCGAAGGAGGATGAGAGCTTGTATTGCATGGATGCAATTAATCCTCGTGTTGAAGACACGCCTCCTATCCCTAATCCTTCTGATATTCATGATTTTGTTAGTCCTTCACTTGATTATTTAACCCATGAGCATTATGTTCTTGATTATGTTGATAGGGATAAAGTGAAGAAGTTGAAGGATGAAGAGGTGAAGAAAGTGGACGTGGTCCAGTTAGAAGGGAAAGGAAGAGTTAAGAAGAAAAAGTCCAAACTCAAGAAATTGTTTGGTAAGACTCCTCCAGATAAAGGTGAGAAGGAGTTGAGACCCATAACACTTGGGAATGAGAAGAAAGCAAAGGAACTCATGATGGAGGGACAACAAGGAAAGGAGTTCAAACACCACTCTTATGAGAGTAAGGGAGGTAAATTTGAGTATGATGTCCCATAAGCTCCTTTGAGCTTGGTCCGGCATGAGGACCTTAAAAATAGCGCTGAATGGGAGGCAACCCATTTTTATTTGCTTTTGAGTGTTTTTTAGTTATTTTCCTTTTATGTTACTAGGATGTTGTTGAGTCGTATGTTTAACCTCGTACTTGAGAGTTTTATTTTGTAGGCTTGTCTCTAAAGGAGTAAAGGTATCATGGAGTTATTTAGATTGAAGGAACCAACTTGAGACAAGGGAGTGTGCAAAGCTATTGAGAGAAACTGAATTGTTCGGTTGAGGTAACCCACAACCCCAAACTTAGACCTCTAGCAAGGTCGAAGTTTGGGGGGGTGGAGTTTTTTTTTATATGTTTTCTTGTTACATTGCACCGGAGCACCCCTTATCTTTGAGTTGAGTTAGTTATTTGGTGCCTTGAGATGCTCCTTGGGCTATTATTAATTTGTTTTGTTACTCAATATTTTATGCCTATCAATCACCTTATGCTTGTTGATTGCTATCTTTGAGTATGATTTGATGAGTAAGGTGAATTGTGAGGCTGAGTTAGGAGTTTTCTTGTGTGAGTGTTTGAATTTGAGCTGATTTGAGAAAGAATTTGTATGCTTATGAGTTTTCTTTTGAGTACTTGTGTGATGAGAGTGAGAATGCACTAGGACTAGCATGGATGTGAAAGCCGTGAGAGTTGTGCCTTACGAGATTTAAATGCACGATTTAATCTCTTCGTTTGTGAGTGGATCGTCACCTTAGAGGATGCTAGAACTTGCATGTGCTCTTGCTTCTTGATTGTGTCTAGTTTGATATGCTGAATGTGATCTTAGGCCATCTTTGATTTTATTGAGTCACTTAGCCAAAAATTTCCTTACCAATGACATTGAATCCCTTGTTAGCCCCTTTGAGCCTAAAGCCTATTTTATTTGCTAGCACATATGAACACTATTCCAATTCCTAAGCCTTTTTGTCCCAATTTGAGTGGAGAATAGGAAAGTGTGAATGTGAAGGGAGTGAATTGAGTTGAAAAAGGAAAAGGTTGTTTGTTGAGTGGTGATAAAATAAGGGTGTGAATGAGATTTGAGTTGTGGGAAAGAAAGAGAAAGAAAATTGAGAATGAGCAAAAAAGAAAAAAATGAGCTCATGTGTTTGTGTGAAAAAAGAAAAAAAATGAAGTGATTGAAAAAAGTGAAAAGAGTTAGAAAAAAAAAATGAAGTGTTGAGAGAAGTGGAATTGAAAGGATGTTGATTGAAAATGTTTGAAGTATTCTGTTCCTAATCTCAAAGTGCCAAAGTTGATTTTTCTATTCTCCATTCACTTGAGTCACTTACCCCATATTGTTATCCCACCTGTCCAAAGAGCCTACATTACAACCTTGAGAAAAGTCCTTTTTGATTCGGCATTGATTTCTAGAGTATGGTCGGAGTTGAGAGTGCTTACAAGCCTATGGTTGCCGATATGAGTGATTGATTGTTTGAGTGAGTCCCTTAATCATTGATATACACTTGTGAGGGAGTGAAACACATCGTTGAGTGCACATCCATGCTTGATCTTGGTGTTTCTTGTTATTGTTGCATGAGTACGATAAAAGAAAGTGAGTGAGTATACGGGTGATTGACTTTTGAAGCTTGAGTTCATTAGCTTGCATGATTGATTTGTTTTACTCATTCCTAACAATTTCACTTGACTTATTCTTTCGTTGCTTGAGGACAAGCAACATGGTAAGTTTGGGGGGGTTGATTAGGCGTGAAATTGTCATGATTCGTAGCTAGAAACGCCCTAGTTTTGGTCGAGTTTATAGAGTATTTAGAGTCAAATGAGCATTATTTCTATACATTGATGAATTTGTCTCTTTGATGCTCATAGGTGAATAGAGGACGAAAAACGGAGTTCGTAGGACTTTGAATCGACTCAAACGGATGCCCGGATGAGAAGATATTGAAGAAATACGATTGGTATTAGTGCGGACGAGGAAAAGTATCATTTGGAAGGATTAGAGATCACTCGAGCGCATTGCTCGAGCGCCACCGCTCGAGCGAATTGCTCAAGCGCCCAAAACATACAGAGAAGATTCAGCGCTCGAGCAGCTCGAGCGCGACCGCTCGAGCGAATGCATCATTCGAGCTACACAGCTCGAGCGGGACCGCTCGAGCGTTTTGCTCGAGCGCCCATATACTTTTGCCTCCGGATGCGTATTTTCGGCCCATTAACTCCCGTTTTGACCCGGTGCCTATATATACCTCTTCCAAACACGTTTTGAAGGATCCCCAACTTTAGAAATACTTTTAGACTTAGTTTTTGGAGAGGAAGGAGACGAGCAAGCTTTACTTTTACGTTGTTAAGGTTTTTCATACGAATTCTAGTTTCTTTACAATTCTTAGTTTCTTTTCATTAGTTCGTTACTTTGAGCACGTTTAAATTTTGTTTTTATTAATTCAATTTCAGTTCTTCGTATTTATTTTCTTTTTAAACCCTAGTTCATGTTTCTTATTTTCTTCGTTCAATTCATTATGTTTTTGTTCGTTGTTTCTTCTATTGCTTTTATTTTTGTTATAACCATGTCCGGCTAAAACCCTTGCATGCTTAGGTTAGGATGAACTCGTAGAAGTAGGATGTGGGTACATAATTAGGGTAGTTTGTGACGTTAGTTTTAATTCTCTTAGTTAATGAATTCTTATAATTAATCTGAACTTTACCTTTGAATTTAGTACGAAAGTGTTAGAGAGAGGACGACCGCATCACTCAATAACAATTAGTAGTCTTAACGAGAAGGTTTAGGAAAGGTTAATTCATTTACCGGTTTAGCGAAGGAGGACGACCGCATCACCTTAGTTAAATTAGGGTCTCATTAATTGAGCACAATCTATTAACTTGTTAGCAGATTAGTGAAGTCGAGTGTTAGGGTAAAGTATTAGGGTTTAGAATCTTGAGCTTTCACCTTGCATTCTTTTACTTAGGTTAATTCTTGTTTGTCACAGTTATTTTGATTATGTACCTGCTCCGTTAGTATACGTAGGGATTCCTATCCTAAGCATCACGATCTCTCATTAGAAAACAACCCGTAGTTAATTCGTTCTTTTTCATTCTTTAGTTAATTAGTTTATTGAGTCTTTTAATTAATCTTTCCAAAAACCCAAAAACAACACACTCATATTAACTACGACGCGTAGATCTTCAGGGATCTATTCGCATATACACCATCTCTTGGGTTCGATAATACTTGGTCCCTATACTTGCCCATACTACAGTGAACCCGTACTCTTGCGGGGTAGCTACTAGTAGAAGCTAGTGTAGTTTGCTTCAAGTCACGGGTCAGCTGTAATAGAGCAGCGAGACGGTGCTGGACTACGCGAAGGAACAACTTAATACACAGAGAAAACTTTATACCGATGATAATATAACAAAAATTCGTGAATTAAAATAAAATCATAACCTTTGAAAGATTTTGGGAATGAGGCGGCGTTGACATAACAGGCGGCGGTGAGAAAATTATAATCTGGTATAAGTTGCTTGTCCGCGCTAATTGAAGAGGGGGCGGAAGCGGCGCTCTGAAGAATATCGAAGAAGAGTGTGGTGGTGTGAGGGAGATCGAATGTGAGAGAGGCGGCTTATGGGAGAATGAAAATGATGAATAATTATATTAACCCTAGTTACAAATCAATGGTTTAGATGTAATGATATAAAATGAATGGTTGAAATAAAAATTTAAACCAACTTTTAATGAGAGCGCAGTATTTCGAAATGGAGAGATTTGAGACATGCCACCTCATCCTTAGAATAAGGTGGTGTTGACACATCATTTTGGAGAGGGTTGAAATATATTAAAATAAGATTATATGATGGTTTGATATGGAACAATGATAGGTTTCCTAAGTAATCTAATCAAGTCGAAATGGGTTCAAATTCAATAAATTTTCATTAAACCAAGTTCAAGCGCAACAAAATTACATTTGACCAATCAAATTCAAATTGAAACTAAATTTCGAATGTTTTTGGTCTAGCTCAAGCTTTTCTGTATTAAGGTAGACTGGAAAAAAAGAAAATATATATGTGTGTAAAAACATATAGTTGTACGCAAAACAAGGATTAAAATCATGTGCAAATTGCAATAATAAAAAGACAAATATAATTAAAGAGGTAATTTCTTTGGTGTTTCCGAAACGGTCGGTGAAGTAAATAGTATGCAGATTATAAAAGCAACATAAGAATTAATTGTTTTATGGTGAGATATTGAGAGCACAACCTGTTTTATATAATTACAGCCAAAGCCAATGGTTGATAACTTCATTTAATCCGTCCAACTAAATGGGTTTTCAACAGTTGATAGTTGGTACATCAATGTAAATAAGTTTTATTTTACTATTCTAATTTGCAATTTAAGAAATATAGGTGTTTTTTTTTAATATATATTCTAGGAAGTGTTTCTTCCTTGACAGAAAATCAAAATTCTGTACGTGACATTTTCATGCATAAGATCATTTTGGTTTTAACTCACTTTATTTTAAAATATTATTCATGCAAGTATGGACAGTTTCAGAATTTTTTTATGACATAGACAAAAAAAGAAAAAAGAAATATATATAATATTGCACCCTTAATTGACACTATTCAAAAAAATTTGTAATGACTAAGATGTTGAGAAGTAATTTCGTAATTTTTTATTTATAAAGTAAACAAATTAGTTGAATCGAGTATGTGTACTCAAAAGTAATGATATTTGGTGAAAAAAAATGAATATTGTGAAAGTTGAGTTTAAGAATTTAAATTTTGGGTGAACAAACATTTAAAGGTAGGAGAGAGCACAATTGAAATCATGGACTTTCATAAACTGAAATATTTACATAATTGATTCATTATTAATACTATAAAAATTATGCCAAATTTTTTACTATATATGTTTTTAAAAAAATATTATAATAGTAAAAAAGAAATTGTGTGTGGCACGTGCACCACACCCGGACACGTGCATCAAAATCTACGTGTAGGGACATAAGTTCATGATCAAATTATATATATGTAATTAAAGTCCATCGTTGGTATGAAATTGTCTCATATTAGTTTTTAATTAAAAAAAAATACTCGACCAAAGCAGGATGAGATAAACGGATAATTTAACAAAATTAATAGATATGAAAAACAGCACAACAAATTAACAATAGGAATGGTTGGTGGTTTTCATGTTATGCAAGTGATCAGATGAAGACTTGCTAACTCAATAGTGAGGTCGATGAAGCTAGAAATGCTCTACCTAACTTAATTTATAAGAGATGTGGAATTAATCTTTGTTGTCGAAAATATTTCGTGCCGTTATTTATTGAATAGTAAAAAAAAAAAAAAAAAAAAACCATACATGAAACATAATTCATTTTATTGCATCATGAAAATTACCATGTTCTAACAAAATTAGTGTACCTCAATTATTAAAGTTGAGATTCATTTAAAATAGAAATCTCTCATATCCTATATATACCAGACAACATGCATTAATTATCTTGGCGGTCTCTTCTCCATGAGGATGAGGATGATAATTAGTCGAATTCACAGCTCTTTCATTTTTAAATAAAGTGCCCACTCAACAAGCTAGGTTGCTTGTTATAAATTGCAAAACCAAAAGTATGAGATGGATCATCATTTTTATAAAATTTATTTGCGAGCTCGTCTTTGGATCCGTCATATATATATATATATTGTTGAGATGTCATGATCCTCCTACACAAAGTTGGATGTGGATTTTGCTATCCAATCAGGGGGTTGGGGGCTTAGAGAGCGGCACCCCCAATTTTTACAGTGTATAATACGTTTGGACTCAATTTAAATTTTTTGGCTTGCTTTGAGACCTAGTCTGTTAGACGTATATAAATAGTCCAATTATTTAAAATATGTTGTAATGTAATCTCTAATCGCTGAGGATTACATGATAATACAACAGTCTCTCTTCTATTTGTGGACGTAGCTAACATAACGTTAGTGAACCACGTAAATTTTGTGTCATTTATTTTTTTGTTTATGTATTATTCCCACGTCTTGTTATATACATGTCTATATATTATTTGACAAGGTATAGAGTGAAAATGGTTCATATATGCATTATTGAAGAGAATTAGTTGTTTTCACTAAAGAGTATTAATTATTTTACTGAAGTGTATTAGTTATTTAATGAAAACAAACCAAGATTTTTTAGTGAAAATAACTAATACTCTACTTTTCTGTGAAAACAAACAATACTCTATAGTGTAAATAACCAATATCTTTCAATGATTCATGTATGAACCAAGTTCACTCTATACATATTCATATAAATTTGTATTGGATGCATATTAAATACTCTCTCCGACCAATATTAGTAATCCTGTTTTTCGGGCTGTTATTTTTTGTCATAAGTAGGTGGGTATTATGAGGTATTGTGCGGTTCATTTACCAATAAAGTGATTGTTTGTGGAAAATATTAATCTTGTTTTATGGGTTGTTATTTTTTGTCATAAGTTGAAGGGTATTATGAGGTATTGTGAGTTTATGGAAAATATTAATACGCTTCAACTTATGATAAAAAATAACAGTAAAAAAAAACAGGACTATTAATATTGGACGGAGGTAGTAGTACTGTAGGTAATATATATTTTAATTTTGATTATTTAATATCAAAATAAAGATATTTTTATAATAGCTAGACTGTTTAATACGAAGTCCAGAAATTTCGTGTCAGGTTGGGCAAGCCGTTCCGAAATCTTTCCGGCCGTCTTTACCAATATTAAATAAAACGTACCAAACAAGCCCCTATATGCGCTTGGCTATGTCTAACAAGTCAACTTATTGCTGTTTTTAATCCACAAAAATTGGCCCCATGTTCTTTTAGTTAGCTCCTTCAAAAGACGCAGCGGACAAGAAAAGCTGAAAAATAAAAAATAAAAAGATGGAAAAATTAAATTATGACACTAGCAGAGTCGTTTGTTTTAATTATTCGTTAAATCCTTTACGGGCACAATCAAAAGATCCCATACATATCTCAATTGCTGTAAATATTCAACTAAAAACTAAAAAAATATTAAAAATTACTAAACTTATGTTTATTTCGGAATTCATTCTGATAAACTGCGACCCTCATTTCATTCGAATTAGAGAGTAAAAATCAAGTCTTCAAATCGAATATTCAGTTCACACCTAAAATACTTATAATTTTTTTTTTTTTTTACCCTCATTCAATCCTTAGAAAAATTCCACGATAAACACATACCTTTACTAATTATTAAATTTTTCACATCCAATTACTTTATAATTTTCACTTTTAACGAAAACTTAAACTTTGAAACAACTGTTAGCCTAAGTATACCTTATATTTTGACAATTAACTTCCTCACCCTCAATACGCCATTAGAAGATGGTGGAGAGTAATTAACTTCCCCACCCTAAATACACCATTAAAAGGTGGAGAGGAGAGAGTGAAAGAGAGGAGAGAAATTGTTGAAAATTGGTTAATATTGACTATTTTTTTTAGGAATGAAAATGTTAATTTTTGGGAAAACAAAATTAACGAAGTTGTTCTACTCGCGGAGTAGACGAACGTGATATATTTAATATCTCAAAACCGATTTTCGGTGAGTGGGAAATTAAATTGGGAAGTTGGATAATTATTCACTTGTGGTGAACAATTCAATGGAAATGAACAATTGGGTTCCATCCCACATAAAATAATTACAAGAAGTGTTCTTTGGATATAAGAAGGAAAATGTTCATGTTCTTTAACTTGGTACATGGGGACCCTAACCATGGACCACACAGGCACGCGCGCGCGCCTGTGTCCGGGTCCGGGTCCGTGGTTCTTGGTTCTTGGCAATTGACAATCGACAATTGGGCTTTGGGGCCTACCTATATTTTTAGAGTACCAAAAATATGAAAATGCCCAATACCTTTTTAGGCCGAACCAGTTTGGGTGCCCATCGGATTTGGGTCGGCCCACGAACATGATTAATACACTCGCAGAATGATTAATACACTCCAGATTTCGAATTTGATTTTAAATTGAAATATTCGGAGGAATATTCTGTTCTTGCTTCCCAAGAAAGAGATAACGTCTCTATCCACTGATTTCGTGGTTATCCCACGATTTTCTCAATCGATCGTCCTCATCTGCAGTGCAGATTTCCGCCTATAATACCCCTTCATATCCAGACTTTCAGACTCACCTTTCAGCCTACGAATCTTAGAGTTTAGAAAGCCTCTCGCATATACTTATTTCGTTCAGTTCAAAATTTCGATTTCGTTCGCCGAGAGTTTATATATGGTGGTGCTGCCGGTGTAAACTGTTAAACCGTTTTACCTTTGGAGACTACGCACGATACCGTAAGCACTATACGGGGCATATTCAGTCTTGCAGGAAAAGGATTTTCCTTGACTCGGTTTTTTCATACGAATTCGTTTCGTATTTACTTTGTTCGTGCAGTGTTCGAGACACACCCCCTAACATTCAACAATTGCAAGACTGAATATCTCTATTTCGAATCACTACCATGTCGAACCATGATTCCGACAACGATGTGAATATGAATTCACCATCGCAAGCTACTCCTACCAAAGATGCAGGTAATACATCTAACTCTCCTGTTGTACCTACGAGTAACTCGCCGAGAGTTTATATATGGTGGTGCTGCCGGTGTAAACTGTTAAACCGTTTTACCTTTGGAGACTCATACGCACGATACCGTAAGCACTATACGGGGCATATTCAGTCTTGCAGGAAAAGGATTTTCCTTGACTCGGTTTTTTCATACGAATTCGTTTCGTATTTACTTTGTTCGTGCAGTGTTCGAGACACACCCCCTAACATTCAACAATTGCAAGACTGAATATCTCTATTTCGAATCACTACCATGTCGAACCATGATTCCGACAACGATGTGAATATGAATTCACCATCGCAAGCTACTCCTACCAAAGATGCAGGTAATACATCTAACTCTCCTGTTGTACCTACGAGTAAGTCTGATCCCCTTTCTGCTTTTCAATTTGAAGACTTTGGAAACACTCTTAATGAGTGCTCAAAGCCAATCCCTTCGTGGGAAACGCTAATCCCTTTGTGGGAAACTCTAGCACTAATCCCTTTGTGGGAAACTCAAGTGCTAATCCTTTCGGGGGAAACTTCGGCGGTAATCCTTTCGTAAGAAATACCGGGGCCAATCCTTTGTTGGCAACCAACCAGGTCTCCCTCCCGGGGACTGTCAGGCCGGTTGTGGTGAAAGGAGAGAAACCCGAAAAGTTTTCGGGTAATGACTTCAAGAGGTGGCAAAAGAAGATGCACTTCTACTTGACCACTATCTCCTTGGTGAAATATGTCAAGGAGGATTGCCCGAGCGTACCCGCAGAAGATGCTGATTGGGAAACAAGGATCGCCTATGATACTTGGATCCAAGATGATTATCTGTGTAGGAATTACATCCTGAATGGGCTGTATGATGCCCTCAATGATGTATATGATGAATACCCGACTTCCAAGGCTTTGTGGGAGTCTTTGGAGAAGAAGTACAAAACTGAAGACGCGGGAACTAGCAAGTTTGTCGTCTCCACCTTGTACGAGTTCAAAATGGAGGACAACAAATCTGTTGTCGAACAAGTTCAAAAGCTACAAGTGATCTTTCACAACATTGCAGTACAAGGGATGGAGCTGCCTGAAGCCTTTCAGGTTGCCACTGTGATTGACAAACTGCCTCCATCTAGGAAGGAGTTTAAGTCCTACCTCATGCACAAGCGAAAGCAAGTGACCATGGAGGATCTTGCTACCCGACTTCGGATCGAGGAAGATAACAAGAAAAAGGAGAAGAAGGGCTCTACTGCTTCTATCGAGGCAAAGGCAAACCTGATGGAGAAAGGTGAACCATCGAAGAAGAGAAAACATCAAGACGACAAAGGCAAGATTGTTGTTGTTGCTCCTGTCCCGAAGAAATTCAGTGGGAAGTGCTACAACTTTGGCAAACCCAATCATCGGGCCGCTGATTATCGTCAGCCCAAGAAGGAAGACAAGGGAAATAAGAACTCCATGAACGTTGCAGAACGAGAGCTCACGGAAATGGATATGTCTGCTGCAGTGACCGAGGTCAACATGGTGGACAACAAGAAAGAATGATTGGTGGACACAGGTGCCACTTGTCACGTTTGTCTTCTCCACATATTCTCCTGCTGCGGGAAAAAAACTCTACATGGGAAACCAAGCCTCGTCTGAAGCGGCTGGTGTAGGAACGGTGGTAATCAAGCTGACATCGGGAAAGGAGCTCAAGCTGAAGGATGTGCTGCATGTCCCGGACATCCGAAAGAATATCATTTCTGGCTCCTTGTTAGTTAGTAATCAGTTTAAGCTAATGTTTGAGTCCAATGGAGTTGTACTTAGCAAATTTGACATCTTTCTAGGGAAAGGTTACCTCGAGAGGACCTTTTTAAGATGTCAGTTATTACTGTAAGCCGTAATGGCACAAACACTACTATCAATGAAAATGCTTCAGTTTCCGTTTATATCGCTGAGTGTTCCAATTTATGGCATTTTAGATTAAGATATGTTAATCTAAATTCTATAAAACGATTGGTAAATTTAGATTTACTCAAAATTGATAATGTGGATACATCCAAAATGTGAAACATGTGTTGAAGCAAAAATGGTTAAGTTACCATTTAAATCTGTTGAAAGGAACACAACTCCTCTAGAATTAATTCACACGGATGTATGTGATTTAAAATTCGTGCAAACTAGAGGTGGAAAAAAGTATTTTATTACTTTTATTGATGATTGCACAAGATTCTGCTACATTTACTTACTGCGAAGTAAAGATGGAGCTATTGAAGCTTTTAAAAAGTATAAAAATGAAGTAGAGAATCAATTGAACACTAGAATTAAAGCAATTCGTAGTGACAGGGGTTGAGAATATGTGGCTCTGTTTGAACAATTATGTGTTGAATCAAGCATCATACATCAAACGACAGCTCCCTACTCACCTCAATCAAATGGTATTGCGGAGAGGAAAAACTGAACCTTGAAAGAGATGATGAACACAATGTTAATCAGCTCGGGTTTACCTCAGAACATGTGGGGGAAGCTATTCTGTCAGCCAACCACATTCTGAACAAAATTCCACTTAAGACTCAAGATAAGACACCTTATGAGTTGTGGAAAAATTGCAAACCATCCTACAAATACCTCAAAGTGTGGGGGTGTTTGGCTAAGGTTGAAGTGATACTTCCTAAACAAGTGAAAATCGGACCTAAGACGGTCGATAGGATCTTTATAGGATACGCATTCAATAGTAGTACCTATCGATTCTTGATTCACAAATCAGAAATACCCGATATGACAGTAGGTACTACAATAGAATCAAGGAATGTTGTTTTCTTTGAAAATGTGTTCCCGTATAGGGACAAAGAAGAAGTGAGTTCAAATAAGCGAACTCATGAGGAATCAAGTGAAGCTGCAGGTCCTTCTACTTAGCAGAGTGAAGAACCCAGACGCAGTAAATGAGCTAGAATTGATAAGACCTATGGTCCAGACTTCATCACGTATGTGTTAGAAGAAGAACATAGAACTATCAAAGAAGCTTTTTCTAGGCCAGATGCACCTCTCTGGAAAGAAGCAATAAACAGTGAATATGATTCGATTCTGCAAAATCATACATGAGAGTTGGTTGACCTCCCTAAAGGTTGTAAGACCTTAGGATGCAAACAGATCCTTAAAAGAAAGTACAAAGTAGATGGATCAATTGACAAGTATAAAGCACGTTTGGTTGCAAAGGGTTTTAAACAAAGAGAAGGGTATGATTTCTTTGACACCTATTCTCCGGTCACAAGGATTACATCCATTCATGTACTTATCGCAATTGCTGCTTTGCATAATCTCGAAATATACCAGATGGATGTAAAGACTGATTTTCTTAATGGAGAAATAGATGCTGAAATATACATGGATCAACCAGAGGGTTATGTTGTACCCGGGAATGAGAAAAAAGTTTGTAAACTCGTTCGGTCATTGTATGGACTTAAACAAGCTCCTATACAATGGCATTTATAATTCGACAATATAATGTTGTCGAATGGATTTTGAATTAACGAATGTGACAAGTGTGTGTATGTGAAAGATACACAAAATAGATTTGTTATCGTATGCTTATATGTTGATGACATGTTAATCATGGGTAACAATTCAAAAGTGATCGTTAATACGAAAAATATGTTAAAGAAAATTGTTGACATGAAAAATATAGGTTTAGCATACGTGATTCTAGGAATCAAAATAGAAAGAACTTCAAATGGAATTTCTTTAACACAATCTCATTCTGTTGAGAAAGTCTTGAAGAAATTTAATGCATTTGATGATCCACCTGCTAAAACTTCACTAGAACAGAATGTTCATCTGAAGAAGAACAGAGGTGAACCTGTGAATCAGTTGGAATATGCAAGGATCATTGGAAGCGTGATGTACATTACAAATTACACACGTCCTGATCTTGCGTGTTCTGTGAACAAATTAAGCACGTACACGAGCAATCCAGGTCACGAACATTGGAAGGCTCTGAAAAGGGTCTTGAGATACTTGAAGTATACTCTTGACTTTGGGCTACACTACACACGAAATCCAGCTGTACTTGAAGGGTACAGTGATGCTAATTGGATATCCGATAGTAAAGACTCGTTCTCAATTAGTGGATATGTATTCACTATTGGAGGAGCAGCAGTATCGTGGAAATCCACAAAGCAGACGTGTATTGCCCGTTCTACAATGGAATCTGAATTCATCGTTTTGGATCAAGCTGGTGAAGAAGTTGAATGACTTCATAACTTCTTAGAAGACATTCCTTGTTGGAACAAACCGGTACCATCTGTAATGGTACATTGTGACTGTCAAGCTGCTATTGGTAGAGCTTTGAGCAGTATGTACAACGGAAAGTCGAGACATATTCGTCGTCGACATAACTCCGTTAGACATTTGATCTCAACTGGTATTATAACAATTGATTATGTAAGATCAATTGATAACATAGTGGATCCGCTCACGAAGAGCTTAAACCGAGATCAAATGAATAAGTTGATAGAGGGAATGGGTCTAAAATCCACAAATAAAACTGAAACAGTGGTAACCCAACCATGATGACTGGAGATCCCAATAACTTGGTTCAAAAGGGAAAACTAAGCTGTGAATGTTAGTTGTACAACACTTGAAAATCATGATCATTCCTGACAGCACTGTGTCAAGTGTTAGTAGACCCGTGAGTTGTGGTAAAGGATAAGTCGTTGACTTTTAATGATTCCAATAAGTCCATGTGGGGCTGAGTATGACGGGATACTCCAAAGGAGATCACCTATATAAATGAGAAGCGAGGCCCGATTCGACCAAACATTTATGAATACAAAGGGCGTCCAGGGCCAAAATGGACAAAAAAATGTGAGAACAAATCAGAATCGAGACTGACTTGTGTCTGCACTATCTGTAACTGAGGAGGATTAGTTCAAGACATCGTGTCCACTAAGCCAACGGTATACCCGATGGTGCCGGGCTACAAAAAGTTCAAGGCCATTGGCTACTTATCCGGAAGCAGTGAGATCTCAATCGAGCTGAACGAACAAGCCTGACTCTATATAGGTGCAATTCTCACTCATGTGGGGGATTGTTGGAAATTGGTTATATATTGACTAAATTTTTTAGGAACGAAAATGTTAATTTTTTGGAAAAAAAAATTAATGAAGTTGTTCTACTCGCGGAGTAGATGAACGTGGTATATTTAATATCTCAAAACCGATTTCCGGTGAGTGAGAAATTAATTTGGGAAGTTGGATAATTATTCACTTGTGGTGAATAATTCAATAGAAATGAACAATTGGGTTCCATCCCACATAGAATAATTACAAGAAGTGTTACTTGGATATAAGAAGGAAAGTGTTCATGTTCTTCAACTTGGTACATGGGGACCCTAACCATGGACCACACACGCGCACGCGCGCGCCCGGGCCCGGGCCCGGGACCCGGTCCGTGGGTCGTGATTCTTGGTTCTTGGCAATTGGCAATTGACAATTGGGCTTTGGGGCCTACCTATATTTTTAGAGTACCAAAAATATGAAAAGACCCAATACCTTTTTGGGCCGAACCGGTTTGGGTGGCCCATTGGATTTGGGTCGGCCCACGAACATGATTAATACACTCACAGAATGATTAATACACTCCATATTTCGAATTTGATTTTAAATTGAAATATTCGGAGGAATATTATGTTCTTGCTTCCCAAGAAAGAGATAACGTCTCTATCCACTGATTTCGTGGTTATCCCACGATTTTCTCAATCGATCGTCCTCATCTGCAGTGCAGATTTCCGCCTATATATACCCCTTCATATCCAGACTTTCAGACTCACTTTTCAGCCTATGAATCTTAGAGTTTAGGAAGCCTCTCGCATATACTTATTTCGTTCAGTTCCAAATTTTGATTTCGTTCGCCGAGAGTTTATACACGGTGGTGCTGCAGGTGTAAACTGTTAAATCGTTTTACCTTTGGAGACTCATACGCACAATACCGTAAGCACTATACGGGGAGTATTCAGTCTTGCGGGAAAATGATTTTCCTTGACTCGGTTTTTTCATACGAATTCGTTTCGTATTTACTTTGTTCGTGCAGTGTTCGAGACACACCCCCTAACATTTAACACGAAATTGAATTCATGTTTTAAATATAAACTTAATTTAATCATTTTATTTAAATATATTCGTAGTTTAAAAATATACAGTATGTATAAAAAAAGAGAAATCTTTTATTTTAAACATATATATATATATTTATATAAAAGAAATATCTTGTGAATTTGAGTTTACGTGAACTTTCTTTTCCAAATATTATTGTTATGTATATTAATTATATTTTTAAAAAATGCTTGATTTTTTAAGCAGGGATACTGGCATAAAAATGATAGCATATATACATAACAATGATATTTAAAAAAATTAAGTTTACGTGAGTTCGGGTTCCCAAATTTTTTTGTATAAAAATAATTTCAAGAGTGCATTTAATCGAGTCCATCTTTTATTTCTTATGTTATTTAATTTTGTTTTCCAAGAATTGTGTTTAAATAGGATTTTATCATTCTTAGTTAAACCATGAATTAATCTTTTTAGTTGTCACATGATTTCATCTAAAATATAAACAATTCATAAAAAAGAAAACACGTTGTGCAATAAATAGATAACATTAGTAATTTATATGTATAGTGACATCAGTTCATACGTGACCACAAACAATACTCATAATTAATTTACATAAATTTGTGATTGAGTCCTCTCATTTGCATGATGGTTCATTTCCTTTATTTATACTCACCCCATGAACTCAAGAACTTATGTTTGTCATGTTTGGTGCTAATATTTTATACTATTAAAATACACTCAAGAATGTTCGGAAAAGAGAAAAACTACTTTGCTTTTTGACACACACTCACCCCACACATATATATTCTCCCTTTATTATAAAATGTCCTTAATTTTGCTATTCTTAATTATTGTGTATTTTAATGTTAAAACTTACTGTAACAGAGAATAGACATACCCCCGATTTGAAGGATCTCTTCATTATAAATAGTACGAAACTAATTCAAGTCGTTTACGAATTATTTGGTGCATATTCGATTTAAAAAATATTTATTTGACCTCATTTGATAAAACTCGTAAAAAAAACAAATAAACTCATGATATACGATTTATTAACTCGTAAACATACTCGTGTGCTACTTCATAAAAAATATAATGAGTTATTGATTTTAGTTTACAATTTTCACACTAAATATATGTAATTAAACTTATTAATTAAACAATCATATAGTAAATAATATTATTTTTAGAAATAAATAATTTTAAAATTAATTGATGAATAATATAATTTAAAATTGATATTATTAGGTTTGTATAGGCTCAATTAAACTCGAAAAAATTCATGAATATTAATTCAATAATTAGCCTCGACTCAATCGAAAACAAGTCAAATTCAACTATTCCGAAGTTTTGGTTAAGCATTACATCCTTAACAAGAAGAGTATATATAGAGTGAAATTGGTTTATATATGAATCATTGAAGGGTATTAGTTGTTTTTACTGAAAAATATTATTAGTTTACACTGAAAAGTCTTAGTTCATTTTCACTAAACAACTAAGACTCTTTAGTGTAAATCAGTAACACCCTTCAGTAAATACAACTAATACTCTTCAATGAAAACAACTAATATCCTTCAATGATTCATGTATAAATCAGTTTCACAGTATGTCTAACAAGGAACCTCCACGCATATATACACAAATAATGAGTCAACAAAGATACTTCGACATTCACACTACACAGAGTGAGACAACGCATGAAACATGAAATAAGAGATGTCGAAGTGGAATTATAATGCCCCCCACCCCAGTAGAAATTGGAAGCATAATTGATTGATTAGGATGAATTAAGATTTAAGAAGAGGGTTGCTTTCTATACTTTAAAAAATAAAATGGAGAAAATTGTGGATTGAGTCGACATCATTAACATATCTATAATAATTCGTGGTGAAAGATTTATTGGTGTAAGTGTGTTGGCCTGGTTTTAAGGAAGTTGCTTCGTCTTTACTTTCCCCTCCCTACATCTGGAAATCACCACCAACCCATTTCCTTCAATCTCAGTACTTTTTTTTTTACATTCTATTGATTTTGTGTTGTTGTATAAAATATAATATACGACTTCCGTTTTCTTTAATTTTCATATTCCATCCCACTTTCACTATTTCCCCCCTGCCTATTTAACCTTAATTTTCGTAAAATTAATTAATAAGCGAAAACACAATTGATCGCAAACTAATGAACTAAAAGTTATATTTTTACCAATAACATAAACACTTGTGTGCACCAATTACAACATGTGCAATCTTGGTCGTATTTCAATTATTTGATGGGTCATTAAAAAATGAAGAATATTAATTCATACAAATAATCATATTAGTACGTATGTTATTTAATATTATCATTTTTCAATATACAAACTACTTTTTGGAAAAAAAGAAGAAAATGATTTGGGTTAAGTTTATGGTAAAAATGAAAATTACAACTAGCTCGTTGAAGTGTTGCTCTACAGAGATGTAACATGGAATTGGATCCCCCTGAGGGTCCAGTACACTTTTTCAATCCTTGAATTTGACTCAATCAAATGCAGTGATGAAACTAATGGTCAATTAAATTTAATGGTATAAGTGAAGATTCAATTCCAATGTAGCATTCTATTACACTTTTTGGATTATTAACAAGAGTTACTTCTATGCTATCTTATTGGGCAATGCCCAACATGAATTTAGGGTGTTGTATCTGTTAAATGAATTGCGAAGAAAACACGCAGAAGCCGCAAGCAAAGAACTCAGTCGCAAGAACAAAACCAGAAAACTAAAGGACTAAAACAAGAAATCAAAGTATACGCGCGATTTACGTGGTTCAATCAAATGATCTACATCCACGGGAGAGAGGGGGAACTTCTTATTATGAAATTGAAGACGAATTACAGAGTAATCTCACGAATTGAACTCAAGAACTCAAGAACCCTAATTTTGGAACTATCTCTAAATTCTCAGATGAATCATCACAATTGGAACCGATTGATACAAGTATATATTGCCCACACCATTCCGTAACAAACTCCATAACTGAAATCGCATGCCAATGCTTCAAGAAGAAACGCCCAATTCTGTTCGCATAACAGAAATTATGTTATAACCGTCGCGCTTATATACACTCCCAGTTTTAGTAAGTGCACACCTCAGTTATCAAAGTAATACTAATGCGGCAATTGCAGTGATACTTTTCAATACACCAATTGTTACAATCCTCCTCCTCAATGCATATTGCCCATTCTCCTCTCTCCAAAGCGTACCAGAAAGTTAGTGCACATCCCATGCCACCAAGTTCATCAACTTCATGCAATGTTTGAACTTAACACTTGACAAAACCTTGGTGAACATGTCTGCAGCATTTTCTTCAGTTGCAACCTTCTTTACTTTGACCAATCCTTTGTCCACAATGTCTCGGATGAAATGGAGCTTCACATCTATATGTTTGGACCTGTCATGGAATACTTGGTGCTTAGCTAAATGTATAGCACTTTGACTGTCACACATAACATCAACAACTTTCTGATCAATTCCAAAGTCCTTAAGTATTCCCCTCAACCACATTGCTTCCTTCACAGCTTCTGTAAGAGCAATGTATTCAGCTTCTGTGGTTGATAGTGCTACCACTGGTTGTTGCACAGCTCTCCATACAATGGTTGTCCCATATAGAGTGAAAACATAGCCTGATATTGACCTTCTTGTATCAACATTCCCAGCAAAGTCTGAGTCTACAAAGCCTTCCAAATGATCAGTTTTGATTTCACTCCTCCTGAACATAAGACCAGCATTGACAGCTCCTTTCATGTATCTAAACATCCACTTCAATGCCTCCCAGTGCTCTTTCCCAGGGTTTGCCATGTATCTGCTTACAACTGATATACCATGAGTTAGATCTGGTCTGCTACATATCATGGTATACATGATACTTCCTACTCCACTTGCATATGGGATCTTCTTCATCTCCATCAGTTCTTCCTCAGTTCTAGGTGATTGAGCAGCTGATAGCTTCAGATGTTGCCCAAGAGGTATAGATACTGTCCTTGCTTCATGCATATTGTACCTCTTTAACACCTTGTGTATATAGCTCTTTTGAGATAAGAACAGGATTCCATCTGCTCTATTCCTGTAAATGTCCATTCCCAGAATTCTTCTTGCATTGCCTAGGTCCTTCATTTCAAATCTTGTTCCCAGCTTATGTTTCAAGACCTCTATCCTTTTCATGCTTTTGCTTGCAATGAGCATATCATCCACATATATCAACAGATAAGTGACCACCTGCCTTCCTTGTCTTTCAAAATACACACAATTGTCATATCTTGACCTTTCAAGCCCTATCTCTGTCATGTAGCTATCAAATTTTATGTTCCATTGTCTGGAACTCTGCTTAAGGCCATAGAGTGACTTGTTCAGGTAACATACCTTTTGCTCATTACCAGGTAGCACAAATCCTTCAGGTTGATTCATGCAGATATCCTCAATCAAGTCACCATTTAAGAATGCAGTCTTCACATCTAGCTGTTGCAATTCCAGATCCTCTTGAGCCACTCTTGCAAGTAAAATTCTTATGGAGCAATGCTTTACAACAGGTGAGAAAACTTCATTGAAATCAACTCCCTCTTCCTGTGTAAAACCTCTAGCAACAAGTCTTGCTTTGTACCTTATCTGCTCATTCTTTATAACCTCTACTTTCCTTTTGAAAATCCATTTGCAGCTGATAATCTTCTTACCATTTGGCCTTGTTACCAGTTTCCAGGTGTTGTTCTTCTCAAGAGATTGTAGCTCTTCCACCATAGCTTGCATCCAGTGATCTCTATCCTCACTGGCCACTGCTTCTTTGAAACTCTTAGGCTCATAATAGTCCACACTTTCTGCTGTGAAAAGTGCATAAGACACCATATCAGCTTCTGCAAATCTGATGGGAGGATTAATACTCCTCCTAACTCTATCCCTTGTGAGTCTATAGTTGCTGAGATCTTGAACTTCAGTATCCCTTTGGTTAGGGTCATCTTGTTTATCCTCTGAATCTAAGACTACTTGCTCACCATGATCTTGTTCATTGGCTTGTTCTTGAGCTTGATCTTCCTTCTCAATCTCAACAGTAGCTTTGTCCAGAGAAATGTCTCCATCTGTTTCTTGAATTCCTGCTGTATGTTTATATCCCATTACAGCCTCATTGAAGATAACATCCCTGCTTATTATACACTTCTTGTGTCCAGGTTCTAAGCACCAGAGCTTATAACCTTTCACCCCTCTAGGATATCCAATGAACACACATTTAAGAGCCCTTGGTTCAAGTTTGTCCTGCTTAACATGCACAAAAGCTTGACAACCAAATACCTTAAGATCAAAGTAATTTGAAAGCTTACCAAACCAGATTTCATCTGGTGTTTTAAACTCAATGGCTGATGATGGAGTCCTGTTGATGAGAAAACATGCAGTGCTTACAGCTTCCCCCCAAAATGACTTTGGCATTGCTGCATCAGCTAACATGCACCTTACCCTCTCAAGGATGGTTCTATTCATTCTCTCTGCAAGTCCATTCTGCTGGGGGTTGGATGGAACTGTCTTATGTCTTGTAATTCCCTTTGCCTTGCAGAAATCACTGAACTCTTGTGAAAGATACTCCAGGCCATTGTCAGTTCTCAAATGCTTGACCTTCTTCCCAGTTTGATTCTCTTGTTTAGTGATCCATTCCTTAAACCTTTGAAGGGCCTCACTCTTGTGTTTCATCACATAGACCCACACCTTCCTGCTGAAATCATCAATGAAAGTTATGTAGTATCTGCCCCCTCCATGAGTTTCTGTTCTTGCAGGACCCCACACATCTGAGTGTATGTAGTCAAGGATCCCTTCAGTTTTGTGAACCCCTTTAGGATAGGATTGCTTCTTGGCCTTTCCTAGAACACAGTGCTCACAGAAATCCATTTTTGTGACATGGTTGCTGCCAAAGACATTCTTCTTTGAAAGCTCAATCAGACCTTTCTCACCTATGTGATCAAGTCTCTTATGCCACATCATGGTTTCCCCACTGCTCATCACAACATTCACAGACCCCTTCACAGAATTCCCCATGAGCAAATACAGTCCATTTTTCTTCCTTCCTGTCATCAAGGTCTTTGACTCCTTTGTTATGATGATATCTCCATCTTTGGTACAAAATTCACAACCAGCAACATTCAAGGATCCAAGTGAAATCAGATTTCTCTTGAGGTCAGGTACATACCTAACTTGAGTTAATATGACAGTTGATCCAGTTTCCATCTTGATTTTCACAGAGCCTATCCCCTCCACTTTACATGACTGATCATTGCCTAGAAGTACACTACCTCCATCAATGTCTTTCAAATCTTGGAACCAGTGTTTATGAGGACACATGTGAAAAGAGCATCCAGAATCAAGCACCCATTCATTGTGCATCCTGGCTTCAGAAACTGTAAGGACTTCAGCACTATCATATCCCTCTTCAGCAACTGTAATATCTGCCTTGTGATCTTGTTTGTCCTTTCCTTTACTTGGACAATTTTTCTTCAAATGCCCTACCTTATGACAGTAGAAACACTTTCTTTTCTCCACAAAGTTTGTTCCAGATTTTGACTCTTCCTTTTGGCTTTGTCCTTTCTTGAACTTACTGTTTTTCTTCTTGTTCTTGAATTTCACATTCAAGCTTTCACCATCAGGATTGGATTTCTTATCAGTGCCATTTTTGTCCCCTGATAATTGTAGAAACTTTGTTTTGATGGCGGTTTGAACTTGATCAAAGTCCAGATGATCCTGTCTCCCAAACAGCAGTGCATCTTTGAAGTTTTCCAATGATTTAGGCAATGCATTCAATAACATAAGTGCTTTATCATCATCCTCAACTTTGACTCCCAGATCTTCCAGATCATCTATGCACTTGATGAATTCATCAAACTGTTCATTCATGTTCTTATCTTCCTTCATCTTGAAACCATGTAGCTTCTGCCTTGCATACAACTTATTCGAAACTGATCTTGTTTGGTACAGGCTATCCAGCTTCTCCATGATTTCAATGGCTGACTTAGCCTTGCAAACTTCCCTCAATGGTTTGTCTCCCAGGCACAAAATAATCGCACTCAACGCCCTTTCCAGAATCTCAGCCTTGCGATTCAAATTCGGAGCACTGGCCCATTGCTCATCCGTTAAGAAAGCATTCGCCAATCCGTGCTGTGTCAAAAGAGCTCGCACCTTGATTTTCCAAAGCCCATAATCATTCTTGCCCGTGAACTTGTCCACTTCTAACTTCAACGAGGTCATCTTCAAGTCGTGGCGTTTCCCACAGACGGCGCCAATTTGTTAAATGAATTGCGAAGAAAACACACAGAAGCCGCAAGCAAAGAACTCAGTCGCAAGAACAAAACCAGAAAACTAAAGGACTAAAACAAGAAATCAAAGTATACGCGTGATTTACGTGGTTCGATCAAATGATCTACATACACGGGAGAGAGGGGGAACTTCTTATTATGAAATTGAAGACGAATTACAGAGTAATCTCACGAATTGAACTCAAGAACTCAAGAACCCTAATTTTGGAACTATCTCTAAATTCTCAGATGAATCATCACAATTGGAACTGATTGATACAAGTATATATTGCCCACACCATTCCGTAACAAACTCCATAACTGAAATCGCATGCCAATGCTTCAAGAAGAAACGCCCAATTCTGTTCGCATAACAGAAATTCTGTTATAACCGTCGCGCTTATATACATTCCCAGTTTTAGTAAGTGCACACCTCAGTTATCAAAGTAATACTAATGCGGCAATTGCAGTGATACTTTTCAATACACCAATTGTTACAGTATCATCATCTTTAATGTATTGTATAGAAAAAATAGATGTGTAAAACAAAAGGGTAAATATTCACCAACAAACACACTATATACAAAACAAATAAACATATTCTCTCTTATTATACGTGTAATTCTTCTCCAAATAATACATTATACATAAATAAACTTAGTCTAACAAACTCTAGTAAATAAGTAGAATCACTTTTTTTTTTTAATCTATTTTTAATGTGTTTGCAGTTACAAAATTAAGCAATTGTAATCTGTTTATAAGAACTTTTTGACCATCTATTTCTTAGAGACACAATTTTATTGAAATTCGATTTTATTAGTATTGAAATTGGTTGACTAATCATTCTTTAATAGAAACATTAAACTGGCCCAGTCAAATTCGAGAATTTTCATTACCAAAGACATCGTAGAACAGATCTTTTCAAATAAAAATTGATAGTTAGAGTCATTTGATGCATTATATCATTATCTAAAGAGCGCAATGTGAAATACAATATCATTATGTAACACGAACTGACCGTCTTTCTAGATGTGGAAATTAGCAAATAATGCCCGTTTCATTATCTACCGACTACCATGTCCATGTGTGGGAATAGTTGGAATGCTCTGGCTTGACGAAAATGGAATCAGGTCATGGCGGCATGCCCGTTTCCGTATCAATTCATTGACTATTCCAACTAGGACAGATTTTAATATTTCTGACTGAATTATGTCATAATCAAGAAATATTTATTTAAGGCTATTATAAGCCTTTGATAAGTAAGCAATAATCCCTAAAGAGGATCAACAGAAAACAAATTATTTACACCCCAGCCCAGCCCATTATTAAGTTCTTATTTATTAAAATGGATAAAAGAAATGGATTAATCTTATGCACACAAATCTCATGGCAGCCAAAACTCCTCTGTGAAAACTTTTGATATTGTTGATAAATATGCAGTTGAGTTGATTACTCTTAGTTTACGAGTACCACTTTCTAGTATAATAACTAATTCTTTTGAATGTAACTATGTAAGTATCGATGAATTAATATATTCTGATGAAATAAATTAATATATTACAAAGGAAATAGGAGCCTAAATAGACGAGAAAATTCGAGAAACTCATTTAAGATAGTGTGATTATCAATATAAGAAACCTTTAAATAAGAAAAAAATCATTTTTTTTTACAAAGGGGGTCAAAAAAGGTCTGAAAAAAAAAAAGTTATGTTACATTTGAACAATATCTCGTCCTTTGGTTGATAGCAAAATATGAGCCGCATAGTGGATTTTATATAATTGGAGCGAGTCTTAATTATGTGTGTTACTAAGCCCTTGAACTTTTAAACTTTAATTGTCTTATTAAGCTTCATGAAGTATTAGTTTACCAAATGCAACAATAGATGTAGGAGAGTTTAATAAGATAAAATACAATAAATGTAGAATTTCATTAAAAAAAAGTACAATAAGATAAATATGATAAAATGTAGAGTTTTGAGTAGAGATGTTAAACGGGCTAACCCTAACCCTATAGGGCCGGCCCTAACGGGCTTCGGGCTAAACGAGTTAGGGCCTTATCCGGTTCACTCTTAACGGGCCTTTAATAATTAAGACTTAACCCTAACCCTAGCGGGCTTCGGTCTAAACGGGCCACAAACGGGTTATGTCGAAAAAAATAAAATTCAACACAAAATTTAAAATAGTGTCAATAAATTGTTAATGAATTTAAACATTGTTCATAAATTAATTAAAATTATATAAAAACAATTCAACGTAATTATAAAAATTCAAACATCAATACTTAAAAAGTACAAAACACCAACACGTAATAGTTCAAACATCAACACGAGTAATTTTCGATTTATTGCAGTATTATAATTACAAAAAATTCACCCAATCATACTTGTAATAATTCAGCTCACTACCATGCATGTCATACCAAAGAAAAAAAAAACAATTTAATCGGAATGATACTAATAAATTGAATCTCCAAGAAACAAAAGAATAACAATATTAGCAGCAAATTAGCTAAAATGTTCATCTAATTGGGCACTTGTGTATCTAAGTACAACTAGTACATGGATGGAAGAACCTAAAAAAGGAACTAAAAATAAAATAACACTAAAATGGATGGATTAGATTTCTCGTACATCATCTTTTACTGAAGTTGGGGCTAGATGATGAATTGAAAAAATGTGAGTATATATATATATATATTAATACTTTAATTATAATAAATTATTAATACACTTATTATTTAATATAAATAATTAAAAAAAATATATATATATATATATAACCCGGGCTGGTGGGCTAGCCCGGTTAACCGGCGGGCTAGCCCTATTAGCCCGCTGGCTAATAGGGCCGGGCCAAAAAAGCCCTGATTTAAACGGGCCCCTTAAACCATAGCCCTAACCCTGCATTTTTTAGGGTTAAACGGGCCAGCACTATTAGCCCGACCAGGATTAACATCTCTAGTTTTGAGGAGTAATTTGGTAAATATTTATGTATAAAATAAAGAAATCGATTGAATTGGATGTAATATAGATTCAAAAAGTAATGACATTTCTTGTAGATATGTGAATATTGTGAATGTGAAGGTTATACATTTTTTTAATGTATAAATAATTATGAGATATATAAATAATATAAGTGTGCAAATAATAATAATTTGAAAATAGAGAGCAATTCAAAGGATCAAGAGTTTAATAAGCCAAATAAATAGAAGTCGAAGTCTAGAAGACAATTTCATCGGATGATGTATACGTTCAATTTACATGAGTTTTTTGTTCTAAAGATGATGTATACGTTCAATATCATCGGAACCATATTATGAAGATAGGGCCTTATCTTTTCATCCATTAATATGGCCACACATTTTCTTCTCGTCTCCAAATGTGCAGATCGTAACTCAAATACATGATTCATTGGTCACACATAATAAAGCTCAAATCATTTGAACTATTAATATTGTTATTTGCTACTATAAATATTTTCATCATTTTAAAAATATTTTGTTTCTACTACTATTATTATATTATATTGTATGAATAGGTCCTTGTGAAGTTGAGTTCACGTAACCCTCTTTTTCAAGTATCACTTTTATGCATATTAACTATCACTATTTAGAAAATACTTAATTTTTTAAACAGTGATTGTACGTATGCATGTACATAATACAGTAATAATGTGTACATAAAACAATAATATTTACAGAAATCAAGTTTACATAAACTTGGAATCAAATAATTTTTTTATATACCTTATCACATGTTTTAAGCGGAATTTCAAATCATGGCCCAATTTTTAAGATTAAGCTCAATATACGCTTTCATAATTTTTAAACGTCTCTTAATTTTTATTATTTTCTTTACTTAAAGATCTTTATTTTCCCTCCATTCAAGACCTGACCATTTTTTTTATAATTCAAAGAATAAGACGACAACAGAAAATAACGCACACTTCTAATTTTTATCTGTATCATTTTGTAGGACTTTAATTTAGAAAATGAATTTTTAATCAGATCTCAAATTGAGACAAAAAAAAAAATATAATACTTGAATTTGACAAAAAAAAAAATTAACCGTGAATGAGAGACTTTTAGAATAAAGACATGTATTGAAAATTTGAAATTCAAACTAAAAATTAGTCTGGCATACCATCGTACATATAATTATGTCATAACAACAAATGTAATTTTAAAAAAATAAGTCTTTCTTTCGAAAAGGAACGCAGATCAATTTCATTTTACAAAAACTTGAATGCGATAATCTCATGCAATGACACTTAGGGGCGCTCAGTTAACAATTCTTCAATGGTAATGAGAATGAAATGGAAAATTATAATTAGCATGGTTCATGAGAACAAGATAACTACTCTCCTCCTAAATAAGATAATCACTACTCAATTTGATTACTCTTTTTTTTCCTACAATCATCCTCCTTAATTAATCCCCCATTTCTCCACAAACAACCATTTGTTATCTACTTCTATTCCAAAATTGGGGCATGACACTAGCAATGGTATCACCTTTGGAACACTTCTTCCCCTAACATATCATTTTTATTATGAGGGCATAGATAGAAATAAAATTTTATTCTCATTACCATTAAAGAATTGCTAACCAAGCGCCTCCTTAATACTTTTACAAGTTTTTATGATAATTTTAGAGAATGAGCATCACAAAATATAATAAAAGTATCATGTATCATATATGAGACGATCTACGGTCTCATAAAGGACTACAAATAAGCAAAAGTATCATTGTCTCCCCAAAAACTAGAAATCTTTATTACGAACATAATTTTTCTTTCTTTTTAAATTTTAGAATTTTATTCCTTTAAAAAAATTGAATTTTATTTCTAAATATTTAGACGGAATGAGGTCGAAAACAATATCTCCAACATAGATATCTAATCTGCATGTGTAGAAGCTATGATTTACCTAACTTTCGCTTTCATTATCCTATGTGTTTGCATGCATGTCAGAATTATTTTCATAGACCATGAGGAGAGAGTAGAAACCTGTGGCCCATTCCACAATGTCGACTGTTAGGTTCCTCACTCCGCCAACCGCCCAATTATGTAGACCAGTGGCGGCACTCCACCCCATTGCCGCCGCAAGGCTCAGCACATCCGTCGCTTCTCCACCACCCAGTCTTATCGGTGACAAGCCCGTTTTTGCAGCTCCCCCTCACATCATCCACCCCACATGGGTATTTCTCTTCACCAAAATTCAAGAATCAAGCTAAATAGTGTTAGTCCCCATTTGAAGTAAAAACGGAGAAGAATCAAATGAAGAAATTATAGTTCTCAGATTATACATGTTTTTCACTTTCTAAAGCATTTGAAAATGCAGAGAGCAGACTCGTACGGGGAAGCCATAGCTGGACTAGAAAAGCTCCTTATAAGGTTTGAGTTCTCAACATTTGATGTTTGCTAAATAAGAGATGGATTGATTACAATAGAATATGCAGTGAGAAAGGGGAGTTAGCACCTGTGGCAGTGGCAAAAGTTGATGAAATCACAGCTGGGATGGAGACAGAAAACGGCAGTGCAGCACTTTCACCCTCTGTCGAAAGGTTGAAAACAGGCTTCCTCACCTTCAAAAAAAAGAAATACAAGTAAGTCACCAAATGAAACTTTCAAACGAAATTGCAAATCTGCGGAAAAAAACGTAAGATGAAGGAATATTATGAATTCTAACTTTATTGCCTCCACAATTCAGCTTAAGACCAGGTTTGTTCAGTGAACTGGCCAGAGGACAGAGTCCCAAGGTACATCAAGATTTAAATTATCTTTTGTTGATTTTCTGATTATGTTGTAAGAAAATGTGGATTGGTTGTTCATACACAGTATATGATCTTTGCATGCTCGGATTCACGTGTTTGTCCGTCCCATGTGCTGGACATCCAACCAGGGGAGGCATTCGTGGTCCGAAACATTGCTAACATGGTCCCTCCATACGACCAGGTCTAAGAACACTTCAATAAATAATTTGTAAAGGTAAAGATTTTTTTTTGTCCTTTTAACTTTCACCAATTTAGATTTTAGTTCGCTAAATTTTTCAAACCTTAAAACTAGCCCTTAAATTTACCAAATTCAACTTTTGTGTCCCTTTCCTGGCTAAAACATGCTAACAAAATTCAATTTTTTTTCATCCGGGGACGGAAAAATTGACTTTGGTAAACTTGGGGAGAATTTCAAAGTCGAAAAAATTAGCAGACTAAATCAAAATTGGTAAGTTAAGGGATAAAAGAAAATTTGATCCATTACGCACCTTTTGCTTTGAGACGGGATCTTTCCAAATGATTCTGCTGTTACAGACCCAATACTCCGGAACTGGAGCTGCCATAGAGTACGCTGTTCTGCACCTGAAGGTGAAATCACAAAAGTTGTTTACAGCTTTTCTTTGCTTTCTGCAAATACTACTACAAAGTTTGGGTGGCTGGTAAAAACTTGGGTTAATTGCAAAATAAATCAAGGCGGTTTCATGTTTACACATATGTTTGCAATATTCTCAATTCGATACACAACCTATCAAATTGATGCAATTCTATAACATAACTATCTTTCGACAAGTCTTGCTGATGTGGCAATGTATGAATCCAAACATTAAAAGGTTGTGATTATATTAAAACAATTACAAAAGGTCATGAATTTATTTGCAATTTTTATGAATATTTTTCAGCTGCCACATCAACATAAGTTGCCGGAAAATTGCCATATGATATAGTAATTGCAAAGTTTAAAGATTCAGTGCATCAAACTGCAAATTTTAAAAATGCATATTGTAATTGAAAAAAGGTGAAAATGATGCGATCTTTTATGCAATTAACCCTAAAAATCTACAAGACTGTAAATTCTCAAAATTAGCAGTGCGTGTGTGAGTGAAAATGCAAATGAATATTTCACAGGTACAAGAAATTGTAGTGATAGGGCACAGCACCTGTGGTGGAATCAAGGGGCTCATGTCCTTCCCATTCGATGGGTCCTCAAGCACGTAAGTCGCCTTCTTTCTTCCCAAGTTCAAACTTCATTTTCTTAGGTAGAGTATAAAATTCAAGATTGTACTCATAAGCAGCCAATATTAAAGTATCAGCAGAATGAGGGAGAAAAGAATCTTCATAGTGCTTACTTGTTGAGAGAAAAACTGAATTGTACTTCTGTTTGGTAACAAGTTGCACTGTGCTTGAATTGTTCAGTGACTTCATTGAGGACTGGGTGAAAATCTGTTTACCTGCAAAGGGAAAGGTGATAGCTGAGAATGAAAATGCACCTTTTGGTGATCAGTGTGCAATGTGTGAAAAGGTAAAAGAACTTAACTTTTATCACAAGGTGGCAAAGCTAAATATTGATGCACAATTTAACTTTTTCAAACTCTTAACAGGAGGCGGTAAATGTTTCACTTGGGCACCTGTTATCATATCCATTTGTTAGATGGGGGATTGTGAATGGAACTCTTGCCCTCAAGGCTGGATACTATGATTTCGTCAAAGGAACTTTCGAGCTTTGGGGACTCGATTTCAGCATTACTCCTCAACTATCACTATGAACCTGAAATCATTACTGTACTCAAGATGGCCCTTTTTTTCTGTTCCCTATACAAATATGTAAATCCAACAGATTGTGTTGTATATGGTTTTTCTTACATCAGTTGCAATGGATTCAAGCTCTTGATGACCCCAGCATCTTCTGGTAACATTGGAATCAAAGTGTAATTCTCCAAACCATTAAAAAAAAAAAAATTGACTGATCGGATTTTAAACAATAACTCAAAAACTGAAGTACAGAAGAGTTATCATTGATAATGTAACTACATTAAGAATAGAGACATCGGATGAACTTATGACAAGAGCATGCTAATAAAATCAACAATGTACAAATTAATAAAATTGCACAAAAAGCAATTTCCAGTTCAAGTCATTTTTACCTAAAATCAAATAAACGGAGAAAAGGAAAATGCATTCCCTACATAAGAATAATAATAGCTGTACATACTGTGGAAAGTGCTTTGACACCGTAGCTCAATTCTGGGACTATTTACAACATTGGACACTAAATCTGGTAATAAATAATAGAGCGTGGAGTTGAATAAGAATTATAGTTACAATTACAATAATTGTTATATTAGGTTTCTTCTGGCTTTGGTTCGAGGGTTACAGGGACCTTTTCCAATTTATCACCACGCAGCACTTCTACGATGACCTGCACAGTGTAACATTTGAAAATTGAGTTGACATTGTTTTATTAGTATTAGACATTAATTTCTGTTGTGTGATTCACTTCCCCAAATTTTCAACTATCAGTTAGCATAAAAGACTCCGAATCATTCCCATAGAGCAATGCTTTACTTTATATTTTTCAACTTTAAAATTTCAGAGTGTGCATATGTACAGTACCCTATTGAACTCCAAAAAAGAAATGGCATGCAAGTTTTTATACTCCCTCCGTCCAAAATTAGTAGGCCTACTTTTTGGACAGTTATTTTTTGTCATAAGTTGGAGGGTATTATGAGGTATAAATGAACCTCACAATACCTCATAATACCCTCCAACTTATGACAAAAAATAATTGTCCAAAAAGTAGGCCTACTAATTTTGGACGGAGGGAGTACATGTTATACTTGTTAACCAAAACCACAAAGCCTCTCCGTAGAAACATATTATAATTAGACAATGCGATATAGCACTTCTATCAACATTTACCTTCTCACCAACTTTGCACTGGTCAAGGATTCTGTACAAATCACTGCCATTTGTAATTTTCTTTCCATTAACTGACGTAATTATATCACCCAAAATAAGTCTTCCGTAGGCATCACGTTTGGTGGATTGAAGACCCTGCAGGACAAATAGACCAAAGGGAGTTTCAGCTATACATGATGTTATAAGCTATGACTTTCATTTTAAGAATTTTACTAAGCAAAATAAAATTTTAAATATATCTTCTAAAACACATACTGCTTTGCCTGCTGGCCCATTTGGAGGAGCATCCAAGACAAGAACTCCACTAACTCCCAGTTGTTCAACTGACTGATCAGGTGCAAACTTAATTCCCAAAATAGGTCTGGTGACTTTCCCAAACTTCACCAATTGATCAACAATGCCACCAACCTGAACATAAAGGGAAAATTGTAGTGAGAACTCTTATAAAAACTTAAAAGACTTGGTGTGAAAAAACACACCGGATTCTTAAGAAGTCACTCACAGTGTCAACTGGAATAGAAAAGCCCACACCAGATGAAGCCCCGGAAGGAGAGTATATAGCTGTGTTTATTCCAATAAGATTTCCCGAACTGTCAAGAAGTGGTCCTCCACTATTGCCTGGATTAATTGCAGCATCGGTCTGGATGACATCCTGGATTGGACGGCCAGTGGCAGCTGAACTGATTTCCCTCCGAAGCCCACTATAAAAAATAATAAAAGAGCTTGAATCTGTCACACATACCGTCCTAGTTAAATGCCAATATAAGGCTACCCAAACTAATTAATTAATCATTTATATAATTTGATGATCCCAGTGGAATCTTGATGAAAGGTTCTGTTCCGAACACTATATTCACATTAGTGTTATACAGGTTTCAATCGTGTTCCTACAACTCATAAACATGGCAAAGCAAAAGTAAACAAGGTGAATCATGGCCATTTTATTTCCTTATATTATTTGGTCGAACTACATTGATGTATCATGCTCACTTGGAAAGCTACATAATAGCAAGAGAAAACAATAATTATAGCATTTTTTAAAGTATGCTGCAATGTTCAATTCCTTTACTGTTCTACACCAAACACTTAGTCCTTGCAAACATACCAATCATCCATATCCGTATGATGACCCAAAAAATGTATCATAAACAAATAATATTAACTTGTGAAATTACTAATAATACTGTTCCATACCTGATAACACCAGTTGTAAGTGTATGGTCCAATCCAAACTGTAGAGCAAGATAAATTGAAACACAAAGGTATTGTCAGACAAATATAAATGAAGTTTGTCCAGTCAATCCCATAAATACCATTCCAAGGATATAAAAATCAACATTCATAGACACCCTAATGAACTGGAGGGAGAATCCGAGTTTTGCTATTAAGGACATTGACGGGTGAACTTTATATGGGCACAAGAAACCATGTGGCATCAGTAAAAGACAGGATTTTTCTTTTAATGTAAAAATTTACTCCAAAAGTTTCAATCAGTTGAAAACAGCCATGATCCCGATCGGGTTATACGGAAATGAAAATGATGGATTTCGCCAAAAGGGAGAAAGGAATGAGCTACGGGGTGCATAATCCAAAATAAGGGCCATTGACAATTTTCCATCAGTCAATGTAAGAAATATAGACTCGATAAAAAATAAAAACATTGAAAAAGAAAGCAATACAAGAAAAGCCTGCAGAAGGAAGGCATATGTGGGAGAAGAAATGGACTTCCTGCACTTACAGGATTTCCAATTGCATACACTTTTTGACCAACAAGCAGGTCGGCAGAAATACCAATCGGTATTGGTCTCAATTTGGCTTTTGGTCCATCAATATGCAGAACAGCAACATCTTTATCCTGATCAAACCCCACAACTTCTGCATCGTATGTGCTCTGGTCTGAAAGAGTGACCCTGGACATAGCCAGTGATAAACTCATCAGAAAATTATATAGTTTCCAGAAACTCGTGGAAAAAGTTAGATTAACTGATATAGAGCTTCACATTATCATCAACATAGCTAACTTACTCATGTCTTGAACTCTTATCTAAATCCTTATAGAATAAGTCAACAAGCTTTCCAGCTTAGAGATTATATATTGAGAATAAATTATCAAAGCTTAGGTTATCGATAGATTTCTGTATTTGTTCCCTGCCGTGACTACAAGCACTAACCCTTCGCCAGACACGGGTACTCATAACCCATAACTCCAAAAGATTTTCGAAGTGATAGAACAATCACTTTAACTTTCTCCTAAACATGCAAAACTCTGGCAGCACTTATCAAGCACAGCCACAAAGAAAAATGATAACTAAAAGCACACATCTGCTAACTATACCCATGCATGTTCCAGAGACTGTCCAACAGTAAAGGATATCAAAATAACAATATGCAAGCTTGAAGGAATAACCGACAAAATAGTTTTATAAGATAGGATGAAAAATACTTGAGATCAGATGCACCCCGAATAACATGATAGTTTGTAACTATGTGGCCCTGCGAATCCCATACAAATCCCGATCCTGATCCTTGTGGCACCTCTAACACGTCCAATGTAAATGCATCCTGCCTACAACAAAATGCACCATATCAAATCCAATGTAAATAACTTACCAAAGTAGAAACTACTACCAACTCCACGTGTAAAATGCATGATGTATATTAGGCACCTCTATCATAACACTAACTGCTACAATAAAAGCGCTGTTATTAATTTACTCGAAGTTTTTTGGCATCAAATTGTTTTGACTTTATAACTTAGCAAATTAGTCAAAGTTAGCCTGCCGAACTTATGAACGTTCATTCTCAATGAATAAGGTATGCACGCATCCAAGCTAATTCAACAGTTTTAAAGCATCATACACTAGGAACCAAAAACAATTAAGTTATTAAAAAATTATAATCGAAAGTAATCACGGTCAACAAAAATATAAATGCAGAACAATGAGTACTTGGCAGCGAGGTTAGTAATGTAGACGACAGATGGAGTGTTCTCCTGGAAAAGACGAACGGTAGCGAGCTCATCGGACTGCAATTTCCTCGGCGTAGCAACTACAAAAGCAGACGCGGCATCAACATCGGCGAGGAATAAAGACGCCGACAAAGCAACGGAAGCGCAGAGCACGAACACCGAGTCTACGACTTTCTTCAGTCCATTGCTGGAATCGAGCTCCGGCGCGAAATTGTTCCGAATAAATTTGTCTCCAAAAGCGGAAACAACGATCGGAGCGATCAAATTAGTGCGATTCAACTGAGACAGAGATCTCGGGAGCGAGAATTTGGGGAGTGAATTGAACTGCGATGATTTAGGAGTGGAAGAGAAGAGTGTAGAAGCGAGTGCAGCCATTACAACGCTGAGAAGCGAGAAGTGAGGAAGAGAGCGATTGGTCAATTGATTTCTTCAATTCTTTATATATTCCATTTTTCTATTTTTGGTTTTATTTTTATGTGGATGTGTTTTTTCTATGGTGAGTTGGTGACGTTAAACGGGTTTAGAATTAAATATGGTAGACTGGTAGGTTGTCAACTGTGACAGGCCCGATGAGACATTTGGATCAGGTCCGATAAGATATTTGGGCCAGTGATAAATCGACATTTTCAGGTGGGCAAATTAGATGGTTAATGATCTAACACAAATGAATATACATTTATTCCTAAATGTTAAAATATTATTTCAAACTTGAAGGTGTGTGTGTGTGTTAAGTGTAGATGTTGTAACTAATGCTAGAACAATCGATACAATAATCTGGAAAATAGAGTATGAATTAAAACAACAGAAGACTAAAAACACACAATTGCAAGATGGAATACTTTTTAACACAAGCTATATGAATTAGAACAGAAGAAGACTAAAAACACACAATTGCAAGATGAAATACTTTTTAACACAAGCTATATGAATTAGAACAACAGAAGACTAAAAACACACAATTGCAAGATGTAATACTTTTTAACACAAGATATTTAATACACACGGCACACCTTCAATTGACACCAGAGCATTAAACTTGATATACTAAGTTTAGATCATGTATTTTTAGTGTATCTTTTTGCTATGGAATATCCTGTAAACACCCCACTTAGGTCTCCTATTCTTGATGAGAAAACTATGCCTATTGGAAACCTAAGATGCGCATGTACATCAAATCTATTGATGAACGTGCTTGAAGAAGTGTTCTAACCGGCTGGGAATGGCCCAGAAATCAAGCAGATGATGATGGCGAGACAAGAGTCAAACGGGAGATTGAATGGACCAATGAAGAGACCACGACAGCGAGCTACAATTCCAAAGCTCTCGGTGCAATATATACCTCTGTTGATGTATCTATGTTTAAGATCATATCAACATGCACCACGGCTAAAGATGCATGTGAGAGGCTTCAAGAACATTGTGAAGGAAGTGGAAGTGTATCTAAGGATGAAGGATGATGAGACGATCACGGCTTACAGTGAAAGGTTGAGTGAGATTGTCAATGAATCACACGCAGTTGGTGATCCAATTTCTAATGTATGAGTTGTACACAAAATTTTGCGATTTGTTCCTAAACGGTTTGATGCAAAAATTTATGCTGAAGAAGCCAAAGACACTGATACTCTTAGTCAAAATGAGCTTGTAAGTATTCTCAAAACATATGAGATGAACGCAACTCAACCTGAAGATGCAAGTGAAGGAAAGAAGGTTGTTGTTTTCAAATGTGAAACATCTTCTAACACTGAAAATCAGTCATTTGTGGCCGAGGTTGAGTCTGACGAAGATGTTTTAGACCAATGTTACAACATTCTTGAGCACATTGCATTCTTCACAAAGAAGTTCAACTCCTACTTGAATGGATCATCACCTTAGAAGATGCTAGAACTTGTGAGTACTCTCGCTTCTTGATTGTGTCTAGTTTAAAATGCCGAAAGTGATTTTAGGTCATCGTTGATTTGTTGAGTCACTTAGCTAAATTTTCCCTACCAATGATATTTATCCCTTGTTAGCCCGTTTGAGTCTTAGCCTATTTTATTTGCTAGCACATTGACCTTATCCAGATTCTTAAACTCTTTTTGTCCTAACTTGAGTGGATAATAGGAAAAGTTGTGAATGAGAAAGGGATCGAGTTGAGTTGAGAAGGAGAGTTATTAATGCTTGAGTGAATTTGAGGAAAAGGTGTAATGAAATTTTGAGTTGTGGGGAAGAACAAAAGAATTTGAGAATGAGCAAAAGAAAATATGAGCTCATACATTGTGTGAAAAGAAAGAAAAAAGTGAAGTGATTGAAAAAGTGAGAGAGTCGGAAGAAAAAATTGAAGTGTTGAGAGTAGTGGAGTTGACAGTGTATTGCATGAAGATGATTGAAGTATTCTGTTCCTCGTCTCGAAGTACTGAAATTTGATTTTCTATTCTCCATTCACTTGAGTCACTTATCCTAAATAGTTACCCCACTCGTCCAAAGAGTCTTACATTACAACCTTGAAAAAGTCCTTTTTGATTCGGCATGGATTCTAGAGTATGGTCGAAGTTGAGAGTGTTTACAAGCCTATGGCTGCTGATATGTGTGGTTGATTGATTGAGTGAGACCCTTAATATTGCTAAACGCTTGGGAGGGAGTGAAACACGTCGTCGAGAGCACATCCATATTTGATTTTGGTGATTCTTATTGTTTATGCATGAGTATGATGAAGGGGGTGAGTTAGTGTGTGAGTGATCGATCTTTGAAGCTTGAACACTATTACTTGCATGATTTGGTTCTATAATTCATTCTTAACAATTTCACTTGACTTATTATTTCATTGCTTGAGGACAAGCAATACGGTACGTTTAGGGGGTTGATTAGGCGTGAAATTGTTATGTTTGTAGCTCAATTTGCCCGTGTTTTGAGTGAATTCGATGAGTATTTAGAGTCAATTGAGTACTATTTTCATAAACTAATGAATTTACCTCTTTGATGCTCATAGATGGATAGAGGGCGGAAATGGAGTTCGTAGGACTTTGAATCGACTCAAATGGATGCCCGGGTGAGAAGATATTGAAGAAACACGAAAAGTATTAATTTGAGCAAGCATAAGTATCAATTGGAGGTGCTCAAGCAAGAGAACTCGAGCACCAAGTGCTCAAGCACTCGAGCGGGCGCTCGAGCGGATTCAAGTCGAGCACCTAGCGCTTGGGCAAGAGGGGTCAAGCACATATTCAGTTCTGGAATTGAAGAGCACTCGAGCAAGGCCAACTCGAGTGGGCGCTCGAGTGAATGCGGGTCGAGCGTCAGGCGCTCGAGTAGCCCTGCTCGAGCGGTACATACATTCTGGTGGATTCAAGCGCTCGAGTGAGCATCACTCGAGCACTAGGCGCTCGAGTAGGTGCTCGAGAAGTCGTGCATATTTTAGCCCAATGCATTCCAAATCGGCCTGTGCCTATATATATCCCTTTCCAAGCATATTTTTAGATACCACTTGATACTTTGAGATAGATTTTGAAGGAGAAGAGCTTGAGAAGGAGATTGGAAGAGTTTTTACAAGTTGTAATCAAGGTTTTGATTTACGAATTCATAGCTTTAGTTTTTTTTATCAAACTTCTTAGATTAATACTTCCTTTCTTTGTTCTTGGAGACTATAAACCCTAACTTTTCAGATTATAAGAATATATTTTTGAGACTTTGATTTATTCGGAGTTTATGTTCTTCAATTTAGTTTTTAATTCAAGTATGTTTTTGTTTATCATCATCGTTATTGCTTTTGTTATTCAATCTACCATGTTAGGCTAGAACACTTGCATGCTTAGGATAGGATGAACTCGCAGAAGTAGGACTTTGGTACGTAATTAGGATAACTTGTGATGCTTAGTTTTGATTCTCTTAATTAATTGAATTCTTAAAAATAAACCCTAGAATTATCTTGGAATTGAGTACGAAAATTGTTATAGAGAGGACGGCCTTATCACTCTTTAATAACGAATAGACTTAACGAAAGGGTTGTGGAAGGGGTTTATCATCTACCAGTTTATCTAGGGAGGACGACCGCATCACCGTAGTTAAATTAGGGCCTCATTAATTAAGCACGATCCATATAACTTGTTTAGTGGATTAGTGAAGTAGGTTGATATGACGAAGTATTAGGGTTAATTTTTTAGCTTTTAATCTTTCAATCTTGTGCTAGACTAGGGAAGTTGATTGACTAGTTTCAGTACACCTAGGATTATTACTTGCACATCACAATTATTCTAGTTATTGTACCAACTCCGTTAGTATACGTAGAAATTTCTATCATGATCATCACCATATCATATTTGCATACAAACCGAAGTTAATTAGTTTAATCCATTCTTTAGCACATAATTAGTATAATTTAGTTTAGAATTAATATCTTAAAAATCAAAAAATATACACTCGTATTAACTACGACGCTTAGATCTCCAGGGCTCTATTCGCATACATACCTTTCTTTGGGTTCGATATACTTGGTCCCTATACTCGTCAATACTACAGTGATCCCATACTCTTGTGGGATAATTACTAGTATAGCTAGTATTTTGCGTTCAAGTCATACACCTACTCTAGTGTTGATCCTGAGTTCAAAGGTGATATGGCAATTATTCCAACTTTTATGTTAAACCTAGAAGTTAAGTACATCTCGCATAACTTGTGATTAATCCTATATCTTTAGATAGAGAGATCATCGATATAGAGTGAGATCGACTTTGACGGTGTATAGTGTTATACACTTAGCCAATTTAGATTTGATAGGTGATATCGAGTCTTGTTTTCGTTGTGAACGGTTTAACTCCACACACAACTTTTGTATCACTAATCTTATTATAGTGAATGTTTTCGCCGTAAGGCTAGCACAAACTATTTTATATAGTTTTTGTTAAAAAGTATTCCATCTTGCAATTTTTTTAGTCTTCTGTTGTTCTAATTCATACTCTGTTTTCCAGATTGTTGGATCGGTTGTTCTAGCATTCGTTACAACATCTACACTTAACACACACGGCACACCTTCAAAACTATATTTACCAACAATCCATTTACAACCCAGTCTCTATGTTAGATAAAATATTATATGAAAATAGTTTATAATAAGTTTATCATGAAACTGTTTTAAAATATCATTAATTTCCTCAAGAGTATCATTAATATGGGTCAATAATATTATATTGTAATTGTAAAAAAAAAAAAAATTAGAACACAAACTAATGATACTTCTAAGAAAATTAATGAAGTTTTAAAACAGTTTAATGATAAGCTTATCATGAATTATTTTCATATAAAACCTACTCCTTGATAAATAATTATCTTCTCTCTCTTCCACATATATAATCTACAACTCAACTAATCTCATCATTTTTTATACTTTATCAACAACCCAAACAATCATAAAATAATTTTATTCAAAATATATAGATATTGGTGTCTAAATTTATTTTTTTTAATAAATTTTAATATAATATTCTTTATATAAATAATATCACAATAATGAAAATTAAACAATTATTTCACAAAAAATAACACGTGGATAATAAAGTGGCCTTTGCTGCACCAATCAGTCGTCAATCTATTATGTAATTTTGATTTTCTTTTACTTTTTTTTTTCCTTTTAGCTCATGATTAATCGTGTAAACATGCAATAAACTTAGTCTCACGGAAAACTTGCTCTTTCGATAGAATGTTTGTGTGAATTTGGGGGGGGGGGGGGGTTGTTATAAAAAATAGTACTACCTCCGTCCATAAAAAGTATGCTCATGTTTTTACACGTGATTTAGAGGGTGTTTGGGAGAGCTTATAAGCTCCTTAAATCATCTTATAAGATGTTTAGGAGCTTATAAGATGTTAATATTTGTTTGGCAAAAAAAGACACTTTACATCTTATAAGATGTTAAAATAAGCTCCTTAGAGCTTATAAGCTCCAAAAAAAAAAAGTTGGACAACTCCAACTTATTTTTTTCAAATCTTATAAGATGTAATGAAATTACAAAAGTATCCCCATTACTTTTTCTTAATTTCTAAAATAACCTTATTCCTTATTAGATAAAAAATATTATTTTTCTTATTTTTCTCTCTCCAACACTCCTCGCTCTCCTCTTCTATCCTACGCAGCTTCCTCTATCTCTCCTGCCACGGTTCTCTCTCTTCTCCCACGCAGCAGAATCGCTTCTTTCCCTCTCATCGCACGCACGATCGATCGATTCTTCTCCTCTCTCTCATCGCACGGATTCCGAATTTGAAGGAAAATTTGGTGAGTTTTATGTCTTAAATTCAATATATATGTATTCTTCAATTGGTTAGGGTTTTGGAGGTTTCATATCGTGTTGTAGACGGATCTATTAACCTATTTGTTTGCTATTTCATGTTATGATTTTGTGGGCATTGACTTCTCCTCTACATAATATCTGATATAATTTCTGGAATGTATTTTTTGAATTATTAACCCTATTTTTCTGGAACGTATGTGATATGATATCTGTTAGTGTTAATTTGTGATGTCCTATTGGTTTTTTCTTTTTAATTTGTGACGTCCTATTGGTATTTCTCTTTGTTCCCTCGAAGTAGCAAACAAATATTTATGTGATTCCTACTCTCGCTTATTCAGTGTTGCTTTAGCCATTGAAAAAGAGCGAGCTAGATCAGTTACTGGCGTGCAGTGTGTATAAAATCATGGGCTCTCCTTTTCAATCCCTATCCTACCAAATAATTGATTGAACATATTATCCGTTAAAATCGCCCAGGACAATTGTGAAGTATCTAGTTATGCATTACTATTGTGTTGATATGTTATATTGAATTTGCATCTTAATAACTTTTTTTTTGTTTCCTATTTGTAGCACTCCATTATTTGTTAGGGTTGGAAATAGGAAAGCACTATAAAGTGGTGCCTGTTTTTTTTAGGAAGTTTAATGGGCAAATAAAATCTTGACTAGAAAAGAACCTTGGGGGCTCAATTAGATTGGGGGCTGGTGTAATATAGAGTTCAATGAAATTTCATAAAAAAATTGAAACATCATAGCTAAGCTAAGCTAAACTAACCCCCCCTGTTTTCCCCACAAAGTTATGGAAATTTTCTGCAAGCTTCTTGCCAATTTTCTGGAAGCTTCTTGCCAATTTGGCTGATAGTTTAATTGATGAACTTTAACCTTTTCATGCTCCTGAATAGTGAACTAATTGAATTCATTTAGAAAACCTATTATTGGATGATTGATCCGAATATTGAAAATATGGAATTAGATACCTCTTAATATTCTAGTGTAGTTAATCCCAAGAGAGTGACAAAGCCTCCAACTAAGCCCATAACACAATGATGTTCTCCCTCCCTTTTGCTGTCAAATTGAGGATGCTTTAATAATGACCTTCAATAGGAAGAATGTTGGCTCTCCCAATTTTTTGCTAAAAGTAAATTCCTTAATACTCATATCTCACCATTAAGGATCACATATACTTACTAACAGAATTAGGTAACAAATGAATAGTTATTTCTGTGTTTGCCAATAAATTGGAACTCCAGGACTGCAAACAACTATATGTGAAAGCAATTGACAGCTAGAAACAACCTATAGAAAACTAAAAATAACTAATCCAAGCTTCCTACAAACTGATTTCCAAATCCCAGCCCAATATCTAGATGGAGAATCCCGGTAAAGGATTTATGGGAGTTCAGCAACATGATAACTCGAGCAAGAGTACATCAACAAAAAGTGGTAGTAAAGTGGCTGAAGGGTTGTCTTCTGCAAGGTGGGATGTATATTTAAATCGTATGTTCATCCAATCATGTGTGGAGGAAATTGGGAAAGGAAATAGGCCAAACAGCCACTTCAACACCAATGGGTGGACTAATCTTATTAGAAGATTCAATCAATTGACTGGTAAAGGTTATGTCTATAAACAAGTACGGAATCATTGGGATGCAATGAAGAAAGAGTGGATATTGTTTAAGAAACTTATGCACAACTCTACTGGAATTGGTTGGGATCCTTTGAAGAACTCACTTGATGCTTCGAATGAGTAGTGGGACAACTGAATAAAAGTAATGTGATCTTATCTTTATAAACTTTCATCTTACCTTATATTAGATATTATGTTTTGGATTAATTTGAAAATACTTGCTATTGCAGGAAAATGCTGAATATAAGAAGTTTAGGAACAAAGACTTATCGTTGATTTGGTTTGAATACGATAGACTATTTTCTGATGTTGCTGCCACGGGAGAAAGAGCACGAGCACCTAGTCAAAGATCTGAAAATGAAGACCACGAGAATGAGATCTTAGAGGTTGATGGTGAGGCAAGAGAAGTGGATGATCCTGTGGAGATTGGCGATAGCGATGACATTGGATTAACGGAGCAGGATACAAGTTTTGAGACAAGTAGCATTGGCGATAAGAATATGTTCCCATCTCTTTCATCAATTAAAAGAAAATATTCTGGGGAAAATAGCAAGAGAAAGAAGGTTTCTGGAGCAGCATCTCTTAAAGAAGATATCCATTCACTGCTACATTTCATGGACAACAAGAACAGTGCCACTTCTGCACCTTCCACAGAGTTATCGATTAAGAATGCCTTGGAGATTTTGAGGAATGTCCCTGGAATTGCTCCTACAAGTGAACTTTGGAATTATGCTTGCAATCTTTTGAGCAAAAAAGATATGAGAGAAGTGTTTGCTAATCAACCGTCCCATGAGTCACGTTTATCTTGGCTTGAGTTTAACTATAACCAGTTCAAGAAAAATTAATGATTGTAGTTATTAACATATGGTGTTTTTTATTTTTGTTCTAAGTAAGCCTAGTAAATTTTGTATTGATGTATTAAAGACTCATGTAGAATATTTTGTCGTTAATGGATGATTATTGCTATGCCTCTTTTGTAGTTTTTTTTTCCTAAAGTATTGATCATATTGAATGCGTGGTGCACTTTATTATTGTGTATTTTAAAATTTGATCAGGATATATTTTATTATACAGGATTGTCAAGCACCGAAGCAAGTTGTGTAGACTGTTGCTGGCTTCTTAGGTTGAGTGCCAAAGTACTATCTACTATTTGTTGACTGTTGCTGGTTAGTCACCTCTACTATCTACTATCTAGTCAATTTATCACTCTACTGGGGAACACTGTATCACCTCAATACAACATTCTCTGAGATAGCACTGCAATTTTTATGCTGACTCACAATGAATGTAGCTAACTATGATAATTGACATAGACTGATATTGAGGTTAAGGCACAATTGAGATGGTAAATTTTGCACAAACACTTAGGCAGTATGTATGTATTTATTTGATTTTGGATTCCTCGGTTATCTATCTGGGAATGGATATTCCTTGTGATCTATTATGGTTTATTGCAAGATTTAGTTTATGACAAATTTCTGCCTATTTAAGGCAATTGAGATTAGCCATTTCGAGGTTGATGTGAAATTAAGATTAGGTGAGTAGTACAAGGGAATTGAAGATTTAGATGCTGTAAGTTTGTTTGATAAATTGTTGTAGTAAGTTTCTTTATAAATTGATCAATCAGACCTGAGAAAGCTCCAGTAAATGCATAACAAACCAATAAGCCATATACACTAACCACAGCTGGGAATTCTTAACAAACCAGTAAGCCATTTTCCTTACAGTATGAGAAACTATAGCAGAATATTGTTAACTTAATGTGATGAAATGATAATAGGAACATATAATTAGATAATTAAAAAGCCCCTGAAAACTCACAACCTTAAAGAAGGAAAGACAGAAACCTTGAGAATTGATACAGTAAGGTTTTGGGGTTGTTTGCAAGTGATTTTGCTTTTAAAGAACCTTTATTCCTTTCTGTCATTTTCATTATTCATTCAAGATTCCTATTTTGATACACCAGTGTATTTGATTTCATGGTTTCTGTGCACTTATGAGTTAACTTTAGTTCAGCTGCTTGTTTTTAACCATATTTTGGAACTTATTTACATTCTTGATTCTTGATCTACTCTTTAGTATAAGCTACCATGTAACTCATGGTATATGTTATCCACTTGTATTGACTGTTATCAGAGATTGCATGTTATGAATTGGTTCATATCTGTGTTTGTAAGATTTTTTTTTATTCAAATTATTGTTGTGGTCTGTTGAATAAAACTGCCTTTTTTTTTTCTGATCTCATCCCTACTTTGGTGTTGATAAAGTCTGATAAGTCTAAAATGTTGTTCTGAAATTTACATTTTCATTTTATATCTTATTTATTATAGGAAGTGTTCTTTTAATGGAGCCCGAAGATACCAATGACATAATAGATTATACTTTGAAAGAGTCATGGGAAGTCTCTAGTTGTTCTTCAATAATTCCAAGTAATTTTCTTGACGAAGAAGTTACCAAAGATGATAATGATGTTCACCAGAATTCTGATTGGTCAATCCTATGCCAAGTGACTGCACGCAGCATCCTTACATATTATGAAAACTACCTTCACAAGACTCCATGTCAAACTTCGATTCGAACAGGTCATAAATTCATGGAGGAGATTTTAAATGGAAATGAGATAAGATGTTATCAAGCTTTTCGATTAACAAAATCCGTGTTTTTTGACTTATGCTATGAACTGGTACATAAGTATGACCTACAACCAACAAGAGGAATGTCTACCCATGAGGAAGTGGGCATTTTTTTGATGACTTGTGCACATGGTGTTGATAATAGGTTGCTGCAGGAAATATTCAATCATTCAGGTGAGACTATCTCTAGGCACTTTCATAGGGTTCTGAAGGCTGTTGGTAAGCTGGCGAATGATATTATTGCACCCCATCCTGAGTACAACGAGGGGAAAGGGTATCATAAGCCTCAACACCAACAATACATGCCATTCTTTAAGGCAAGCATACATATATTTGATCTTTATCTCTTAAATAAATATGTGTTGATATATAGATGTGAAGTACTTTTTTAATAGATTCAAGATTTATGTTTAATATCTATTTTTTTTTTTCAGGATTGTATTGGAGCAATAGATGGTACACATGTGAAGGCTCGATTGCCACAAGGTAAATCAATACCATATATCGGACGTAAAGGGCATGCCACTCAGAACATTCTTGCAGTAGTAGATTTCAATATGTGTTTTACATTTGTTTGGGCCGGATGGGAAGGAGCTGCACATGATAATAGGATTTTGGGAGAAGCTATTCGGACTCCGAATCTCAATTTTCCTATTCCTAGAGGACAAAAATATTATTTGGTTGATGCTGGATACACTCATATGTCAGGGTATATGGGTCCTTACAAAGGTGAGAACATAAGATATCATCTTGATGATTTTCGTCGAGCTAGGACAGGACATCTACACAAACCAAGGAACTTAAAGGAAAAGTTCAATTACTATCACTCCTCGTGTAGAAATTGTGTTGAACGCACTTTTGGAGTTTGGAAAGCTAGATGGAATATTTTGGCTGATATGCCTTATTTCCATATTGACACGCAAAGAGAAATTGTGTTAGCAACTATGGCGATCCACAATTACATAAGAAAAAAAGATGTTCTTGACAAAGCCTTTGAGATAGCAGAAAATGAAAATTATGAGCCGAATGTCGAGTGTGTTGGAACATCTGTGGGAGCTTCTAATGTAGAAGATGGAGGTGGTCATCAAAACACCTATTGGATGGCAGTGCGCGATGCAATTGCTGTGGAAATTGCTAGGCAAAGTTGAGTTTGATTGCTTGGTGATAATAATTATATTTAGGATTTGAAGAATTTAGTTTAATGAAATTTATGTACTTGCACGTTGTAGTGATTTTTAATCAATGTAAGTACTTCATATATTTTTATGTGTCGAACTTATTATATTTTTAGCAATATTTTAATCATTGTAAGTAGTTTTTTTTTCACTTTTTTTTTTCTAGAAGTGATGACAAAAAAATAGATTTTGTTAAAGATTTTTAGAATTTAGATTTTAAATTTCTTATGTAGTAAAAATTTAATTTGAATTTATTAAATTTTGTTCAATATTATTAAAAAAAAATTGAGATAATTAATAAAATTAAAAAAAAAAGGAATTAAGAATTTTAAAGCCATTCATTCATGATTAATCAGTAAAAAAGTTTCCCAGCAATTAGATGTTTTTTTCTAGGTGTTTTTAGTTTTTTTTCTTTTTTTTTTACCAACAATTTTTTTTTCTCCAACAATTTAAATTAAACATCCATATAAAGTTTTAGTTCACCAAGTTTTCACTTTCAGTGTTGCTTGCTTCGTAAATGTCCATATGATCAGGTTCTTCCGTATAGAGCATAAAATGAGGATTAGTTATAAGCATGTCTATTTTGGTAATTACAATTTAAAAAGATCTTATAATGCCAAACACATTACCATCTTATAAGATTGCATAAGAACTTATAAGCTCAATTAGTCAAACACTTTAACGACTTATAAGCTACTTAAAATTAACATCTTATAAGTTCTTAAAACACCTTATAAGATGTTAGAGCTTATAAGTTGTTAAAGATAAGCTTAGCCAAACGGGCTCTAAATGCTGGGATGTACCTGTCCATCGAGGATCAGTCCAAGAGGATGTTCTTGGACTATAAATACCTGATCATTTGCAATAAATAAGAACTAACAACATAAAAGTCCAAGTCAAGACTGACTTGGCAAATCTTCTTGCATTTATTACTTCTGTTCATCGTTTAGTATAAAAGGCCTCAAGCCATTAGTACACTATAATATTCACAAATAACATAGCCGTTACCCACACAAAAGCCACATTAATCCGTCTTTAGATACGTATTTCGGGTAACAACAATTGGCGCTAGAAGGAGGGTGTGTAGTCAACCTTATACATCGAAGAAAAATACTCCTCGAAAAAACACACGTCATTCTCCAAACAACCCGTCAAAACAAGAAAAATGGCAAACCAAGACGCTGGCGAAGGCACTTCTCGCCCAAACCTGGAGGCGGTAGGTGCGGAGCTAACAACCACCCCCGTCCGACAAATGAGGGATATCCCTGTCGTTGCCGCTGACCTAAGCACCCCCGAGCAAGTGGAGAATGTTATTGAACAGCTCCAACGGCGAGCAAGGGAGATGAGGAGGAGCCTGTGCATACAGACTCCCCCCTCGTCCAAAAAGAGGAAGAATCCTTCGCGGTCCACCCGGCCCCCGAGAGAGGCTCTCGTCGACCTTTCGATAGGCCAGGACTTGACCGATCCCACCAGGTCAAGGACCTCGGGCTCCAGGCCGGTCTTTAGTCGGCTCGGCAGCGAGTCGTGGGATCAGACAGCACCGAGCTCAGAATCTGAGTCCTACACACAGTCCTCGAGGCACCCCGGTCGTACCAAAGTTGGCCTCACCGAAGCATGGGCGGGGTTACGTGTTCCCGTCAGGAGATAAATCGAAGGTGCGCAAAGCTCCCCAATCTCGAACCTCGAACGCCGCGTTTCGGCTCACGAGCGTTTGGGCCCCGAGGTCACACTCCGAGCCGAGGGCAGTCAAGGCGCCCTGATCGCAGCCCTCCAGCAACGTCTAAACGAGATGGAGAACAAGTTGGATGCCAATGACTCCCCATCCAAACACTCCAACTCCGGCAAGGAACCTCTATCTCAAGAGATTGAGGAGGCCTACGTTCAGATGAAGGTCACCCCTCCGCAAACCCCTTTATACGAGGGAATGACCGATCCAGAGGTGCACCTTAGCAAGTACCAGATCTACATGACCGACCGAGGCGCCACCGACGACACGAAATGTCGTCTATTTCCCCTCACTCTGGGGGAGCTAACACACAAGTGGTACGCCAGTTTACCATCCCGCTCAATCACGAGTTTCACCGATTTAAGCAAAAAATTCCTCACCTTCTTCGCGGCAAAGATCTCTAGGCCCGAAGGCCGACCTAGACTTATGAGTATAAAGCAAGCGGACAACGAGTCCGATGAGGCATACGTCGACCGCGTCGACGAGATCATCCTAACAGGTGAACCCGTCAGCGACGAGATCGCCCTCCACGCAACTCTGAATGGCTTCGCGGCGCTTTCTCCCATGTTCAGACACCTCTCCAAACGCCTCCCCGCAACTTACGCAGAGTTCAAAGGGAGAGCCGGGGAAATGATCACGCGCCATAAGCTCCTGGCACAACGGATGGGCCCACCAAAGACCGTGGTGATGGCCCCGGCTCCGAAGGCCGAGGCAGGAGAAAAGCCCAAAGCCTCCCCCCAAAGGAAGAACCCATCCGGACCACGTCAGGCAGGGGGCAAAGCGCCCGGGACGTTCAAGAAATGGGCCAACGAGATGGACGAGCAGCTGCTCCAGGTTTTGGCCCAGTCTCCAACATTTGTGTTCAACGCGATCCAGCACGACGACCTGCTGAAGAAACCAAGGGCCCTCAACCCCAAAGCGCGAGTCAACAGGGCCAAATGGTGTGCATACCACGACGCCGCAGGGCACAATACCAGCGAATGTAGGGACCTCCTCCGATAGCTTTGGAAGTTATTCGAGGACAAAAAGCTAAATGACTTCGTCAAAAGGCCGGCGGAGACAGCCCCCCACAACCCCGAGCAGGAACGGGGGCAGCCACGCCAGCAGCAGGCTCCAAGGCAAGCCCATCCCGTCGCATATGTCGAGGACGAGGAGAGTAAGGACGAAGAGATGGAAGTACCACCGCCTCGTTAGGGAGGACGTGTGAACATGCTCCAGGGAGGAGGAACTCTAGGAGGTCTTATCCCGATCTCGACCTTATCAAACTGCAAGAGGAAGGTTGAGGTCAGGGCTTTTGAGAATATCCACACCATCTCCCCACCAGAGCCAACCATTTCTAAGACTTCCGTGATCACATTCACGAACGCTGATCGGGAAGGGGTCCTATGCCCAAAAAATGATGCTCTCGTCATATCTACCAAGATCCTCGGAATCATTGTCGATCGTCTTCTAGTAGATAATGGTTGTTTCTACAACATCATCTTCAAATCAGCTCTCGACAAAATGGGGAGTTTCGCCTCATTCATTAAGCCTTTCGACACCGTACTCCGAGGCTTCGGAGACACCGACGTCCAAGCCTACGGAAGAATCAAGCTGTCAGTGGAGCTCGTCTGCCACGAGAAGGAGCAGACCAAGATAACTAGGTAGTTGGATTTTGTAATAGTCGATCAGCCAAATATATATAATGGCTTTTTAGGTCGTCCTTTCCTTGAAACGTTCGAGGCAGTTACCTCGTCCTACTTTTACTGTATCAAGTTCCCCACCACGGAGGGCTTAGTTGGCACGGTAAAAGGGGACCAGAAAATGGCTAGAAAATGTTTGAGTTACCCTTGTCTCTCTTTAAATACCGCACATAGCCCCAAATCGCGTGTAACGGGCATCGGGCTTCCACCCAGCCGAGATGCCAAAGACGCGACGACCTCTGGCGACGATCGCGTCCAAGTGTGTAACGACCCTTTAGAGCCGAGGATCGGTTTCAAACCTATCATAGTCGAGTTCAACCCGCGCGACGAGCGCTCCGATCCAAAAGAGGCCATTCCGGACGAAGAGCTAGATAAATTTCTTTTGGACCAAGCCCGACCAGGTTTCGAGGTGACTATGGGATCTAACATCCCATCCGAGTTGAAAGGCCAGATCTCAGATTTTCTCAGAAAGAGCCGCGATGTCTTCGCTTGGGATCACAAAGATATGGTCGGCATCGATTCAAAGCACGCATGTCATCATTTGAAGATCGACCCCAGTAGGAAGCCTGTCGCCCAAAAGAGGAGGAAGTACGGCCCCAAAAAATACGAGGCATTAGACGTTGAGGTCAGAAAGCTTTTGGAGAACAATCTAATCGAACCCGCGCAAGACAAACCACCATGGGTTTAAAATCTAGTCCTCGTCAAAAAGGTAAACGGCGCTTGGAGGCTCTACATCGATTTCACGGATCTAAACGCGGTATGCCCCAAGGATCATTTCCCAATGCCACACATCGACCACCTAGTCGACAGTACGGCCGGACATGAAATGATGTCTTTCATGGATACTGTTGGTCCCGGTACAAGACTGAGGAATACGTGTATGGGGGGGGAATACACGTATACCGATTTTTTTTCTTAAACTTAAACTGACTGAGTCCCCTTCACTCAGAGTGGTAAAGAACTAGGAGCTGATAATACACCCACTGACTACACTTGGTGCGGGTCAGTTGGCTAACTATCAGTTCAAGTTCAGTGCGGAAATGTTTGAGCCCTGATAGTTTAAAGTCCTGTTTAGTTTGCTTTCTGAAAACTTGTTTTACTCAAAACTTAGAAGTGTTTAGTAAGGCAGTGTTCTTTTGAAGGTCAGGTTGATTGATTCAGACCTGATAAGCTTGAATGCAATGAATGAACAAGTAATATGGCAAGTATGCACAATGTCAAAGCAGTAAGAACACAAGGAGTTTAACGTGGTTCAGAGTCTCAAGCTCCTACGTCCACGGCCTGACTTAACAGGAAATCCACTCAAGGGATTCTTGTTTTTAACGTGCCAAGGTGCACCAAGACCAGTTACCTCACTGATCTATACAAACTCCTCTTACTATCACACTAACCGACTTACTCCCAACAAGCCTAACTTAGGGTTTTGGTTTCAGTTTGGATTCCAACTAAGTTGAGATTATCCTTACAAGGCAAAGCTGTGCTAAGGATTGGATAATCTCTCTAAGCTTAAGATAATTCTAATTAGCTCTTCGGAATACAGAATAGCTCTCAGTTGCTAAGAAACACTTGGGAAATTTAGAAGGTTTCGAGTGTTTCTCTTAAAGGCTGAATGCTTTGATTGCTTGAGAGTTTTGAGTAATTTCTGGCTTGGAAATTTCCCGTAACCTTGAATGGGTTCAAGGCCTTCTGTATTTATAGGTGGTTTGAAAAACTATCCGTTGGAGAGATAGCCTTCTAGCCATCTATGTAGAGGGGCTTCAAACGGACATATCTCTATGCAGCAGCCGCCTTTGCATGGATTTGGTATTTGCATTTAATGCACATTAAATGCTTGCCCGTTGAATATGAAGTCTGAATTCAGTCTATGTGTCAGGTTCCGTACGTGCGTGTCCTCCTCGGATTGGTCCACGTCATCAGGTAGGTGAGAATGTCAGAACTTATTCCAGAGCTTCAGGCTTGTCTTATTAAGTTCATTTTGTCTTGAGCTCACCGGTCTTGTCCTGACGCTGAAATTCCTTTTGCATTGCTTGGCTCTACTCCAAGTCTTCCCATTTACTCAGTGACAACCTGTTCCCTTCAGGACCGAGTTAGTAATGACCTCAGGGTCATACTCTTCATCACTGACACTTACTCAGCCAGCTTAGAAGACTGCCATAAGTTCAGGATGGTGCTCTTCGTCTTCAGGCTCTGAGTCTTGATTGTCTCCAGTGAGTTCTCCTCTCACTGAGTACCTGTGAAGTGTAAAATGACTAAGTACTAATCCTAACCAAGACTAGCCTGACAAAGACAGATTAAGACAATCATCTTTTCAGGGGCTTTTGGGATCTAAATCAAAACTGACAATGTCCCAACAATTTCCCCCTTTTTGATGATGCCAAAACACTGAAAAGATCCTCAAAACACATAGAGGAAATAGGACAATCCTATCTATAAGATAAGACAGTGTTAGAGCAATTCTTGATAAAGTACAGAATTTAAACAAGCCAAAAAGACAATGAGTTTTTGTCTGTGGGCAAAAGTAATAGATTTCTTGAAAGATGTGGAAACGATTACAATGAATCTAATCTATTACAAAGAAGCCTGTGAACGCCTAGACTAATCTCATTTCAGGCTTGAGTCCATATCCTGCATAAACTCTTGCCTTTAGCTCGTCAAGTCTTCCAGGTTGGTTCACATATCCTTCAGTTCTAGCTATCTTCAAGACTTCCATCATTATGGCCTTAGTGTCATGCTTTAGAGTTCCAGGAATCAAGGGAGGAGCTCGAATGATGAACTCAGGAGCCTTCACTTGGACTTTAGCTGCCTCAGCCTCCTCCAAGATCTTCTGAAATAGCTCAGGATGATTGTCCATCATATAGTCAGTGAAGTGGGCATCAATATCGTCAGTGTCGCCCCACTTCTTCACAACAAACCATAGCCTGACAAATTCATCCCTTGCATCAGTCCAAAACTCCTTTAAAGTCTCTGAGACGAACTCATCAACAAAAGCTTCCCTTGCTCCTGATTCTGGCCTACTGACTTGAAGAATTGTTGCCTTCCTAACTGTTGGCTTCTTTCTGTACTTCCTTGGCTCAGGCTTCGCCTTCTTCCTCCTTAGCAAGCTGATCACTGCATCATCTAGTTCACGTTGTTGAAGCTCAGTGATATCCGTCAGCTTCTCAACCTTCTTCTCCAAAATGCGCATCTTCTCCTTCTGAGCAATTTCAGCTCTGCGCATAGCCTCAGTCTTTTCAGGTTGATCTCCCCATGCTTCAGCACATAGCTCCGCAACTAACTCACCTGAGTAAGTGATGGGATTCTTCCTTGAGCTCATGGGTGATGATCTTTGGACTGGCTCAGGTTGTTGCTTTGAAGGTTCATTAGCCTTTGCCTTTGTTGCCTCCTCCCTCAGCTTGGCAACTAATTGTTCTCCTTCCTTCTCCACTGCCGCTAACCTAGCTGACTTTCTTATCCTTAGAATGTTTCCATCAGGATTGGCTTCAGGATCAGCTAGGACGATCTCTCCTTGACTAACTGCCTCAGATGCCTCAGGGCGGGATCTTTTCTTCTTCTTTTCCCCCTTTTTGGCATCATCATTGGCCTCAGATGGGAATGCGTCAGATCCGCTGTTGATTACGAAGGAAGCTAGGGAATGGACATCATTGATTCCCTCCTTCAATAACTCAACTCCCATTGAAATCCCAGTCCCTGCAAAGGATACGGAACTGATGGCAGCATTGACTTTCTTCTCAAAGACCTCCATAGAGAGTTGGAGACTTTGTTCAGCCTTGGTGATCCTTTCTTCCACCTTCGAGGACTCACCGCTGACTCTGCTAACCTCAGTCAGTATCTTCACAGACTCCTCAGTGGCTTTAGCCAAAATGTCCGCCACTGATTGAGATGTGCGATCCAGCTTCCCTGACTCCAGCTCCAACTTGGACGCTGAGTCCTCCAAGGCCTGAGTGACAATAGCTCCAGTCTGAACTGCAAGCCTGTCCACTGCCTGATTCATCTTTTCGTCCCTGATCGCATCTCTCTCTTCAAGTTTCTTGAGAGTGTCCCTGAGCATCTTCTTTGTGCGCTTCCTCTCATTCTTCACTGACTTGGCCGTGTCAGTCATTGTGCGCTTTAACAAGATCAGCTCCCTGTTGGCAAGGGTGTTGTAAGCTGACTTTGTCCACCTGATGTGTTTCGCCAGGGCTTTGGAGTCTTCATCTTTTTCAGCACGTAGCCTCATTACTTCCTCCTGAAGTTCAGCTAGATTTTCCGAGGTTTTCTCCTGTTTGACCTCCACTATGCTTGTAAACTCAGCACGGCCGACCCCGGTTATGACCACATCTTCATCATCAGCGGCCTCCTCAGTGATTGGCTGCTTTCCCTTGTCAGCCCCTGCAGCATCAGTCCCTTCTTCAAGGTACACTGAAGGCAGTTGTGAAGTAGTCATAGCCGCCTCCTCAGGCTCAGCTAAGCTAACTTGAACCTTAGGAACTTGTCCTTCGGAACTGAGAGTCTCCTTGAATGCCTCAACATCTTCCTCTCGTGTCTCAGGGTAGGGAATCCCTTCATCGACAGATGTCTCATTGGCAGCTGAGATGTTCACAACATCCTCAGCCACTGGTCCATCCTTGGCACCAGTGTTCTTGTCACCTTCCCCCTGAGCCTGAGGCTCAGAGTCCATCTCATCAACTTCCCTTGCAGTCTCTTCCACTGCCTTTTCCACAGCTCCACCTTGAGCGTCATCATCCTCCTCATCATCCTCCTTCTCTTCAACGGAGAGAAGATCAGCCTTGCTTTTGGCCATCATTTCAGCCACAAGCTTCTTCAGGTTGTCGAAGTTCAAAAGTTGAAGCCAGCTTGTCAGGCCAAAGAATGAGCAGATCTTGGCCTCCTCCGTCTCCCAATGTTCCCAGCCGCGTGCGTCTACTAGCATATGTTGCTCCTGCATGTTTGATTGTTTAAAGTCCAACCAAACTTTGAGCTCCACCACATATGCCAGCAATTCAGTGTATTTGTACAGCCCAGGCCAGCACTTCCCTGCCCACTCCGTGGCATTCCCCCTGAGTGTATTCTCCAGTATACCTCCCGCCATGTGCTCATCCAGCTCCTCCTCCTCTATTTCAAGGAACACATCCTCTTCTGTTGAAATAGATTTGGGACAGTCTTTGGGATTGGGGTATGAGGGAAAATCTGAAGGGTTGGGAAGGTTTGGCTCGGCTAACTGGTCAGGCTCAATTGTAAGTGAGGTTGATGGCACTGACTCAGTAGGGTAGTTTGGCTCTGAAGGTTGGGGGAGTTGGGGAGTTTGAGGTGTGGGGTCAGGGATGGAAGGTGTTTGGGTTTCAGGATGCGGGGGTGTTTGTGTGGGTGCTGTCTCAGGCTGCAATGACTCAGCCGTCTCGACAGTCTTTCTCACCTCCTCTAAGTCAGAGGCTCCAGGAGAGCTTGACTTCTCCCTCTCACTCAATTCAGGGAGCTTCTTAGCAGGAGACTTCTTTACTCCCCTCCTAAGTCTCTTCAGGGGCCTCTTTCCCTGAGCGCCCTCTATACTGACGTCATCATCAGTTCCCTCAGCCTCAGTCCCGGCCTTCTTGGGATCTGACTCAGTCCCTGTCTTCGTGCTCTTCCCTGACAGCACGATTTTCACCCTCCTCTCCTTCTTCTCAGTCGCGCCCACATCAGGATGCTCCACCTCCTCAGCAACAGCCTTCTCAGCCTCCTTACTCCTCTCAAGGAGCTCATCCACCTTTTCAATGAGGCTGGTTGCCACTCTCTTGGCCGTCCCAGCTGGCTTTCTGGCCTGACCCTTTGCTTTCGCATTGGGATCAGTCAGCCCTAGCACTGAATAGGTGTCACTCAGTGATGAAAACATGACCTTCTTTGAGGAAAGGTTGTCCTCAAAGTCAAAAGTGTACCCATGGCACGCATGAGCAATTAGCATGGACAATCTTGTGCCAAATGGCAAGATGGCACTGACAGATATGTGCTTTTTCTTCTCGTCACGCGTGATCTTGTCCAATCCCGCCTGATGGAGTTGATCGAGGAAGAACTGCTCCCAGTTCGCTTCCACTCCATCAGCGATTGCTCCCATGAGCCTCAACTTGGGCAGACTCAACTGCTCGTGAGAGCCAGTTGCTCCCATCACCATCTTGGACACCAAGTCCACCAGAGCCCTGTACTCCAGCTTCAGAGTGCTCTTGTTCTGACGGGCCCTGAATTCCGAAGACCCTGACTTGGTCCATTTCCCAAGGAATTCTCCCTCCGAGTTTTCCTTGTAAGTCCTGGGGTTGATGCCAGAGGATGGCAGCTTGAAGACTTCCCTCACCGCCTGCCTGAGATCAATGGTGACCACCTCCGAGTCGTAGAGAGGCTCTCCGTCGCTATTCTTTTCCCCCGTCGGCTTTAGCGCAGTCACCTTGGTGCAGACTTCACCCTTCCGCAAGAACATGTTCAAATAAGCTTCCACCACGGTTCTTGGGAGCACAGAAGAGGGGCGGGTGGTGAAGTATGTTTCCAACCCGGCGTCGGAAATCCATTTAAAAACGGGTTTGATTTCCTTAACCGTTAGACAGATACCTTCCATGGAGATGACTTGCTCCATGTGTACCAGCCTCTTCTCAACAACATCGACGATCTTGTCGGTTGTCCAGTCGGAATCAAGGAATGCCATTGTGTTTTGAGAAAGAGGTTTTAGAAATTCTGTGTTTGAGCGAGAGAAAACTCAGTGTGCAAATTGTGCGTTGTGTTTGCGTAAAGACCTCAAATGACACCCTTGATTGATAAGACTAAGTCAGTTACTCAAACGTGGGGTTGAGATTGATTCCTGAATTCGAAAGGTTTTAAAATGAGAGGCCAGGATTAATCTCAGTTTTAATTGAAACCCCAAGTCAGTCACATTCCGTATAACACGGACACGTATATGAAAAAGTAATTTTGACATTAAATGCTCCGTGCGCGTGGGTTTAAATATAAAAAGGCGCGCTTTTAATGATAACGGAATGCATTTAATAAAGATTTTCAGGACGAATGACTCAGGGAGACGCTTGAGATTCACAAGAGTCAGGTTAGAACCCATACCTGTCAGGGAGACATTGTAGCACCCTGATACCTCGCTGAGTCGAGTCTGGCCTGAGTTCCCTTAGAGCCCTATACTGACTGCTCTCCCGGATCTAATAGTCCCAATTCCACTGATAGTTCCATAAACCTTGCTTCAGCCAAGGGTTTAGTCAAGATGTCAGCTCTTTGCCTATCAGTGTGAATCTTTTCCATCCTAATATCTTTCTTTTCCACATGATCTCGAATGAAGTGGTGTCTAATATCCACATGCTTGCACCTTGTGTGAAGCACTGGGTTCTGAGTGATTGCTATTGCACTATTGTTATCACAATAGATTGGAACTTGATTAGCAAATACTTGGTAGTCCCTCAACTGTTGCCTCAACCATAGGATCTGAGCACAACAACTCCCTGCAGCCATATACTCAGCCTCAGTTGTGGATGTTGCCACTGAATTCTGCTTCTTACTAAACCACGAGATCAACTTACTTCCCAAAAACTGACATGTCCCTGAGGTTGATTTCCTATCAATCCTACAACCTCCATAGTCTGCATCTGAATACCCTGTCAGTTCAAGGTTGTCATCTGAAGGATACCATAGTCCCATATTAACTGTCCTTTTCAAATACTTAAGTATCCTCTTAGCAGCCTCCAAATGACTTCTCTTGGGATCAGACTGATACCTAGCACACACACCAACTGCAAACGTAATGTCAGGCCTACTTGCAGTCAGGTACAGTAAAGAACCTATCAGCCCACGATACTCAGTCTGATTCACTGAAGTCCCTTCAGTGTCAGGATCCATCTTCCAATTGGTGTTCATTGGGATCCTGGCTGGATTGCTGTTTTGAACACCAAACTTATGAATCAAGTCTCTTGTATACTTGGCCTGATTAATGAATATACCTTGATCAGTCTGCTTGACCTGCAATCCTAAGAAAAAGTTCATCTCTCCCATCATTGACATCTCAAATTTACCAGTCATCAGTTTAGAGAATTTCTCACATAACTGCTGATTTGGTGATCCAAATATTATGTCATCCACATAAATTTGGACCAGGAGAATGTCATCACCTTCAGTGATCCTGAACAAAGTCCTATCCACTGTTCCCTTCTTGAACCCATGATCAGTCAGGAATTGAGAGAGGGTATCATACCAAGCTCTTGGTGCTTGCTTAAGTCCATAGAGTGCTTTCTTCAAATGGTATACTCTATCTCCAACCTCAAACCCGGGAGGTTGTTCAACATATACCTCTTCATTGAGTACACCATTCAGGAATGCACTCTTGACATCCATTTGATACACCTTGAACTTCTTATATGTCGCATAGGCAAGGAACAATCTGATAGCTTCCAATCTAGCCACTGGAGCAAAAGTCTCATCATAGTCTATTCCTTCAGACTGACAATACCCTTTTGCAACCAGTCTAGCCTTGTTCCTTACCACAACACCATTCTCATCCTTCTTGTTCTTAAAGACCCACTTGGTACCAATCACACCTTGATGCCTAGGTCTATCTACCAGTTCCCAAACCTGATTCCTTGTGAACTGATTCAACTCCTCTTGCATGGCAATGATCCAGTTCGAGTCAGTGAGAGCTTCTTCAATGTTCTGAGGCTCTTGCTCAGAGAGAAAGCAACAGAACAATGCACTCTCACCATGAAACCGTCTGGTCCTGACTCCCTCAGTTGGATCACCAATAATTTGATCAATGGGATGATCTTCTAACCATGTTCTTTTGCCAGGAGTTGTTCCTGAAGTACCTGCAATGTTAGTGTCTACAGGCTCATAAAATTCAGGAAATTGAACAGAAGGGGATGATCCTGAGTCTATAGCGAAGGGATTAACAAGTTCAATGTCAGGGACATTGATTCCCCCTTGATGAGGTGACTCAGGAGCCGTCTCAGCTGCAACAGCATCTTCATAGACGGTACTTACCTCAGGTTGAGCCTGTTCCTCTGTCTGAGGCTCAACCATCCCTGATGTGCTGGGTTTAGGAGTGGCACTTGGTTCATCATCCTGATCGTCATCATCATCCCATCTGGGAATTGGCACAGTCTTGATCTTGGAATCAGGTTGACTCTTCAAGCTCAGCCTTGTCACACTCCTCGTGACCTCCTCAGTGTCAGGATTCAGCACCTTTGCCCTAGACTCATTAGCAGATTCATCAAAGACAACATGAGGTGATTCTTCCACAACAAGGGTCCTACAATTGTAAACCCTGAAGGCTTTGCTAATTTCAGAATATCCCAAGAATATTCCTTCATCAGATTTGCTATCAAAAGCTTTCAACTGGGTTTTCCCATTGTTGAGGATGAAGCACTTACAACCAAACACATGAAAGTAAGAAATACGAGGTTTTCTTTTGTTCCATGTCTCATATGGGGTCTGAGCATGTTGCTTGTTCAGCATGGATCTGTTCTGAGTGTAGCATGCAGTGTTGATTGCCTCAGCCCAAAACTTCTTGGGCAATCCTGACTCAGCCAGTATGGTCCTTGCAGCTTCCTTCAGTGTCCGATTCCTCCTTTCAGCGACACCATTCTGTTGTGGGGTTCTAGCTGCAGAAGTCTCATGAGCTATACCAAGTTCATTACAAAAGTCAGAAATATATGAATTTATAAACTCAGTGCCCTTGTCAGATCTGATCTTGGTAATGGACTGATTTTTCTCATTGCTGAGTCTTCTGAGCAACTCTGGAAGCTTCACCTGTGTTTCCTTTTTATTTAACAGGAAAATAACCCAAGTATATCTAGAATAATCATCAATAACCACAAGGGTATATTTTCTACCATTCATACTCACAGGTGTTATGGGACCAAATAGATCCATGTGCAGAAGCTGAAGTATCCTGTCAGTGGAATAAGAAGCCTTTTCTTTGAATGACGCTCTGACTTGCTTCCCTTCCTGACAGGCTTTGCACACGTGATCTTTGCTAAAAACTTCATTAGGGAGACCATCAACAAGTGACTGTCTAGAAATTTTGTTAAGAATCTTGAAGTTCAGGTGGCTTAATCTTTTATGCCATAACCAACTGAGCTCTAGAGAGCTTTTAGCAACAAGACAAGTATTAGGAATAGTGCTGCTCCAATCAGCGAGATAAACGTTACCTTTCCTTATACCTGATAGAAGCACTTGTGTTGATTTGTCCTTGACTGAACATTTATTCGATGAGAACTCAACACTGAACCCTTTGTCACAGAATTGACTTACTGACAGCAGGTTATGCTTCAGTCCTTCCACAAAGGACACATCTTCCACTCTTACTGTACCTATAATTAGAACACCAAAACCCTTAGTAACACCTTTTGAGTTATCACCAAAGGTTACCTGTGGACCATCTTTAGCCTGATACTCTTGGAGAAGACTCTTCATTCCAGTCATGTGCCTTGAGCAACCACTGTCTAGGTACCAAACAGCTTTGATTGAGTCTTCTCTCCTCTTGTTGTGATCCACAGCCGCCTGTAAGCAAATCAGGCTTTAGGTACCCATTGGGTGTTGGGTCCTATTGTGTCAGCTGTACCTTTCGGGATCCAGACTTGCTTCACAACCCTGATTGCCTCAGAGTGGTGAATCTGTCTCCCTGAAACATCGACATACACAACTTTCTTCTTCTTAGCCTGAGAGGAAGATGGTGTATGGGTGCTAGACTTAGGCTTCGCAGGAGCCTGAGTGGATGCCTTTTGGGCTGGCCTCCTGTTCTTCCTAGGTCTGGGTGCAGCAGGTCTTGGGCCTTGTTTTTGATAAGGGCCCTGATTTCTATTCCCCCTAGGCAAGTGAGGGAAAGGAAAACAGTTAAAGGCCTCAGGATGCCAAAACCACGGGGGTGTCATCATGTTTGGCCTTCCCTGATGGTATTGCCAAGCATGATGGTACCCTCGCTGACCAGTCTGAGGGTTCTTGGCCTGAGTCTTTCTCTGCTTTCGCTGAGGTTTTCCCTGGCCTGAGCTCTCAGGGGCTTCCGCAGGTTGCTTTGCCTTTCCCTTGGGTTTTGGCTTAGCTACCTTAGGAGCAACCCTGACTGTGTCAACGGTTTCCTTGCCCTTATCAGTTTGACGGGCCTGGAGCACAACCTTAGGTGCACTCTGGCCTGTCTGAACAAATACCCTCTCAGTGTTGCTCCCTGAAGCAACATGAGACTGACCTTGTGAGGATTTCTCAGGAACATATCCAAGTCCCTTTTTCTTGTTCCCAAGTATCTGGTTGCTATTTATTTCCTCTCTAGCCACTGAGGATTTATTCATTGCTGCAACCTTTTTCTTGAGAGAGTCCTCACTCTTTTTCAGGATTTCATGTCTGGTAAAGAGGTCATCAAACTTACTCTTAAGTGCTTTCAGCTCTTCCTTCCTGACCAGCTCTTCCTCAGCCAGTTCCTTCAGAATTTTCTCTCTTGGGAGACGCTCAGAATTGATCATGTCAATTTCCTGAGTTAGTCTCACAATCTGAGCTGATTCTTTGAGATCAGACTGAGTGAGTTGTTCATTCAGGTTTTGAACTTCAGTACTCAATTTCTTGTTCTCCTCTACCAAGAAGACATTAGTTTCCTGCAGTCTGGAGAAATCAACCATCAATTGATCAAGACAGATCTGAAGGTTCATTTCTCTAACTGACTCTGAGCTGAGCTCAGGATTTTGACCAGTGTAAGAAGCACAAACAGAATTTGATGTTACCTCAGGCTCATCTCTAGCCATTAGGCAGACATCATCGTACTCATCATCCGAGAAGAGTTCAGGTGACCTTTCAGTGGGGCCATCAGAGTCTGTTGCATCCTCAGCCACCATAGCCCTCCGATCAGCAGATCTTAGATCCCTCGTGGCTCTCCTTTCCTCTCTCTCCCTAGCACTCAGCTCCGGGCAATCGTACTGATAGTGACCAATCTTGTTACAGTTGTAACATGCTACCTGCTCACTTATTCTTTCTTTTCTCGGTTCAGGGTTCCTCCTTGAGTCAGGTTCCCTGGTTCTTGGTGAGCTTTCAGCCTTGGTTGGATATCTATCATCACGAGTACGTCTCTGTTCGTCTCTTCTTTCAGTTTTTGGTTCAGAATATCTCCTTTCATCACCACGTTCTCTCCTCTGGTCAGTGTTCCTTCGCTCCTCATATCTCCTCGAGCTTTGGTGGGTTCCTTCAGGTTTCCTGTCACGTGAGTCCTGATAAAACTTTTTATAACGACCAAACCTGGAATTGAGCTTGTCAAATCGTCTGGCCATCAGGCTGTACTCCTCAGCGAGTTCTTCCCTGCTCATCTCCATCAGTGACTTTGATGAAGAATTTGATGAGGGCTCAACAGGTTCAGACCTGGCCTTGAACGCCACACTTTTCTCAGGAGTTTTCTCCTTCCCTTCCTCTTCTGACTGAACTTTCTTCTTCCTTTTGTTAAGATCAAATTCAAGCGCTTTTAGCTCTGAAAAAAGTAAAGCAGAAGTTATGTTACTCATATCCTGAGTGTTCTTAAGCATAATTACACTGTTGTCCCATCTCTCAGGAAGAGCATTCAGGATTTTTGAAGCAACATCTCTCCTTGGGACATCCTTGTCCAACATCACCAACTCATTCATCAACTTGATGAATCTAGACTCCATCTGATCTATGCTCTCATCAGGCAGCATCTCGAACGCTTCGAATTTCTGAATGGCAATATTCCTCTTGTTTTCCTTTATCTTTTCTGACCCTTCGCACATCCTGGTCAGCTCATCCCAGACCTCCTTTGCCGTCTTTAGGTTCATCAGCCTGGCTGACTCCTCGAAAGGCACCGTATGCAAGATGATGTTTCTGGCGACGTTGTCAAGCCCCACCATCTTGATTTCATCGTTGGTCATGTCTTTCCTCTCCTTAGGAACCTGCACGCCAATCGCAAGATCATCGTATCCCAGTCCTCTGACGTTAGGAATAGTGATCTTGATCGGTCCTTCCCTGAGCACACGCGGCATCTGGTCATGGATGGCATCTAGATGTGCCTCTAGTCTGAACTTCCAATAGACAAAGTTAGATACAGAGAATTCAGGTAACGAAGCTTCAAGTCTCCTTGAAGTCATGATGATGATGCAAGTTTTGTGAAAAGCAAACTCAGATCTGTTCAGTGACCACCAACAGTTTCTCCTCTGAAACTATTAGTATTCAAAGTCAGTGGTCTTTCGAACCACTGCTCTGATACCACTTGTTGGTCCCGGTACAAGACTGAGGAATACGTGTATGGGGGGGGAATACACGTATACCGATTTTTTTTCTTAAACTTAAACTGACTGAGTCCCCTTCACTCAGAGTGGTAAAGAACTAGGAGCTGATAATACACCCACTGACTACACTTGGTGCGGGTCAGTTGGCTAACTATCAGTTCAAGTTCAGTGCGGAAATGTTTGAGCCCTGATAGTTTAAAGTCCTGTTTAGTTTGCTTTCTGAAAACTTGTTTTACTCAAAACTTAGAAGTGTTTAGTAAGGCAGTGTTCTTTTGAAGGTCAGGTTGATTGATTCAGACCTGATAAGCTTGAATGCAATGAATGAACAAGTAATATGGCAAGTATGCACAATGTCAAAGCAGTAAGAACACAAGGAGTTTAACGTGGTTCAGAGTCTCAAGCTCCTACGTCCACGGCCTGACTTAACAGGAAATCCACTCAAGGGATTCTTGTTTTTAACGTGCCAAGGTGCACCAAGACCAGTTACCTCACTGATCTATACAAACTCCTCTTACTATCACACTAACCGACTTACTCCCAACAAGCCTAACTTAGGGTTTTGGTTTCAGTTTGGATTCCAACTAAGTTGAGATTATCCTTACAAGGCAAAGCTGTGCTAAGGATTGGATAATCTCTCTAAGCTTAAGATAATTCTAATTAGCTCTTCGGAATACAGAATAGCTCTCAGTTGCTAAGAAACACTTGGGAAATTTAGAAGGTTTCGAGTGTTTCTCTTAAAGGCTGAATGCTTTGATTGCTTGAGAGTTTTGAGTAATTTCTGGCTTGGAAATTTCCCGTAACCTTGAATGGGTTCAAGGCCTTCTGTATTTATAGGTGGTTTGAAAAACTATCCGTTGGAGAGATAGCCTTCTAGCCATCTATGTAGAGGGGCTTCAAACGGACATATCTCTATGCAGCAGCCGCCTTTGCATGGATTTGGTATTTGCATTTAATGCACATTAAATGCTTGCCCGTTGAATATGAAGTCTGAATTCAGTCTATGTGTCAGGTTCCGTACGTGCGTGTCCTCCTCGGATTGGTCCACGTCATCAGGTAGGTGAGAATGTCAGAACTTATTCCAGAGCTTCAGGCTTGTCTTATTAAGTTCATTTTGTCTTGAGCTCACCGGTCTTGTCCTGACGCTGAAATTCCTTTTGCATTGCTTGGCTCTACTCCAAGTCTTCCCATTTACTCAGTGACAACCTGTTCCCTTCAGGACCGAGTTAGTAATGACCTCAGGGTCATACTCTTCATCACTGACACTTACTCAGCCAGCTTAGAAGACTGCCATAAGTTCAGGATGGTGCTCTTCGTCTTCAGGCTCTGAGTCTTGATTGTCTCCAGTGAGTTCTCCTCTCACTGAGTACCTGTGAAGTGTAAAATGACTAAGTACTAATCCTAACCAAGACTAGCCTGACAAAGACAGATTAAGGCAATCATCTTTTCAGGGGCTTTTGGGATCTAAATCAAAACTGACAATGTCCCAACAGATACGTTCGCCGGTTACCATCAAATTCCCATGGCCTCTGAAGACGTCAAGCATACGTCGTTCCACACCGAGAAAAATATATACTCTTGGACGAGAATGCCGTTTGGCCTGAAGAACGCCGGGGCAACATATCAACGCTTGGTCAATACCATGTTTTCCGAACAGATAAGGAAGACGATGGAAATTTACATAGACGATATTGTGGTCAAAAGTGTCAAGAAGGAGAACCACCCTCTTGATCTCGCTGAGGCATTTACCATTCTGCGGGCCTACAACATAAAGCTAAACCCGAAGAAATGCCACTTCGGCGTCGGGAGGGGAAAATTCCTCGGCCACATCGTCAGCCAGAGGGGCATTGAGGCAAATCCCTCCAAAATCAAAGCAATCATCGACATGTCAGAGCTGCGGTCGATACGCCAAGTTCAGGTGTTGACGGGACGATTGCCCGCCCTAAACAGGTTCATCTCAAGACTAGGCGACAAGAGCAAGCCTTTCTTCTCCACTATCAAGAATAAAAAGTTCACGTGGAATAGAGAGAGCCAACTAGCGTTCGTCAAGCTGAAGGAGTATTTAGCCAACCCCAAGACCCTGGCCAAGCCGGTTCAGGGAGAAAAATTGTTCCTTTACTTGGCCGCATCCGAAAGCGCTCTAAGCGTCTTGTTGGTAAGGGCCGAGGGGCAGAAGCATCTACCAATTTATTACGTAAGCCAAGTGTTGCACGAAGCCGAGACGAGGTACTCGCCATTGGAGAAGATCGCTTACGCTTTGGTCATGAGCGTCAGAAAACTAAGGCCTTACTTTTTTTACCACCAAGTGGAGGTTTTGACGACGTTACCCCTCCGACAGATCCTACATCGGCCCGACACAAGCGGACGTCTAATCAAATGGTCTTTAGAAGTGGCCCAGTATGGAGTCACCTACGCGTCTCGTACCGCAATCAAGGGGCAGGCGTTGGCCGACTTTATGGTCGAACTCACGTACCCACCACACCCATCCAGAATAGACCACCCCGTATAGAAGCTTTTCGTTGACGATTCCTCGATGAGCACTTGCGTCGGGGCCGGAATCATCCTCACAGGCCCGGACGGGCAATGTTTCACCAACGCCGTCAGATTCGCTTTTCTTGCTACGAATAACGAGGCAGAATACGAATCTCTCATCGGAGGCCTCACCTTGCTATCGCAGTGGGGGTCCAAAGATTGAACATCTTCATGGATTCATTATTGGTAGTGAACCAGCTGATCGGCGAATACGAGGTGCGGGGAGAACAGATGATCAGATACCACGAGCGGGCCGTAGAGCTCTGCAAAAAGTTCCACGAGGTATACATTGAACAAATCCCAAGGGAACAAAATTCGCAGGCCGACGCTCTGTCCAAACTGGCCACCTCGGAGGGTGCAGCAGACCTATCCAACATCAATCTGACGAGGCTAGAAACCCCGTCAATTTATCACAACTTGGCAGCTTTGATTGAGGACGAGACGCCAAACTGGATGACCCCAATTTACGCATACCTGAAGGACAGCATCCTTCCAGAGGACAGAATTCAGTCTCAGCAGTTATAGCTCAGAGCTACAAGGTACACAATCATCGATGACCAACTGTACAAAAGGAGTTTCACCCTTCCCCTCCTAAAATGCATCACCCCGGAGCAGGGAAAGCTCGTTTTCGACGCGATTCACACTGGGGTCTGCGGGAATCACGCCGGGGGGCAATCACTTTATCAAAAAACTCTGAGGCGGGATACTTCTGGATTAGCCTACGGCGAGATGCAATTACCTATGCCAAAACATGCCACCAATGCCAGACGTCGACCCCGGATATTAGAGTAGCCCCGGAGACCTTGACTTCAATGATCAGCCCTTGGCCCTTCGCGCAATGGGGGATAGATGTTAGGAAAATTATTGTATAGTTTTGATGAGTTAAAACAAACCAGAAGATGTAATAGGACCATCCGGACCTGTTAGCCAGATGATGATCTAGATTAGGACTTAGTCTAGGGGGAACTGCCAGACCAGAAGAGTCACCATAAGACCCCACCAGAGGACTTCACCAGAGGACTCCACCAGAAGACTTCACCAGAAGAGATCTGACCAGAGGCAGAAGACCTTCCCCAGACCAGACGAGTCTGGTGGATCAAAAGATGCTCAGTTTGATCCCCTGTTTCTACTGAGTATTCTGGTTGTTAACCAGATCAGGACCAGAAGACACCGAGGTTGCCTGATGTCTGGTCTTGCCTTCTCTGGAGAGAATCAGAGTTAGGCAGATGAAGCATTTGGCTGTTGGTGATTCAAATCAAGTCAAACTAGATCGGATTAGAAAGTTATTGAAGTCAAATAATCCAAGGATCCCACCAACCCAATCAATCAATTAGGGAATTGATTGATTGAAGCTTCCTTATATAGAGGATCTGATTGGATTAGCTCTCCAACGGCTAACCCTAATCCCCTCTATAAATACAAGAGTGCAGTCACAAGAAAAAGCTCTAGAGACTCTCACGCGCACAAGTCATATTCCAAGCTTTTGATAATCACTCTTAGCACTCTTATTGTTCTCATTACATATCTACTCTTAAGGAGTTGTTGGACTTTAACCTGTTCATCTCTAAGATAAGGTTGAAGGTTGATTACTTTAGATTGTGGTTAAATCTAAAGGTGTTGTAAGAAGGAACTGGTACTTCGAAAATTCCAGTACGTAAGTAAGTTGGTTGGTTGATAGTGAGACCCCTTGGATAAAAGGGAGAGTGGACGTAGGATATTCAGATCTGAACCACTATATATCCGGTGTTATTTATTGCTTTCGTTTATTTATTCTCTTATTTGTTGTGCACTCTTATAATAAGAAGTTTGTTAAGACATAACTTTAAAGCTTCCGCAATCAATCTATCTAGTGGGACCAACAAGTGGTATCAGAGCTTGACAAAGAGGCCAGTCTCTGTGCTAAAGGTTGAGATGGCCACCCAGATGCTACAAACTGCTAAACTTAAGGACTCCCTCCAGGAGATGTTAGAGAAGCAGGAGAAGCTGGTTGCAGAATCTCAAGCTTACCTGGAGGAGGCAAAGCAGCTTCGTGATCTTCACTCTTCCTCCAACATTGCCTTGCCTGATCTCATAAGGCAGGTAGTGGAGCTCCTCCTTGATGAAGTTAAAAAGGGGGAAAAGAAGGCCAGAACTGATCTGACGAAGACCACCAATAAGACTCTATTTAGCCATGGAGCGCGCCTGGACCTGCTTGAGAACACCTTGGCCCAGACAGAGCTGCAGAAGAAGAAGAAAGAGGAACTTAAATCTCTTACCATGGCTAAGCAGCTTGCTGCAGAAGAGGAGTCGGAAGCAGAGCAGGATCCTATCTCTATCTCTGGACCTGCTAAGAAGAAGATCAGAAAAGTCAAGAAAAGCTTCCTAGAAGAAGTAGTGGAAGAGGCAGAGAAGAGGTTCAGAGAAGAAACGCCTGAAGAAAGACAAGCAAGGATCAGGAAGAAGATAGATGAAGAGCAGAGGCTCCGATATGTTAGGAGGCAAAATAAGAAGAGCAGAGAAGCTGGTATCACTCCTGGTGCCAGTGGATCCAGCCAGAAGAGGAAAGGACCTGTTGAAGTCATGAACATCTTGCCTCTCAGGACAGAAGGGTCCTTTGACTCAACTGTGCCTGTGCCTTTGATAGAAAAGTGGAGAGAAGCCAAGACTCTCTGGTTCATTCAACATTACATCCAGAGGCCTCCACCAGAGGATGATGCTCTCATCAACAGAACTTTCCACTCTTGGATGAAAGCTTATGATGCAGATCTCTACAAGCAACCGATGGATTCAACTATTGAGTTCAACCTGGAAGTCACTGCTCCTGAATTCCATTATCTCAACACTCCAATGGAAGGAGACCAGGTTGATTGGGCTGAATTGAAGAAACTGTACAAGACAAAGGTGTTGGTGAATTTCACTCCAACATCTTCTGCAGAGTTGAAGGCCATTCAAGACAGGTTCCTTGACTGGTTTCTGGTGCCTAAAGAGAACATAAGATATGCCTAGATTAGGACCAGACTTGCCTTGTAATCTGTAATCTCTTTTATCCTTATTATTAATGAAAATCTTATCTTCTCTGTTCAAAAGACAACCTCTTGTTGTCTTATTGTTTGTCTGATAAGATCTACTTTAAGGTCTTATCCCTTTATTGTTTTCTTGCTTATTTTCTGTTTTTGTTCAGTTCTGGTAGTGTTTTAACTTCATCAAAAAGGGAGAAATTGTTAGGAAAATTATTGTATAGTTTTGATGAGTTAAAACAAACCAGAAGATGTAATAGGACCATCTGGACCTGTTAGTAAGATGATGATCTAGATTAGGACTTAGTCTAGGGGGAACTGCCAGACCAGAAGACTTCACCAGAAGAGTCACCAGAAGACCCCACCAGAGGACTCCACCAGAAGACTTCACCAGAAGAGATCTGACCAGAGGCAGAAGACCTTCCCCAGACCAGATGAGTCCAGACCAGACGATTCTGGTGGATCAAAAGATGCTCAGTTTGATCCCCTGTTTCTACTGAGTATTCTGGTTGTTAACCAGATCAGGACCAGAAGACACCGAGGCTGTCTGGTGTCTGGTCTTGCCTTCTCTGGAGAGAATCAGAGTTAGGCAGAGGAAGCATTTGACTGTTGGTGATTCAAATCAAGTCAAACTAGATCGGATTGGAAAGTTATTGAAGTCAAATAATCCAAGGATCCCACCAACCCAATCAATCAATTAGGGAATTGATTGATTGAAGCTTCCTTATATAGAGGATATGATTGGATTAGCTCTCCAACGGCTAACCCTAATCCCCTCTATAAATACAAGAGTGCAGTCACAAGAAAAAGCTCTAGAGACTCTCACGCGCACAAGTCATATTCCAAGCTTTTGATAATCACTATTAGCACTCTTATTGTTCTCATTACATATCTACTCTTAAGGAGTTGTTGGACTTTAACCTGTTCATCTCTAAGATAAGGTTGAAGGTTGATTACTTTAGATTGTGGTTAAATCTAAAGGTGTTGTAAGAAGGAACTGGTACTTCGAAAATTCCAGTACGTAAGTAAGTTGGTTGGTTGATAGTGAGACCCCTTGGATAAAAGGGAGAGTTGACGTAGGATATTCAGATCCGAACCACTATATATCCGGTGTTATTTATTGCTTTCATTTATTTATTCTCTTATTTGTTGTGCACTCTTATAATAAGAAGTTTGTTAAGACATAACTTTAAAGCTTCCGCAATCAATCTATCTAGTGGGACCAACAATAGACCTTATCGGCCCAATGTCCACTACACCCGGGGGGATGAGATACGCTGTCGTCGCAGTGGATTACTTCACCAAGTGGGCCGAGGCGGAGGCCCTAAACAAGATAGATCAGGCCCAAATCACCAAGTTCATCTTGCGGAACATCATATGCCGTTTCGGCCTCCCCCAAACCTTAATTTCGGACAACGGAAAACAGTTTGACGGGGTCGAAACAATGGAGTTCTACGAAAGATGGAACATCAAGAGAAGCTTCTCCACCCCATACCATCCTCAGTCGAATGGACAAGTGGAGGCAGTCAACAAGATTCTCAAACACACCCTAAGGGCCAAGTTGGACGAGGCCAAGGGCAATTGGGTCTCAACCCTTCCCGAGGTTCTTTGGTCCTACAGAACGACATCGAGGAACGCAACAGGCGAAACCCCATTCGCTTTGGCTTTCGGAGCAGAGGCCGTCATCCCATCGGAGATAATAGTCCCAAGCCATAGGTCGTCACACACCGTCTCAGAGGAGAGCAATGAGGTCAGGAGAGCCGAGTTGGACGTCTTGGAAGAACGAAGACTCACGTCGGCCTCAAGGAACGTGATCTACAAAAGAAGATCGGAGAAATTCTTCAACTCAAAGGTCAAAGTCAAGCGCTTCTCCGCCGGGGATCTCGTCCTCAAGAAAATTCAACCTAATGCAAAGGCCCGTCCCCGATCGCTACACGTGGAACGCTGCCAACCTTAGAAAATACTACCAGTAAAACAAATGTAATCATTTCCCCTTCATTGGTTCAGTAATGGAATTCAAAACCAAAATTCGTGATTCCATTCCAAAGGCCTCAGGCCGAGCACCTAAGACTCTCTGGGAGGTCAAGCCTCCCAAGAGCATTAAGACCAATCTCTCCGACGTATGTCGGGATGACACAAAAGTCCCCGGACGAGACACGATCTCAAAGGGGCAAAAAGTCTCATTGAGCGAAAGCCTCCCGAAGGGTCCTAAGGATCCGAGGCGAGCATGTAACAGCAAGGCCTTTTCAGGTGGGCATGTTACACCCAGACTCTTTAAGAGGCCAAGCCTCCCTAGAGCATTAAGACCAATCTCACCGACGTATGTCGGGATGACACAAAAGTCCCCGGACGAGATACGATCTCAAAGGGGCAAAAGACTCCCTACGAGGTAAAACTCAGGCGAGCGCTAACGTACAAGCCTTCTAAGGCGGTATAGTTAAAGACCCGTACCAAGAGCCACGTCTCGAAGTTCCGGTACAAAGACCCGTACTAAGAGCCATGCCTCGAAGTACGAGCACAGTCAAGCCTCTCGACGAGTGCAAGCTCTCGACGGGCACAGAAAAGGCTCTTACTAAGAGCCACGCCTCGAAGTACGAGCACAGTCAAGCCTCTCGACGAGTGCAAGCTCTCGACGAGCACAGAAAAGACTCGTACTAAGAGCCACGCATCGAAGTACGAGCACAGTCAAGCCTCTCGATGAGTGCAAGCTCTCGACGAGCACAGAAAAGACTCGTACTAAGAGCCACGCCTCGAAGTACGAGCATAGTCAAGTCTCTCGACGAGTGCAAGCTCTCGACGAGCACATAAAAGACTTGTACTAAGAGCCGCGACTCGAAGTACGAGCAGTCGAGCCTCTCGACAAGCTCAAAGACTGCGGGACTATAGAAGTCACGACGAGGTCAAACTACGCCATTGAAACCCAAGGACTCGTGACGAAATCTGAACCTCGGGGGCAAAGAGACGAGGCGCAACCACAACCGTGATAAAGAAGCCATTTTTTTATCTAAATTCAGAAAGAATAAGAGCTATGAAAGAAGACGAGAAGAAATAGAAAGTTCTCATTAATAAAAAGTTCCACATAAGGGGCCCCCATGGGCAATTACAAAGAAAGAGAAAGAGCAAGAAGCAAATGGCCTAATCTACTCAAGATTTGGCACTTCGGCGGCGGCAGCAGGATTCTCTGAAACCTTCAGATCGGCAGCAACAGAGGGAGGAATATCGGTCGGAGCTTCTTCACCACGGGGGACAGATGGATCTTTTTCGTCGTCCCCATCTTCGGAGGGGTCGGGAGGGCTCTCCCCGGGCATCAGCAGCCGGGAGCGATCTGGCCACCAGCTCAGGTCGATTCCCATCTCTTTCTCCAGGTCCAGGCACCCGACATAGATATCGCTATGGAGAGGATAGGAAAGGACATACTCGCAGAAGAACCGGGCCAATTCGTCAAGAGGACGCCCGACCCTGTATAATACCCGAAGTGAATCCGACATCGCCAAGTAGTATGATTAGTTGGTGGTCTGTGCCGGATCATTCAGGGCATCGTATTCCTCCGGGGAGAGGGCCAGTTTTTTCTTGGACTCCTCCACCATCACCTTCGCCGAAGCGAGCTCGTTCTGAATTTAAATCACTTCCTGGCTAGCTTTTTTGGCCTCGACCTCAGCAGCAAGAGCCCTCTCCTCGGCCTCCTTTTTCTTCCTCTCGACCTCCGTCTTCTCGCCAGCCAATTTAGCCGAAGACGCTGCCTCCCGGCGTAACTTCTCCTCGAGAGCAGAAGTCTTCTCGTCTTGCGACCTAATTCTGGCCGAAAGAACAACCACCTCGGTCGTTGCCTTCTTGCCGGCCTCCACCTCCTCCTCCAGGAGGGCCACCCACGCTTTGAGATCCTCGAGGAGCTTCTTCTTGCTCTCGGCATCCCGGAAAGCACGCTCAGCTTCGCTCTCTTTCTAGGACAGAGCTTGACTCATCACCGAAGCAGCCTTCAGCTGAAGGGCCTGGGCAAGATAGAGATTGGAGTTGCCCGAATTCTGTTTGACGGCATCGTCCAACTCAATGTCCCAAGCACGAGGAACATCCCGCATCGCCCGACGAAGACAGACGGGAAGATCGTCAAAGCTCTCGGCGAACTTCGAGCCGACGAAGTTGAGAACCTGGGCCGAGGGCGCGAGATCGTCTTCCATGCTACTGAAAGAACAACGTAAGTCAAATAAGTTCCCAAAAGAACAACGTCTCGACCTATGAGGAACGAATAAAGAGTCTTACCAGGCCACCCGATAAGGGTCTCGACCTAAGAAGGCTCGAGACGGCATCTCACCGGAACGCCATTGCGGGCTCCCAGTGCCAACCGCAGGTGCCCCTTCGCCGAGGCCAGACTTTTTCGCGGGGGGTGAAAGAGCCACCCCAACGCCCCCGGCGTTGTCAAAATATCGACCCTTTTTGGCCGGGGGGAGGGGATCTTGTCCTCGTCCGACGGAGCGACGGACACTTTCGGGATGGCGACAGCGGTCGGAATCACCGCGGGGAAGGCTTGCGGGGCAGGCATCGACAGCGACCGTTTCGTTCCCTTCTTCTTCTTGCCGACCAGGGCTTTCATCCGGGCAAGGGGATCGGGCATCTCCATGATCAGCTCCGGAGGACAGGCGGGGTAGACGAGGTAGTCGCCTGCCAGCCAACAAGGAAGAGTAAATAACTTTACAAAATCAAAACAGGTCATGAAGGCAATATTAAGATAAACTTACGAGGAAGAATCTGAAGATACCGGGGCGGACTGAAGAAACGAGACTCCAATCTGTTCCTCTCAGTAAGGAGGGTCTGATAGTGGCGTTCCCGGTAATCCACCAAGTCAACCTTCACAAGAACGAGTCGAAAGTCGAACGGAAGCTATTCCCGTCTCGGCACCACGTAACCTACAACAAGAAGACGTATTAGATCAGTAAAGGACGATCAAAGGAATACACAAAGGCTTACTAGCTTTCTTATGCGCGAATCGGGTGGGGATGTCAACATCCACATTGCCGCGACCCGATTTCCACCTTCCCGACACCCAGAACCAGTGCTCGTCTTTGACATGAACCTTGGACGGCAAGTCATAGACGAGTTTCTCGTGCCTATGCTTGACATGGACGAGGCCATTCTTGCTGGATTCTTTCAACAGGCCGTATAGATACTTCATCTCACCGGCAGTAGGCATGCGATACAAGCGATATAGGCTAAATAAGATGTATGTCCCAATCAGAGCACGCCACGAATTCACACTGAGCTGTAGCGGAGCCACCTCCCAAGCGTTCAGAAGATTGGTCAGGGCCGGATGCAAAGGGAAACGGAGTCCCGCATCCATGAAAACAATTTTTTTTTATTAATTTTCGTGTTATTTTATTTGAGATAAATAAATCTGTAACTGACGGAGTAATTAGTGATCGTTCAAACGCACGAGTAATACTAGTTATGTATAATTATAAGAGGGAGTCTCTTGTGCACCAAGTGCACCGTGTAACTGGGTCGAAGAATAACTCATTTATATTAAGGGCCCAATTCATGTATTAGATATATGAATTTCTAATTAAATTTTACTTGTGCCCCTCAATATTGAGTGAAGTAATTTTTTACAAAATAAATGTATATCTATCTTAAATTGTTTGGTAAGTAGAGTCCATACCTTTCTTTTATAGGATGATTAACTTTTCAATTTTACTGGGTAACTTTTTAGTTTTATCTTGGATAACGTTTATTTGTAATGCATACTTATTTTTCTCATTGACATTTTCACAAACACCTTCGGTGCACAATTTAATATTCGTTTCAACATCAAAATTTTCGTTTTCTCTTCTTTAAAAAAATATGTCAATAAGAATTCAACACTCCTCCTACCAAGACTGTCACTATTGTGACATAATTCATTGTTTTCAAGCATGAAATAAATTTGTTGCTTCAAAAAAAAAAACACTAAATTTTATTCAAACAAGAAATATGTGACATCCAAAGAAATATCATTTTGATATTCTTCTGCATCGAACCAAGTTTGGAAACCATGACTTGAGATATTGCGGCGGCGGGGGACAATCTGACGGCGTGTGCAGTAGATCTGGCGAGGGCGGCGGCGGCGGAGAGGGTTAGGATGATGGTGGATGAGGTGAGGGCGGTGGTGAATTACAATAGATATTTTTTACGTGACCTCAAAATTGTGAATTATGAAAGGGAGAAAACTAAACAATATCTATTATATATTGATCCGAAATTTTAATACTCCCTCCGTCCACCAAATTTTTACCCGCTTTCTTTGTTGGTCCATCTACCAAATTTTTACCCATTCCTCTTTTGAAAATAAACTACACTCACAAACAAAAAATGGGTCCCACAATACCCACCACAATACTCTTACATTATCTACTTTATTCACTTTTTCAATAAAATACCAATTTTCATTAAAATTCGTGTCCAACAGTAAACGGGTAAAAATTTTGTAAACAGAGGGAGTATTAAATATGAATGGGGCGAGTATACAATGCACCTATTGCACATTAGACTTTCGAGGTGTACATTAGACTTTCTCCAATTATAATTATTTTATTTTTGATGAGTGGAAATACAGCTCGTGCTTTGTTTGGCCTTTGTCAAGAATTGGAAAATGAAATGAAATGAAATGAAATGAAATGAAATGAAATAAAATAAAATAAAATAAAAGGAACTTTCTTTATTATACAAAAAGCGACTTTAGTGACTACTTTAGTAGCGACTTTAACTAGAAACCAACGGTTGAGAATCGCTGAGAATGATCAACGGTCATAAACATGAAAGAACTTTCATTCAAGAATCGATCTCGACAGTCGCTAAACAGAACGATTCACCCGCAAGAAATCTCATTTCTCTGCCTGCAGTTCCAAAGGTAATGCAAATTCCTCATTTTTAGATGCAATTTAGTGTATTTTTTTATTAGGTTTTCCATTTTACTCGGATTTCTATAAATCGATTTGTTGATTAGGGTTTTGGTCTTTCAATTGCTTGATTCTACCACTCTCAGTATGAATGAAGTGATTTTTTTTGGTAATTTATATTACCTTGTTCATATTAATATTTTTGTATTATGTCCGATGGTTTGATGATACTTTACGGGAATATTTATGCGAATTTATTTATTTATTTTCTATGAACAAAAGCGTCAAGTGATTTATTCTTCGAGCCTCATCGTGAATCTGTGAGTAGTTTTGTAATTTTAAGTGGGATGGATATGCGTTGTCGAATTTTTGTGAGTATAGCGTGATTCTTCAATGAAATTTCAGAATCTGAAGGATTTTTGATGTTTTGAAGTTTTGATTTTGCTGATTTTATGTTTTTTATTTAGGATTTATGTTTGTCGAAAGATTTAATGTTTATGGTTGTTGGCTAATTTACTTAAATACTCCAGGTTATTTTAAATGGCTGAAACAAAATCAGCTATGAGGAAGCCCGTTTTCACCAAGGTTGATCAGATGCGGCCCGGAACAAATGGACACAATCTTGTAGTTAAGGTTTTGAGTTCGAATACGGTGTTGCGGAAGGGAAGGCCAGATGGGCCTCAAGTTCATCAAATGCGAATTGCTGAGTGTCTCGTTGGAGATGAAACTGGGACGATACTGTTTACTGCTAGGAATGAGCAAGGTATTATAATAATCTTGTGTATATGACTATACATCCATCACTGTGGCACTATATCTTATGGTGATTTTAAATTCCGGTTAATTGAAAATAAAACATGTAAATTTGTAATTGTTGTGTCGATTTTCTTTAAATGAAAAGAACTGATAAGTTTCATTGAAAGATTGTAGATACAATAGAATTGAGGGCCAATTCACCCTTTTGGTTGTCATGCAATTATATGCCCTTAGAGATTATTACCACTGGACTTGTGTATTACTGCACAGCATGGCCTCTTCCCGAATATTTTCTTTTATGTTACTTGTTGAGATTGTGCCATCTTTTGGATTAAACCAATGTTTTATTTGAATTTCCATGTGAATTTTGAAGACTTGTTTAGGGGAGTAAAGAAAAGGGAAAAACGATATAGATCTACGAAGTTCATCCAATTCTTGGAGATTTGAAATCCTGTATCTGTTTTGTGGTTTAGTGTAGATGGATATATGTAGAAGTTTTTGCATAAAATGTGATAACACAGTTTCTTATATTTGTTGGGTATAGGCATATACCTATACGTTACATATAAGTTTATTTTTCACAAAATGTCATGCTGGATATATCTATTGCAATTTTTAGTATATTTATATAATTCAACTTTTATCAGTGTATATGGTGTGGCAATAAAACCATGCAGTCTTGTTATATAGAATAGGAGATGCACAGCTGGTGTGACCATTTTTTTTTTTCTTCTAGTTATGCTCTTTGTTAGAAATGAGATGCAATTTTAGGGGCTGGCTCACGAGCTACTCCTGCTCGACTCGGAAAATTCTTGAATTTAGACGAGCTTGAGCTACTCGAGTAGTTCTCTAGTTTGCGTCGGTGATAACAGACTCTTTAGATTCACAAGCATAATGGAGCTCACATAAATTTATTATTATACCCATAATATGTTAGTTATGTACAAATATACTCTAATTGTAAGTAAAATAAAATACTCTAATTAATGTTATGTAAGTTATCGAGTCTAGCTGAATGGAGCTCGCGTGGTTCAAGTTCTCCATTGGGTTGAGCTCGGGCAGCAGAACTGATTTCGATCGAGTTTGCGTTGAGCTCGAGCTTGACACTAATCGTCTCGGCTCATTCACACCCATATGCATTTTCTGTCCACTTAGAAAAATGGCCTGTTTTATGATCAGTCGTCTCTCTCAACATTCTAGTTTCATTTTTTTCATTGCGATAAAACTTCTTTATTATGATGTGCAGTGGAAATGATGAAGCCTGATGCTACTGTAATTCTGAGAAACGCCAAAATAGACATGTTCAAAGGATCGATGAGGCTTGCTGTGGACAAATGGGGGCGTGTGGAAGTGACTGAACCTGCAACATTCACTGTCAAAGAAGATAATAATCTCTCTCTCGTTGAATATGAATTGGTAAATGTCGTTGAGGAGTGAAGTTGCCAGTCTGCTTTCATCGGGGCTTATATAAAAGAAAAGCTGAAACTGGAGTTTGTTTAGGGTGATTGCCAAGGTGATAATCTGTAGTTTTTGAAAGTCTTCTTGTTTGTCTGGTTTAGGAAGAAGAATCTATATGGAAGAAGCTCTAATTATTACTTGGTTAAGCGTTGCAGCTGGACGCACAAGTAAGGATCATCGCAGCTCATATAACTAGACAGGTTCATGGTTCAAACTTGCTTTTGTTCGTCTGCTCTAAAGACATAAATTTCTCCTGTCGAAAATCTATTATTATTATTATTATACAGTAAAAATATTTAGTAGAGTGCTGATCCTTGAAGACATTTCGTGTTTAATTTGGATATTGTTTGTGTTCGTTCTTGTATGGATCGGCGGGATAGACTGTATTGCCTCATAAAATTAACTATTATAGCGTGCTGCTTATCTAGATCATGTTACAAATGTGTTTTCCTGAAACTCTAAAAGTTATGATTTAAATTTGGGAAAGGAAAATAGTTAACATTGCTATGAGGTTTGAATTGTCCGGCCAATAATATCAAAATAGTATGTATTGCTAGTGTTCCTCGATGGGTTGTGTTTTTTAGCACTAGTTGACCTATTTTAATTTGTATTTTTTATTCAACAATTTGCATTTATTCAGGGTATATTCTTATTAGGTAAAAGACAACTTCAAGGGGATGTTTAATAGTTGAGCGCATGCATATAGGCCAAATATAAGTTAGATTTTGCAGTTTACCCATTCTAATATTTATGTTTCTTTTTTTTTTTTTTTCACCTCCAGCAAGATTTTGGCTACAAATTTTTTTTGGTAGTGTGCAAAGTAGTTTTATCACACTTTTGGTTCTCAAATATTACTTCGTAGCATAACAGCTATACCCTTCGCACTATTATAACTTTTACACTTTATTTTTTAATCAGTCCCACAATAATTTTCACCCCCTTGAAATATAAATAATATTCATTTACAATATTATCAAAAGTTCAAATTTCAGCTTTTTATTTTAAAGTGTATCCAACTACGTGTGAAGTTTAATAGGAGCAGTAATGCTTTTGGATAAATCAATCAATACTATAAAATTAGTTCATTTTAAAACAATTGATATTGTTTTAAAATGCACGAGCAATATAAACTAATTTTTCAATAATACTTACCTAATCTAAGATTTGTCTCTCCAAAATTGCAATTTGAATTGTCTCGTCTTATATTCTATTACATATATTGAGATCGCGTGTATGATTGGTACTCGACTTATTATATACACGTAGCGTGCACCGACGGAAGGATACATGAAAGAACACCTTCACATTCTCCTAGTTAATACTTCCTGTTTCTTAGGCTCCACTTAATTGGTTTAATTATTTATAGTGGGGATACAAATTTATTATTGAAAATATATAATTTGTTTGATAGGTTGAATAAATTAAACCTATATTAAATTAATAAATTCCCTAAAGTTGTTTGGTAGGATGTAGTATAACTGGTTAGTAACCGTCATATAAAAAACAGATTCATATTAATTTAATACGACTTACCAAACAACATTTAAAAAAATAAAAAATCATAATAAAGGTTTACATTCGCACACAAATTTTCCATTAATTAGAATGTAATAAAAATAATATTATATCCTTATTTATCACTAATGGATGAATTAATTAAGTTTATAATTATAGCATGGTTAGTGTTTATTAGAGATAATGGTTGAAAACGATTTTATTTTGTTGGTATTAATGAAGTGAGTATATTAGGCATAGTATTTTGGATAAATTTGGACAGATGATAAGGAATTGAGATAGTATAGTATAAGCACTAAACAGCATAACATCATTGCATGGACATATACACAGAGGGTCATCATATTTGCAATAAACTTACACTGCAAACATGTTATACATTATCAGACATTAGCGTATAATCAAATGTGTAACTCAACGACGGAAAGTTCGTCAAGATATCATCTTCATCTCTCGTCCCAACCACGACGAAACCATTCTTTTCCGAACCATTAAAACCAAGGCCGTCTTAACTTTTACGAAGAGTCGCCTCCTTTCTGGAGAAATTGGAGGTCTTTCATTTGCTCCCGCACAGCTTCTTTAGGTAAGGGCTTATACTCTGGGATTTTGATTTCATCTGTTCCATCTGCCACTCTCTTTGCTTTCTCTCGCACGATTCTTTCTATCTCTTCCTTCCCCGCAGCTGGGAAGACGGAATTAAGGATGATACATAGCAATTCCTCATCTTCCTCTTCGATAAGATCCCTCCCGAAGCAACATACGTAAATGGCTTCGAGCGCTTTCTCAGCCCGGACCTCCATTGGAATATTAGGCACCGGCGTTTTCAGTTTTGCACGCCTCTGCAAGCAAATATTACCAAGTTAACACTGTAAACGCTGGTTTGAGAATATCAACCTTCAAATTTATGTTTCAACTTATTTGAAATATCCGGTCACTACAAACATGCTTATTAGCTTAGTAACACCCTTATATTCGACACAACTAGTATTTTTCAAACCAACAACTAATTTACCTTTTACTTTAGATTTCAAAACACTTAACCTCAAATGAAATCAACTAACCTCTCTTGATTCCTTCATCATAGCAATGAAATTCTCCTCCTCAAATTCAATGTCATTCGAAATTCGAAGCCTCGCAACTCCTTCCAATATCTCCTCAGTTTTAAGCAAACCAGCACCAACTGCTGGTAGCCAACAACACAGAAGCACATACAGAGGATCCCCAACCTAACAATCAAACACCACAATTACCTAAAATTCTAAAATCCCCAAATTCGCACATATACATGTGGTATGTGTGTGATTATGTGTACATATAATCTATCTACCTTGCCTCGCCGATCCTGAAAATCAAACAATGCCCTGGAATCATTAACAGAGCACTTGTTCCCCACTCTCCGCCTAAACTCTGCAAAATCGATGATGTCTCCTCCGACGCCGCCTTCGTCGCTGATAATTCGGGCGAAGAGACCGACCACCGGAAGACCGCCGATGATTTTTTTCGCGAGGCCGGAGATGGAGTTGGACTCTTCCATGTATGCTCGGACGAGAAGGTATCCGCCATGGGGCTTGCGGCGGGTCCGGCGAGCGCTGTAGATGTGGCGCAACCGGAGTAGTGATGGTGGCGTGGGTTTGCAGGTGATGGTGTAGATTTGGGAGGAATGAGGGCTTGTTTGGAGGGAGGAGAGTACCGCCATGATTGGGTTGTGAGAGCTCGACCTTGGGCGGGTGAATTCTGACCTCTCGTTTCGAGGGGGAGTATGGTATGGTAAGATTTTTTTTTATAATAATAATAATAATAATAATGATAATAGAAAGATTATTTTCTTTTAATAATGTGAAGTATATTGGTTTTAATATATATGAGATTGTATGTTAAATTAGGGTAAAAAATTTGAAAAATGTTGCACTCTTTTAAAAAATGATAATTTTTCTATTTAAAGGTGATAATGGTCATAGTGAAATAATCTCACATAATTTTTTACTTAAACCTTTACACATCTTTAACACGCAAAAAAATTCAAAATCTAACTCCTAAACACGACACATACAATTAACTATTCATGCATTCATAAAGTGATCAATGAAATAAACACTTATCAACACATTATCAATCTAAACTATAGCAGAGAATTAGTTTATAATTGTTACGCATTGAATGATTTATAATCTAAACGGTAGAAAAGTCAAGTTAAGAAATGTCAAGACATCAATTCAAAATTGTCTCTGCATCGTTAGAGCGTCACTTCAACAATAATTTTATAATTTAGACAACTAAATGAGCGGTGAGGTGCTTTGTTATTTTTTTTTAAATAAAAATGGTAATTAGATTTAGAATAAACATAGGGAGCGCTTGGTTAGGAATTATTCAATGGTAATGTGAATGAAAATTTATTTATATCTATGCCCTTATAATAAAAATTATATGTTAGGGGAAGAAGTGTTCCAATGGTGACACCATTACTAGTGTCATGCCCCAATTTTGGAATAGAAGTAGACAATAAATGGTTGTTGGTGGAGGAATAGGGGAGTAATTGAGGAAGATGATTGTAGAAAGAGAATAGGGTAATCAAAATTGAGTAGTGATTAAATTATTTAGGAGGAGATGTAGTGATTTGCTAATTACACTAATTTTCAATCTCATTCCCATTACCATTGAAGAATTATTAACCAAGCGCCCCCATAGTGTAATTGTGGTAGTAATTTTCCTTCATTCATCATACTTTAAATGGAATAATAAAAGCTAAGTATTGTTTCATCTTCATTAACTATCTGCATCTTATAATCATTTATCCTCAGTGATTTCTCTATTTTTTTTTTTTTTCAAAAATGATTCTCTATGCTTTACACAATGATAAATTTGTATCATTTTTATTTCAAGTTTAAAGCTAGATACTAATGTAAAGTCAGTCAGTCAGTCATCCAACATGTATCTTTCGTCATTGAAGAATTTAAATCTAACACTCCTAAATGTTTCCTCACTGCATTTAACAATTTGTTCTCTATATAAAATTTTATTCGGACTCTTTAATTATACAAAATGATATGTATATGTATATTTATAATATTTCATATAACTTTTGTTACACTTTAATACTAGCCAGTTGAAACTTTCAGCTTTTGATCATGTAATTATTCACAATTTAGAACTTTAAGATTTTTTTAAAAGGATTTAGAACTTTAAGGGCATATATCACAAAAAATTCTTTATTAATATATTAATAATATTATTTCCAAATGATTCTAAATATTCTCCGTTCCACTATAAATTTTTATTTTTCTTTTTGTAAACGTTCTACTATAAATTTTATATTCCATAATAAATAAAAATAACACTCTATATATTAATAAATAAATATTTTTTTAAATAATTATCATTTACTTTTTCACAACTTCTCATTACTTTACACAAAAATCAAAATATTAATTAATAAATACATTTTCTTAATCAAAGCAATAAAAAAGGGGAAAACATACGGTGGGATGGCGGGATATTACACTCACTCCATCCCATGATTATTTGTACACTTCTTTATTTGTTCTTCCCAATATCATTTGCATACTAAAATAAAAAATTGATTTGTATACATAATTACAGTAATATATATTAATCCATATGTTACTATTTTATTAAAAAAAAAAAATACATACTCCCTCCATCCCGGTATAAGTTTCTTGTTTCTTTTCGTTGTTTCGTTTAAAAAAGTGTACTGTTTATTAATATATGGTGACTCATATACTATATTTTTTATAAAGTTATATAGAGTTGTGAAAAAAGTAAAAAGTACTTGCATAAGAAAATATTTGTTTATTAATATATGAAATATTGTTTTTACTTTTTATGGAATAAATTTTTTATAGTGGAACATTTAAAAAAGAAAAGTAGAAAACTTTTTAAGTATGCAAATAATTTCTGTCAAAAAACAAAAATATGCAAATAATTAAGTGACAGACGAGCCTTTTTGAATCTGGAGGGAGAAAAACACCATCAGACGGATAAAAAATGAAAATGGTGACTGGGAAAAAAAAGAGGAAGAGGTGGGCAAAATTCTGAAGGAATTCTTTATGAACCTGTTTACGTCGGAAGGCCCTTGTGAAGTGCACCGCGTCCTAGAGTCGGTTGAGTCTAGAGTCACAGATGATATGAATGAGACTTTAATGCGCCCATACACAGCTGAAGAGGTTAAGAAAGCGCTGAAACAGATGCACCCTACAAAGTCGCCAGGACCTGACGGTATGCCTCCTCTTTTCTTTCAGAAATACTGGAATATTGTTGATTCCTCTTTCATTTCCACTTGTCCTGATGTTTTGAATAATGGTGTCGACCCTAGTCCCTTGAACCACACTTTCATCGTTCTTATTCCAAAAGTTAAATCACCAGAAAGCCCAAAAGATTTCCGCCCCATCAGTCTAAGCAATGTAATTGTTAGAGTGATAACAAAGACAATTGCTAATAGACTCAAGCTCATTCTCGAAAACGTGATCTCCCCCACACAAAGCGCTTTCATTCCCAATAGACTAATCACCGACAATGCAATGATAGCCTTTGAAACCTTCCATTTTACGAGGAAGAAGAAAACTGGTCGTAAGGGTCTTCTCGCTCTCAAACTTGACATGAGCAAAGCCTATGATAGAGTCGAATGGAATTTCCTTAAAAACATGTGTCTGAAGTTGGGCTTCTGTGAGAGTTGGGTCAATTTGATTATGAAATGTGTGAATACTGTTTCATACTCTTTACTTGTGAATAGTAGACCAACTGATACTTTCTTCCCCCAAAGGGGCCTCCGACAAGGAGACCCTATATCTCCTTACTTGTTCCTTTTATGCGCAGAGGGATTCTCAACACTCATCAGACATGCGGAAAATAGAGGAGAGATCACGGGCATTCAAGTGGCAAGACAGGCCCCCCCGATCTCGCATCTATTTTTTGCAGATGACAACATTCTCTTCTTTCGGTTGACACAAGCTGAACTCAACAAAGTCAAAGAGATTATTGCAAACTATGAAGCAGCCTCGGGACAGCGCGTTAACTTGGAAAAATCGGAACTCTTTGCTAGTGGAAACATTTCGGAGGAGACAAAGGCTGACATCGGACTCCAACTCGGGGCAAAAACTGTGGGATTTTACTCTAAATACTTGGGCCTTCCAACACTTATTGGGCGTTCAAAAAATCAGGTTTTCCAAGTGATATTTGACAGGGTAGTAAGTCGTCTCAAAGGGTGGAAAGAAAAAGCACTTACGAAGGCGGGGAGAGAAATTTTACTTAAAAGCGTGATTCAAGCAATTCCTACATATGCTATGAGTTGCTTCCTCTTTCCTAAATCCCTATGCGAGAAGATCGAGAAAGAAGTGGCTCATTTTTATTGGGGAGCAACGGGAGAGGAACGAAAAACACACTGGGCAAGTTGGGGAAAAATTTCTAGATCAAAGGAGAATGGAGGTCTCGGGTTCCGGGAAATGTATTTCTTCAACATGGCGATGGTGGCACATCAATTTTGGAGGATTATGATGAATCCAACCTCACTGATCGCAAGGATTTTGAAGGCGAGATACTTCCCAAGAAATGATATCAAAGCTGCCCGAATTGGTTTTCAACCAAGCTACCTATGGACGAGCCTCCTTAAATCACGGACACTGGTGCTGGAAGGAATGGCATGGCGGGTGGGCAACAGAAAGAGTATTGACTGCTACAGGGATAGATGGGTGGGCACACAACAACTCAGTAAGCCGACAACCATTGCCGACCGACCCGTCGAGTACCTTTGTGTCTCAGACTTCATCGATCAGAACACAGGGGAATGGAATCGAGTAAAAATACAGCAATGCTTCACGGTTGATGATGTAAAATCCATTGAGCGAATGCCCCTTAGCATCCGACTTCCACCAGATCGCCTGATTTGGAATTGCACGAAGGATGGTAAATACACGGTAAAATCTGCTTATCATCTTGTCGTGACAAGATTCTCAAAATGTGGCAACAACATTCCTTCACCGAGCTCCCCAAACAAATTGTGGAAAAAATATGGTTGCTCCAAGTAACACCTTCTATCTGTCACTTCATATGGAGAGCTTGTGGTGACTCTTTGCCTACACGGAACAATCTACGACGACGGAGCCTCATTGGCGAGGCGGTCTGTTCCAGGTGCGGAATTGAAGGGGAATCAGTTTCTCATGTTTTCTTTAGATGCCCAACGGCTATTCATGTTTGGGGACAGAGCCCAATTCGCATGATCCCCCACGATCAACCACACAGCTTCATGGAAATCTGTGCACAAATGCTGGAAAACCTGCCCAAGGAGGGAAGCGCACTGTTTGCCATCATTGCTTGGAACATATGGAAAGCAAGGAATACCTGGTTTTTTGAAGGAAAACACACAGACTCGAGAGACATTGTCCAAAAATCCTTACGCCTAGATTTTCGATCTGCAGAACTCCGGAATTCGGCGCTAGAATCGACTCCGCGCCAACGTTCGAAGTGGAAGTGCCCACCGGAAGGAACATTCAAATTGAATACTGATGCTGCGATTTACGGGGATGGGCAAGTGGGATACGGTTTTGTGGTTCGAAACTGCAGGGGAGAAGTTATGATGGCAGGGGCAAAACGATGCACGATAGGTGGTAACAGTACTCTTGTGGAAGCACTCGCCATGCGTTATGCCTTGAGACATGTAATTGATTGTGGCTTCAACTGCTTGATCATTGAAACTGACTCAGAAATCCTAGCTAAATCTCTCCAAACTGAGCTCTGTTTTGAGGATTATGCCTCACTCATTGTTGAAGACATTAAGGTAATAGCTAGAGAAATTGGCGGTGTGAACTTTGTTTTTGCCAAAAGGGAAGCAAACTCGGTCGCGCATGAACTGGCTCACTTCGGCAAGGACGAGAATTTTAAAGAAATTTGGATGGAAGAGGTTCCTTTTTGTTGTAATCATGCTATTCTAAATGATGTAAGGCGAGAGCCTACTTTTCATTAATACAAATTTATTTTCCTGAAAAAAAAAAAAAAGTGACAGACGAGTTATAAACAACTGTAGTGTCGCAATGTTGGTAAGTTTGACTATTGGGTCAAAATTGATGGGCAATTCCGTCATTCCAGTATCTGATGGGCGGTCACGTGCTGTTATTTACCCTGCCTAGGTTCGGGCAGCAAAACCAGCCGTCTCTTTCTACCTGCCCCTTCTTGGCCGGTTACCAAAACCCAAGTGTAAATTCCATCATTTTACAGTTAATACGTGCATATATATACGCGTGTAGAGAGAGAGAGAGAGAGAGGGAGAGAGTGTGCGTGAGTGAGTGAGTGTGAGAGAGTGAGAAAAGAGTACTACTCTGATCGACGCTTTCTTACATTGAGAAGGTCTGCAATAAATTTTTTCACCATTTTCCCGCTGTTGCGCCGCTCATTTTCCATTACTTTTCTCATAGTAATTCTCTGACTCTACGCATTTGAAGTTTTACATAAGTGAAATTTCATGGCACACCGCTCTGAATCTGCTTAGGAATTGATTGACAGTGAAGGTTTGAGGTTAATGATAGTAAATAAGTGAGATCTCACTGCAATTGTGCTCCTATTCTGTTGCTTTCTGCTGCTGTTCTATTTTTTATGTTTGAAATCTTCAGTGCTAGATACTAATTGGAATGGTGATTTGCTAATGCCAGCAATTTTCATTAATGATTTGGTTAGCTGGCTTTAATTTGTACTTTTTGTTAGAAAAAATTGTGTGTTTGATCCACAGATTTTATTGATCTGCTGTGATATGATGTGTATCTAATAGAACAATTCAATTTGTTCTGTGAGTTGACGGAAAGCTGGGGGAGAATCTGGATTTTGCTCTAGGTTTTTAATTGTGAGGTAAAACTCCCTTACACTTTGAATGCCATGCTTCCATGGCCTGAGCTTGCCTGATCTAGTGCATTTGCTGCCATTATCACTATGATGATTAGTTACCAATAGGAAGCTGATTTATAACCTAGTTGTTGGTTTATTTGTGTATATTGGAAATCTTAGAAGTACATTTATATGTGGTAAAAGTCGTTTAAATTTCTTCCCCAAAAACTTATCTATAAACTGCCGGATGACTTGATGCATGTGCCTTTTTTACTCAGCCACTTGAATTTTAAGAAACAGCTTCCATTAATTATAAATTTACATTAGATTCTGCTGTGCCTACTTAATTTCTGGTGATGAGCATTGAGATAGGTAGACTGAGATATTGTGGAATGTGATTTATATTTATGTCAAGAACTTATCTAAGAATTGCTGCTCGAAATTATGGTCCTAGTAGACCTTACCACGGTATCATATTTCACTATTTGGTATTCCGAAATTATTTTAGACATTTTGATTTTCATGTGAGTTCTAGAAAATAATTATCTGGAAAATATGTCCAAATGAGAAATTGATTTACTTTGTGATGTCTGTCGGTGCAGATTTTTTGTTTTACGTGTGGATGATGCTTCCATATCATCATATGCATAAAAAAAACCTTTTCTGATTGATCCATGTGTTGGTTAGTATGTTTAATGGACAGTTATTAGTATTACTTTTTTTCCTTTTCTCAACTATTCTGCCTTTACTGGTTTTCACTTTTATTGCATCCAACCTTGTATACTACCCTGTATAAATGAAGTAAAATTTGCTAATAGGCATATAATGGTCGATATAAGAATTATTATTGGCTATTGCATTTAAAGAAAACCTCATCTCCACTTTAGCTTGCTTGCATATTGACATATCATCAAACAATATTTTGTAAAAATAAAATTCTGAAAATTCAAATACTTATTCTGTGTTCGTATCATTCTTGCCCTAGGTTTCCAAAATGTCAGAGATAGCTCTCAGAGATAATAAATTACCCGAGTCTTCTAAGATGAACGGAAGCCTTAGTAATGGAAACTGCATAAAGCCTCAGGTTGAAGGCATGAAGGAAAGCGCTGAAGAAAAGCAAAAGAAAGAAATAACCTCACTTGTTGTTGCTCCCACTAAAGCAGATGAAACAGAAAATTCTGAATCACTGTTGGCAAATTCAGAAATAGAGTACACTGAATCTGATAATTTGAAGGATTTAGAAGATGTGGATGATTGCCTGAAGGTGAGAACAATCTCTCTATCTCCTTAGTTCATAGAGTTTACATTCATTTTATCCCAAATCCTGAAATAGATGTGAATTTCCAGACACTCCTATCAGGACTAGGCTCCAAAGAATGGGTTTCTGTGTGTGATGCACTCAACAATGTTCGTAGATTGTCGATATATCACAAGGAAGCAATTGGTAGCATGTTGTAAGTACGAGATTTTATACATTTCTTTTGATAGAAAAAAAGTGTGATCCATTGCTTAGGCTGCATTTGGAGATTTTCATATCTTATTAATCCTTTACCCTTTTACCAGGGGTGATGTGATTTCCTTAACTGTGAAATCCTTAAAGAATCCAAGAAGTGCTGTTTGTAAAACAGCAATCATGACTACTGCTGACCTTTTCAAATCATATAATGATGAAATCATTGATTCGTTAGATCCAATGGTAGTGTTTTCTTTTGGAACTAATTGCTGCTATTACTCTCCATGTGTTTTCTTATGAACTTTTCCATTTTTCAATAATAATATTCTCGTTGTATTTTTATGTTTCAACTATAATTTCTTGTTTAGCTCGTTCAACTTCTTCTCAAATCTTCACAAGATAAGAGATTCGTGTGTGAGGCGGCTGAAAGTGCATTGATCGCCCTGACTAGCTGGGTTTCTCCTCATCTATTGTTGCCCAAGTTGCAACCTTATGTTAAGAACAAGAATCCTCGAATTCGAGCTAAGGCCTCTATATGTATTTCTCGAAGTGTGCCAAGGCTGGTAAGGACTCTTAGACATGGTCTGCTCTTCCATTACTTGTTTTCCTTTTCTTTTTGTTAAAAACAAAACAAGTGGCAAGTGTGTTATTTGCAAGCACATTATGAGCGCTGGATCTTTTTTTTTTTTGCAACTTATTGGTAGTTTCTGTAATTATCCCTGATTAGTGTTGTCCCGATATTCCAATTTGCGTAAAATTGCTCTCTGGGAAAATAGTTTTTTTTTACTACCGTAAATTATCCTTATTTCGATAGTCCAGTCTACTTTTACGAATTGAAAATAGTCGTGTAACTTTCAGTTCGTAAATGTCGACAAATTGGAAGTTACAGTTCTATTTTCAATTCGTGAAAGTTGACTAGACTAAAACCAAAATAGAGGACAAAAAAATTATATTCCCTTTGCTCTCTCCTCCTCCCTTTTCTTTTATCAAGCAATGTTCAATTGTCTAATTGGGGCATCTGAATTGTCTCTATGTGGGACCCTTTGCAGGGAATCGATGGAATTATAACATTTGGTATAGACAAACTGATTGAAATAGGTGCATCCCAACTCAGTGACCGGCTCCCTGAGTCACGGGATGCAGCTCGTGCTCTGCTGTTGGAGTTGCAATCTGCATACGAAAAATCTCATGTTCAAGATTCGAGTGATGAACCCAGTTTATCTTGGGAAGATTTCTGCCAATCAAAACTTTCACCATTAAGTGCTCAAGCTGTTCGTCGTGTGACCAACACTGCTCGAGAGGGACTTGTGACGGGCTCATAGCATAATAACATGCTCGACTGTGAACCTTGCTCTATTGGTAATATTCTTTCCCATTCCCTTGGTTTGGTCTGATTTGAAAGTTTATACTTGTATATACCATGAAAATTTATTTGAGGTATTTGGAGAAGCATTTGAAGCACATATTGGATATTACATGACCCTTTGCTGCTAAATGTGGCCAAATTTAAGACGAGTGATATTTCGCATTTTAGTTTTGATTTTGTGCATTGTTCTTTGTGGAATCCGCATAGGTGTTTCATGTGATGTTTTATTGCATTCAATATACTGTCATGTGTTAATTAATGATGATTGTTGATGCTTCTTTCATAACTTATATTTTACGGAATATAAAAATTGTTGTTACTAGAGATCAATTTTCTTGTTGTGATAATGCATCATTCATTGTATAAGTTTCTATACAATGAACCGGAACTAGGAGATTTGTTCAAGTGTTTGTTATGCATAGCACCATAACATAACTAAGACTTTGGAATTATGCTTTTCAATTTTATATAGCCAAATTCATAAGTAAATACTTAGTTCCCACGTACAAGATCGAGCACTATTTATATTAAGAAATTGTTCAAAAGTATAAAATCAAGCACTATTTCAAAGTATTACTTACATTTTAGTTGAAAAGTAGTATTTTATTTTTTCCAATTCAAAAGAGTTTTTGTGTTGATAATTTATTCTACACGACATAATATGTTCTGAATTAAAGTTGATTATATCTCGTCTGTTACTCACAATCCCATTCCTGATCAACCATACAATATATATGGGTCCCATTAATTTTAGTACTAATGCAGATTCTAAGATGTTCAAATATTTGGAAGAATCTGCAAAAATCATTTGAAAATTGGTCAAAATTTGTACAGAAAAAAGATTTTGAGTATTATTAACTTTTACCAGCATTGATTCAATCATGTAAGACTAAGACATCAAATACCCCAGAAGTTGGAATGTCTAAAAGAACCTGATCTGGAAACAACAGGTAGCAAGAATATATTTTAAAGAAATTTGCCAAGATTTCAGTAATTGATATCTTATGCAACAGATCATCAATAAGGGTAACAGGGTATGTTAATGAAGGCTACTTAATTGTTAAATATGTGTATGTGTATTAAATACATAACACCAATTGATTTTTAGTAACATATTGTAATATCTAAACATGATGCTTTATTTTAAAGAGAAAAAGAAAAATAAACAAATAGAACCTCAGGGTGCAGTATTTGAATGAATAAAGCGAATGTCAAAACAATTGAAATTCTTCACAATACAACAAAATATCGATCTTCTATTTCACATCTTATATAAATAAATCATACGTAAGAAGTGTAACTAACAATCGTTATCATCCTTCCTTTATTCTTGTTTTGCTTATCTTATGCCATTCACATATATTACACTATTGTATAATACAAAAACTTCCAACAGATCATTGTTACTTTCGGTAGTTTTTGTGGGTATTCCTAAGGTTAATCTTGTGATCGGCTTGTGATCCCCTTTTCCCTTCAATAAACGAAAACTTATTTCTCCTAAGATTAATCTTGTTTGATTAGTGTTGTCCTGATAATTTTTTTTTGCTTAAATTTACTCCTCTTTCTCTCTTCCCTTTTCTTTTCTTGAGCAATGTTGAATTGCCTTGTGGTGTAACCTGAAATGTGCCTACGTGGGATCCTTTCTGGAACACAAAAACTGATTGAAACATTCAGTTTGATCCCAACATAGTTTCTTCTTGAGTTTGTTGTACGAGAAATCTGACGTCCAAGATTCAACCATGTTGGTGACCGCCTTGTGACGAGCTCCACTCATAAGCTATTAGCCTAACCTCGCTTTTATTGGTATTATTCTTTTTAACTCTCTTGTCTCTCTATCATTTCAAATTAAGTTTATGCATATATGCAAATTTTTATATACACTGGTTGCAATATTTTTTTAAATAGTACTCCCTCCATCCTATTTTAGATTTTGCTTAAATGAAATGGTACGAATTTTTATTAGCATTAAAAGATGTAAAATTGAGGATATATGAGTCATTTCTACTATAGTTAAGGAAGTTTTCTTTATTACTTAAATGTTTATTGAAAAAGAGTGATTTTTGTGCACTTAAGTGCATACATACACTTGAATTTTGAGTTTAATTTTAAATCAATTTTGACTTTTTTGAAAAATCAAAATTAATATGAAATTAAACTCAAAATGATATGCACTTGGGAGCATACAACAATTTGTAATTAAAAAAATGAGTAGATCTTGTGTAAGACCGTGTCATGGTGAGATAGAATACAAGTTGGGCATAGAAGATTCACATTTTAAAAGGGAAGAATGTTAATTTGTGCTAATTTGTAAACCGTACCACACAAGTTTTTGTCTTGAAAAATATAGTGACATAGGGTGTAAATAAGAGATTTTCAGGAAATTTCATATATTAAGTGTTTCCTTGGATAATGTTCGTTTTTTTAATTGAACAATACTAGATGATCAGTATTAGTTGCTCTCGCGAATATTATTAATTATTTTTACTAAAAAAATATTAATTTTTTCTATTAAATTATGTTAGTTGTGTACTAAATTTAGTGTGCAACTAGTGACTATATATGTGTGTGTGGGGCCATAAAGACCAACGACATTTGCCTTATTAGTTTTGATTCAAGACGTGCATTGGTTTTTCTCTTGGAATTATTTGTGCTTGCTTGTTGATACTGAAAAAGAAAAATAGTATCATTACCATATTATATGACCAATATACTCTACATATAGATGTGTTAATCACAATTTTGGATTCACAAGAAAACTTGTTTCCGGGAATCGGAATCAAATGCAATAAGAACAGAATTGAAAATCACACAAGAACACCAGAATTTTACGTGGTTCGGAGATGAATACTCCTACGTCCACGGGATCCGAGAGGATAGACCTTTCACTAAGCAAGAAATGGAAGTTACAAGTTACAGAACATTCAATCTCACAGTGTTTGCTCTCAAAGATGATCTCACTCTAATTGTTGTTTCTCTCAGCTAAGAAACTACCTTTTTAATTACAGAGATTGAGATGAATCTGGACTCGATTCAGTTGTAACTAACTCATAAGTAAAGCAGTTATCCAGCTGGCTAACAAACTCCAATAACCGCTTCAGTTGATTCAGTTAGAACCGCCTTCAGTTAGCTTCAACTTGGTGTTTCGCGTCTTTGTACTTTATATCAGATGACTTGACCTCAGCTGACTTGATCACTTAACATCAGATGACTTCCGGTCTAGACCTCCTCTGATAGGACTCCACTGTTAGACCTCATCTGATGAACCTCATCTGATATAACTCTACTGATACCCCAAATAGACTAACTCCTGCGGCTAACACTTCATCAACATAGCTCCTTATTGAATTAAGCTCAGTAGACTTCATACTTCACATATGACACTTCACAATTCTCCACCTCAGATGAGAAGTATCAATCCTCTCCTCCTCTCCTCCATGCTCCAGCAAGGGCCTAAGGAACATCCCATACACTCATCTTTACCAATTCAACACAGAATTTGAATTTCATCCCTGGTAAAGACTTTGTACACATATCTGCAGCATTGTCCTCTGTAGATATCTTCTGGATGAGAACCACTCATTTATCAATGATTTCCCTTACAAAATGCAACCTTACATCAATGTGCTTTGATCTCTCATGGAACACTTGATGTTTAACCATATGTACTGCACTCTGATTATCACAATGAACGACCACAGCCCTTTGGTTTATGCCAAAATCCTTGATTATGCCTTTCAACCACAAAGCCTCCTTAACAGCCTCTGACACTGCAACAAACTCTGCTTCTGTAGTAGATAAAGCAACTCCACTCTGCAGAACAGATCTCCAGCTCACAGCAGTATTGTAAAGTGTAAAGATATACCCTGTTAAAGATCTTCTGGTATCCAGATTAGCAGCAAAATCAGAATCTACAAAACCTTCCAGTGGACTCTTCTGGTCAGTCATCCTCTCAAACATCAATCCCAGATCAGATGACCCTTTAAGGTATCTGAAGATCCATTTCAAAGCTTCCCAATGTAATCTTCCAGGATTAGCCATGTATCTGCTCACCATACTCAATGCATAAGCTAAATCTGGTCTGCTGCAGACCAGAGCATACATCAGGCTTCCAACCCCACTTGCATAAGGTACTTTCATCATAGTCTTCTTCTCTTCATCAGACTTTGGTTCCATTTCCTTAGATAATTTGAACTGTTGTCCCAGAGGAGTTGACACAGCTCTACTCTCATGCATGTTAAACCTCTTCAGGACCTTCTCAATGTAACTCTTCTGGGATAAGAATAGTCTTCCAGCTTTTCTGTCCCTAAGAATATCCATTCCAAGAATCCTTTTAGCATTTCCCAAGTCCTTCATATCAAATCTAGCACTGAGCTTCTTTTTGATACTCTGAATCTTCAGAAGACTCTTACTGGCAATAAGCATGTCATCTACATAAATCAGAAGATAGGCTATCACATCACTACCTTGCCTTTCCAGGTAAACACAAGTATCATACTTGCTCCTTACAAAACCAATGGATAGCATAACTTCATTGAACTTCTTGTGCCACTATCTTGGACTTTGCTTGAGGCCATACAATGATTTCTTGAGCAGGCACACTTTCCCTTCACTCCCTGGTTCAACAAACCCTTCTGGTTGGTGCATGTACAGATCCTCAATAAGATCACCATGCAGAAAAGCTGTCTTTACATCTAGTTGTTGTAGCTCCAGATCCTCTTGGACAACTCTACTGAGAAGTAGCCTGATTGAACAATACTTAACAACAGGTGAGAAAACCTCATTGTAATCAATTCCTTCCCTCTGAGTGAATCCTCTGGCAACTAGCCTGGCTTTAAACCTCACCTGATCTTTCAAACCAAATTCAAGCTTCCTTTTAAACAGCCATTTACAACTGATTAGCTTCTGCCTAGGTGGCTTATCAACAAGAATCCAAGTTTGATTCTTCTTAAGAGACTCCATCTCTTCTGTCATGGCTGTAATCCATGACTCCCTATCATCACACTCAAGGGCTTCCTTGTAGTTCTTAGGTTCTTGGTACTCTATGGCTTCTGCTGTAACAAGTGCATAAGAGACCAGATCCACACGGCCAAACCTTGCTGGAGGATGTATTTGTCTTCTGGATCTGTCTCTTGTCAGACTATAATTTCTCAAGTCTGCTTCTGGCACTCCTTCTTCCTCATCTACTGGTGCACTATCCTCATCTGATGACTCATTCTCCCCTGGTGCTTGCTCTGGTTCAGAACCAGATGAGCTATCATGCTTGTCATGATCAGGCTCCACCTCTACTTGAGTAATTGGCTCAGAAATAACACCATTCATCTCTTCAGCTGATGGCCCTCCATCACCTCCACCAGACTTGTATCCCATCTGTGATTCATTGAACACTACATCTCTACTGGTAATACACTTCTGGTTCCCAGGCTCTAGACACCACAGCTTGTACCCCTTAACACCCTTTGGATACCCAATGAAAATACATTTTAAAGCTCTAGGTTCAAGTTTGTCTTGCCTCACATGAACATAAGCCAGGCACCCAAATACTTTCAGCTTAGAGTAATCAGAGATCTTCCCATACCAGACCTCATCTGGGGTTTCAAAAACAATAGCAGATGATGGCACTTTATTAATGAGATACACAGCTGTGTTAACAGCTTCCCCCCAAAAACTCTTAGGTAAATGAGCATCAGATAACATACACCTAACCCTTTCCAGAATAGTTCTATTCATCCTCTCTGCTAGACCATTCTGTTGGGGGTTTGAAGGAACAGTTTTATGCCTAGTAATACCCTTCTCCCTACAGAATTGTTGAAACTCCTCTGATAGGAATTCAAGCCCATTATCTGTCCTTAAGTGCTTGATAGTCCTGCCTCTCTTATTCTCAAGTTCAATCAACCATTCTTTGAACTTAGAGAAGGCATCACTCTTCTGTTTAAGAATGTAAACCCAAACCTTTCTGGAATAATCATCAATAAGGGTAAGGAAATACCTGCCTCCACCATGAGTGGATACCCTAGCTGGTCCCCATACATCAGAATGTATGTAATCCATGACCTCATTGGTGGTATGCTTGCTTCTTTGATTTCCCAAGAACACACCTCTCACAGAATTCCAGCTTACATATCCTCTTCCCTGGGATTGCTCCCTTCTTGGATAACTCCACCAGGCCCTTCTCACCAACATGTGCCAACCTCTTGTGCCACAAATTTACCTCAGAAGACCCCATGGTAACATCAGCTGATCCTGTTACAGTTCTTCCAATCAAAGTATACAAATCATTCTTGATAGCCCCCTTCATGACAATCCTTCCAGATTTGGTTATTGACAGACTTCCCTTGTCTGTCTTGAATTCAAACCCCTTTGAATTCAAGGTACCAAGAGAAACAAGATTTCTCTTTAACTCAGGAACAAACCTGACATCAGATAAGATCCTATCAACCCCATCAAACATCTTGATCTTGATAGAACCAGATCCTTGCACTCTACAGCTCTCATCATTACCCAAAAGAACAAGACCTCCATCATTTTTCTCAAGATCCAGGAACCAGTCTTCATGTGGACACATATGAAAAGTACACCCAGAGTCCAGGACCCACTCTTGACTTAGCCTTTCATGACTAACCATCAAGACCTCTGCACTATCATATCCTTCAACCTCCACAACAGCTGCATCTCCATCTTGATCACCTTGATTGTCTTTCTTCTTTCTTTCAGGGCAATTCTTTCTCAGATGACATTCCTTATGGCAAGTGAAACACTTCCTCTTCTCAACAAAATCAGATTTCTTCCCACCCTTATTCCCTTTTCCACCATCCTTCTTCTTGGACTGAAACCCCTTCTTCTTCTTAGATTGCACATTCTATCCTTCAGCAGGCTTCTTCCCTTCAGTCTGGATCTGTAGAAACTTGGTTTTCAGGGCAGTTTGAATATCATCAAACTTCACCTGATCTTGTCTTCCAAACAACAAGGCATCTTTGAAATTTTCTAGAGACTTAGGTAGAGAATTCAACAACATTAATGACTTATCTTCATCATCAATTGTAACATCCAAACTCTCCAGATCATCCACCAATCTGTTGAACTCGTCCAACTGATCACCAAAATTCTTATCTTCACTCATCTTGAAGACTTGAAGCTTCTGTTTCATGTATAACTTGTTCGTAATAGACTTGGTCTGGTATAACTGCTCCAGCTTATTCCAGACTTCAAGAGCGGTTTTTTCCTTCGATACTTCCCTCAATGGTTTATCCCCAAGACACAAGATAAGTGCACTGTGTGCTTTCCTCTTGTTCTCCTCCACCTTTGCCGGATTAGTTCCAGAAGCCACCTGATCTGGTGGCAACAAGGCTTCGTACAAACCATTGTGTACCAGGAGAGCCTTCATCTTAATCTTCCATAAGCTGAAATCGTTCTTCCCCGTGAACTTCTCAATATCAAACTTAGTTGCAGCCATGATTGCTTCCCACAGACGGCGTCACTTGTTAATCATTTTAGATTCAAAAGAAAACTTGTAATCAGGGAATCGAAATACGACAACAGAATAAGAACGAATTGAAATCACACAAGAACACCAGATTTACGTGGTTCGGAGATGAATACTCCTACGTCCACGGGATCAGAGAGGATAGCTTTTCACTAAGTAGAAAATGGAAGAAGTTACAATTCACTCAATTTCACAAACTCTCTGTGTTTGCTCTCACTAATGATCTCACTTGTGATGTGTTACTTCTCTCAGCTGAGAAGCCCCCTTTTATAGTTACAGAGATTGAGATGAACCCTAGAATTGATTCGGTTGTAATAAACTCAAATGTAATGTAGTTATCTAGCTGGCTAACGAATTCAATAACCACTCCAGTTAATTCAGTTAGAACCGCCATCGCGCTAGCTTCAATTTGGTGTAATTCGTGTCTTTGAACTTTGGATCAGATGACTTGACCTCGTCTGATTCTGGTCACTCACATCAGATGACTTCTGGTCCAGACCTCCTCTGGTATACCTTATCTGATGGACCTCCTCTGATAGCTCATCTGCCATACTACTCTGGTCAGACTCCTCTGGTCATCCTCATCTGATGCAACTCCTCTAGTACCCCAAATTTGACTAACTTCTACTATAACACATTTACAACATAGCTTCCTATTGAATCAAGTTCAGCAGACAAGATGCTTCACATTTGACACTTCACATAAATAAATCTCAATTCAAATAGACGGACGAGAACAATAAAAAATTCAAGAAGCCCACCAAAAAATGAAAACTCTAGGTCCATTAAAAATAAAAATAGTAGAAAATCATTTGTCACCTCATTTCTTCTGCATTAATACCAGGGAAAAGAGGGTTATAAGAATCAGGAGTGCCCCAGTTTAGGAATGGTACCTTTAATCTAGGATACTTCTTTAATGTAAACTGCTTAAGTATATTACAAATCAGTGTTGCGTTGCAGAAGTTCTTCAGAGTTGGTAGCTTGATCAGATGCAACCATTTTAAGTTTAGCAGAGAGATGGGAAGAGCATCATCTGCTGCTGCTACTTGTACTATCTCCTCTATCTCTTCACACTTTTCAATGGTGATAGATTCAAGTTTTGCAATAATTGAAAGTGGTAAACCCAGATTCTTCATCTTGTTACACCCAAAAATGGTTAAGTGTGTTAGAGATGAAAATACAGACGACGAGAGTGGTTCAGCTTCGATTTCCAGCTTCTGGATCACACCCCCGAAGCTCTCCAAATTGTGTAGCTCAATTTGTTTTAGAGCCTGGAACTGAGATTCCGAACCTTGTGGTTCCTTATATTGATCATATGTCAGGATGCATTCTGTTCCTCCAGAATTGTAAATTCCCAACTCTTGGAGAAATTTAGGATTGCTCAAGTCATTCAATAAACACTTGCTCATACCCTCACAGGAATGGAATTCCAGGTGTTGGATGTAGTCTGCCAAAATAGATGTCGATTCATTTTCCTCTCTACCCTTCACATCGTATCCACAGACGATCAATTTTCTTGTGCCATCATCTTCATATTCAAAATCAGCACCGTAGCAATGAAAATACACATTGTAATAACCCACCACAACAGAATACGAAATGGCATCCTGCTTGCTTGCAAACAGTCTGTTAAAATGGCTCACGTTTACCAGCCCCCCCACGAACACCTCCAACCTTTTCCCCCCTTCTTCACCCAACTCTGCCTGTATGTTGTATGGTAGATGGAGAAGCTGAATCCTTAGTTCCTCCATTCCTTGAGGGGCATCCTCAATTGATGTACCTGAGAGGTCCAACTCCCTTAGCATCTTCAACTTTCTCACACACGGCACATGTCGAAGCTTTCTACACCATCCAAGGAGCAATGATGTAAGGTTCACCAAGTCGGATACATAATCTAGCAATTCCTCTATCTCAGTATGAGACATGTCAAGAGTGTGTAGGCCACACATCTTTGAAAAAATTGATATTGCAATCCTTTCTAAAGGATTATGTTGTAAAAGCAATGTTGATAATTTGGGGCAGTTGGGAGATATTCCCTCTGGAATTTCCTCTATTGAATTCATCATCAAAGATACCTTCTCAAGGTCCTTTGTCCATTCTTCCTCAACCGTAATTTCCTTCCGAGAGAACTGACCAGCAATTACCATGGTTTTACCTTTAGTATATTATGTGCCATGCCTCTAACTAGATCATGCATCTTCACCCACTTACCATAAACACATTTCAATAGGGAGACTTTCAGTAATCTATTTACTATTGAATGGGCCTCGTCACGTTGGGCTGCCCTACTCTTCATTTCATCCAATAACTTCTCTGAAACGAATATGTTGAACAATTCCTCTCTCAGTATTCTATAGTCTTCAGGATATAGAGAGCAATACAAGAAACAACATTGATCATTCGGATTCAGTCGAGCAAAACTGTATTGAAGAACTGAGAAAACCTTTTCCTCCATCCATTCGTGCCCCATTGCAGAATCCTCTAATACTTTGAGTTCATGTCTCCATTCTTGAATCTCAGTAACTCCACTCACTGCTCCAGCTAGAGTAATGATCCCCAGGGGCAAACCATCACAAATTTCCACCATCCGCTTTGCATTCCATAAGCTTGAGGATCTCTAATAGCTGATGTCGCATCTTGTCCTAGATTTTTAAGGAACAAGTTCCACCCTTCGTATTTAGGTAGCGGTTTTACGCTAATCTTTTCTTGGCATTTCATTTGTTGGCACACACTCAATGAACGACTTGTCATCATCCATTTACAACCTTCCATGGAAAGTGGGACTCCTACCTTCACCAAATCAATGCATTCCCACACATCGTCTAGTATGAGTACAAACTTCTTTCTTTGGGACAATACATGATTCAATATCCCTGCTCTTGCTCCCATTTACAACTGATTAGCTTCTGCCTAGCTGGCTTATCAACAAGAATCCAAGTATGATTCTTCTTAAGAGACTCCATCTCTTCTGTCATGGCTGTAATCCATGACTCCCTATCATCACACTCAAGGGCTTCCTTGTAGCTCTTAGGTTCTTGGTATTCTATGGCTTCTACTGTAACAAGTGCATAAGAGACCAGATCAACACAGCCAAACCTTGCTGGAGGATGTATTTGTCTTCTTGTTCCGTCTCTTGTCAAACTATAATTTCTCAAGTCTTCTTCTGGCACTCCTTCCTCCTCCTCTGCTGGTGCACTATCCTCATCTGATGACTAATTCTCTCCTGTTTCCTACTCTGGTTCAGAACCAGATGCACTATCATGTTTATCATGATCAGGCTCCACCTCAACTTGAGTAATTGACTCAGAAATAACACCATCCATCTCTTCAGCTGATGGCTCTCTATCACCTCCACCAGACTTGTAAACCATCTGTGATTCGTTAAACACAACATCTCTGCTGGTAATACACTTCTGGTTCCCAGGCTCTAGACACCACAACTTATACCCTTTAACACCCTTTGGATACCCAATGAAAACATATTTTAAAGCTCTAGGTTCAAGTTTGTCTTGTTTCACATGAACATAAGCTAGACATCCAAATACTTTCAACTTTGAGTAATCTGATATCTTTCCATACCAGATCTCATCTGGGGTTTTAAACTCAATAGCAGATGATGGTACTTTATTGATGAGATACACAGCTGTGTTAACAACTTCACCCCAAAAACTCTTAGGTAAATGAGCATCAGATAACATACACCTAACCCTTTCCAGAATAATTCTATTCATTCTTTCAGCTAGGCCATTCTGCTGGGGGCTTGAAGGAACAGTTTTATGCCTAGTAATACCCTTCTCCCTACAAAATTGTTGAAACTCTTCTGATAGAAATTCAAGCCCATTATCAGTCCTTAAGTGTTTGATAGTTCTGCCCTCTTATTCTCAAGTTCAATCAACCATTCTTTGAACTTAGAGAAGGCATCACTCTTCTGTTTAAGAATGTAAACCCAAACCTTTCTGGAATAATCATCAATAAGGGTAAGGAAATACCTGCCTCCACCATGAGTGGATACCCTTGCTGGCCCCCATACATCAGAATGTATGTAATCCATAACCTCTTTGGTGGTATGCTTCCCCTTCTGGTATGCTTGCTTCTTTGATTTCCCCAGAACACACCTCTCACAGAATTCCAGCTTACATATCCTCTTCCCAGGGATTGCTCCCTTTTTGGATAACTCCACCTGGCCCTTCTCACCAACATGTGCCAATCTCTTGTCGACAAGTTGACATCAGAAGACTCCATGGTAACATCAGCTGATCTTGTTATAGTTGTAAATTTTAAGGGGGTGTATTAAGGAAAAAAAAAAGCAATATACGTAATGAGTTAATTTAATAGTGGGTGAAACAAAGTATTATCGTGGGTGTTAATAGCCTTGCTTTTTTTTTTTTTTTTTTGGAAAGGATGCTATACGTATTATTATGTGCATAATATAATAAATGAAACACACAATTAAAATACTTATATAAGATCTCGTGTGTGCGCGTAAATTATTATATCGACAAAGTAAAATTTTGTTTCATATATAAAAATATTTTAGCAAGACTTTCTCATTTAAAATTATGTTTTTTATGTACTTTAAATACCTATATTATATAGCCTTAACTGGATGACAAAAAATTGTCAACTGCAAAAAACATTAATTTAGTTTTACTAGAAGAAAAAAAATTTAATATAATACACATTTAATAAATAGTAGTACCCCAATTAAGTGAACGCTACGTCAATTATTTTTATCTTTTTTACTTTTATTTTCAATATATATTTCTTTTTACCAATTCATGTCAATAAAGTTTGCTATTATATATTACTAGATGAGTGTCCCGTGTATTACACGGGATTTTCATAAAAAAATTAATTATGCATTATAATGTATTACATATACAATAACATTATAAATTTATTCACTGCAAAAATAATATAATTATATTACATAGTAAATATATTCAAAATAATGTCACATGTTAAACATAGTTAAGTCAATATAACAACATATTAAATTTCATTGAGATTAAAAATTTCAAATAATTAAAAAATTTGTGCACTGTGTTTTCAATACAATAAAAAAAATTCAATTAAATGTTAATTTTCTTAATTATACGATTAAAAAAAAATCAATCAATCATTTAATCAATAAAAAATATCAAAAGTATTTAATATGTTAAATTCCAGTTTTAATTTATTTTAGCAAATTAGAATTTTCTAAATTAAAAATCCTCAAATATAGTGAGACAATAAAATAAGTTACTTAAACATTAAAGTTTCATATAATTAGAGTTTTAAATTTAATTGATCAATTCAATTTAATATATAGACTCAAGTTATATACAATAGATATTTCAACTTTGTATATATTCATAGTTTAGCTTAATTGGTTAAAATGATTTAATCCACTCATGTGGCTGTAGGTTCGAATCCATGTATATGCATATATTTTTTAATTAGACTATTTGTTATATAATGACACATAAGCATAATGAATTGACACGCATGATGCCACGTAAGACATAGATGACACATAAACATATGACACGTAGACAGAATCAACCACAAGACGACACATATGCAAAATCAGCCATATTACGACACATAAGCAAGACTAACTCCCTTTTAGTATTATAGAGGATTATTCACATATATTTGATACACTGAAACACATAATTAAAATGCAAAAATAATATGGCGTGCGTGCGTCGGTTATAATATCGAATAATCTACTATCCATTTGCAGAAGCAAAACGATAGATAAAAATGAATTAAAGTATTACCCTATTCGTCTCACACCTGTTTTCTACATTATTATTTGCCCATATTTAAAAAAAAAATTGTTTATTAATATTTAAAGTGATAAAATAGTTATTTTTTATTAGGAGTATATGAAGAATATAATATTAAAATATATTGTTATTTTTTTTGCCAAAAATGGATGTCGCAATTGAATATGGGACGAACATTTTTGGCAATGTAGCAAACAACCTTGAAACGGAGGGAATATATACTAGCACGTAATCCCGTGTATTACACGAAATTGTATTTTTTTAGTAATTTTAAATTAAGTACTTTAAATATTTAATTAGTTTTATTAGTTCAATTATAGATATTATTTTATTTTTTAATATTATATATGTGTAACATATTTATTTAATATTGTATGGTAACATACTTATATTAATTCCTTATTCTAAATGATAAATTGAATGTGTTTTTAAAATTGAGAAAATTTTGGGACCGTAAATTCAACAATTGAATTCAATAATCTAATGAAACTTATAAAATAATATCATACCATTTAATAAAAGGAAACTAATAAAAAATATCAATAGATAGAGCTACGATCGCCAATGACATAAGGAGAAGAAATTCTCTTATCGACGGTAGTGGCGTTAACAACGCAATAACTGGAAAAAGAGATAAAAAAATATAATTAAAGAAATTTAATTAGAGATAATAATCTAAATATTGAATGGTATGGATTAAATTAAACAAATGGATGATAATGATTAAAATTTAATTATCATAATTAGTTTACACTTTTAGAAATTCAAAGGTTTAAAATAGTGGAACCAGGCTTTTTTTTTTAAGGTGATCAATTACAATAATTTTCTAACATAATCAATCACAATAGTTCATTCGACCACCGGGTACATGACAATATTTTTTCATCGGCAAAGTATTATATGAAAATAGTTCATGATAAGTTTATCATGAAACAATTTTAAAGTATCATTAATCTCATCAGGGGTATCATTAGCCCGAGTTCAAGAAAACTGTTTCTTGAACTCAGACTAATGATACGGTATTCGGGGGTATTAATGTCAGGGGTATCATTAAACCTGTCAGGGGTATTAATGTCATTGATACCCCTGACAGGTTTAATGATACTCTTGATGAGATTAATGATGCTCTAAAACTATTTCATGTTAAGCTTATTATGAAGCGTTTTCATATAAAACCTACTCCTTTTCATCTCATTGTAGACCAGAACCGCAATCACCACAATGGGGGCCCACCTGAACTCACAAATAGTAGCATATAAGTATATACTCCCTCCGTCCACAAAAATTTTACCCGGTTACTGTAGCGCACAGTTTTTAATGAAAATTGGTATTTTATTGAAAAAGTGAATAAAGTAGATAAAGTAAGAGTATTGTGGTGGGTATTGTGGGACCCATTTTTTGTTTGTGAGTGTAGTTTATTTCCAAAAGAGGTATGGGTAAAAATTTGGTGGACGGACCAAAAAGGAAAGCGGGTAAAAAATTGGTGGACGGAGGGAGTATAAGATATCCCACCGAATATATATCATTTAATACAATGCTATTCAGAGTTGAAAAATGATAATTTTTCAAGAGAAGTTACTTTTACTTTCGTTATGGCTACATAACTACATTATTATAGTTGACTGAAAACTTTCCAACTTGTTCAAGTAAACATAATTAGCTGCCAATCCCGGGATTGACATTGTGGTTTAGACTTTAAATTTAAAAGTATATTTTTTTTAGTCTCAAATTAAAAATTCCAGGTGCTATTAATTTTTTGTGTTGGGTAAATTTATATAATTTTTTTATCAATTTCTATGTTGGGTAAATACATATAAAATTTTGTTCTGCCTTCAAACCTTCCATTAGTGGACGGTAGAATTGAGACACTGAGCCTGAAACTATTGGTATTTGAACCAAAAACCGAGTCATAATAAAAATAGTTGCTAATTTTATGAGTTGACGTGTAAAATGAGTACGAAAACATGTTTATTAATTTTTTTTTTTAATTAACCCTTGCGTCTTGGTCTTGTGTACAATTATCAATTTTAATGAAACAAGTAGTACATTTTAATGTAACAATTAATATAAATTAATGTTACAATTAATAAATTTTGCACGATTCTTACTACTTTTGTTATTGAGTGGGCAATTTGACAGTTTCACATATTCCCCCAAAGGGATGTTAAAGTATTGTTCCATATACTACAAAATTATTTTATAAAATTTTATATTGTACTGCACTGTAATGACAAAATCTTGTAAGATTTATGGGTTTATATTTTTATTGGTTACAGTTGAATCGTCATATTTTAAAGTTTAGTATGATCCAAATGATAAAATGGAGCTCCGCCTCAATGCGTGAAACCATCCAAAACAAGATTTCCTTTGTCATAATTCAATATATGAAAAATGCATACTTACAATGTATCGAAATTTCAAAATACTATTTTATACCCAAATTTGTATACTATTTGTATGCATTATAGAATGGTGTATCTTAAAATAGTATTCTCACAACATTTTATTCAATATGCACCCCTTGTACAACATACTAAAATTTTCGTTATCCCCTTACCTTCCCTATCATCCATCCATCTTAAAATTGGACTCTTTTGATCAATAGATTCATGTCTAATTAATCTCTTTAGTTGACTCTTGATACAAGATATAACTGGAAATATTCTACAGGTACCCTTTTATACAAGATATTACACCTTCATCCTCTATTAAACTTCAAATGTAATTGAACACATTTTTTAAAAAAATAATGAAAAATGACTCTTTAAAATTTTAATTTGAATATAAAATAATATTTTGAAAAAGTGTTATTTCTATTTTAAAAATGTAAAAATTATTGTGGGACAAAAAAAAAATGAAAAATTTATTGTAGAACAAAGAAAGTAAAAAAAATAAAGATTATATAAATTTAAGACGAATTAGCAACTTGTAAAATAAATTAATCTATTAAACCTAACTCATTTATTACAAGAACGCCATTTCCTCATACCATCTCATACGTCATATACCTCTTACAATACAAAATACACCTTCTTCCTCCAAAATTTTCAAGGGGAGAGTAACAAATTTTTTTAAAAATAAATTGAAATAAGTATAGTTTTAAGGGTAATTTGATAAGATTTAATGTATAAAGTAAAAAAGTTACTTGAATTGAATATAGTATGGACCAAAAAATAATAATAATTTGTGTAAAAATATAAATATTGTGAGGGTAGAAAAATAATTTCTTTTCGAGTTTATAAATAATAGTGGAACGTTTCGAAATAAAAAAATCTACAAATTATAATGGAATGTAGGGAGTATAATAAACAAACTATATACTAAACAAAACAACAACAATAATAATAATAATAATAATAATAAACAACAAATTATGAGTGTGTTTGTGAAAAATTGTGTTTTAAGAAAGTGATTTAATTTAGTAATTGTGAGAAAAAATTGCTTAGAACCCGTTTGACTAAGCTTATTTGAAACATCTTATAAGCTATAACATTTTATAAGTTGTTTTGAGAGTTTATAAGATATCATTTTTAAGTAGCTTATAAGTTGCTAAAGTGTTTGACTAATACAACTTATGAGATCTGTAAGAATTTATAATAAATATTTTTTTAATTTTAATATAATTTTTTATTTTTTTTTTGTTGAAGTAGAGGTGGGTGGGGGTGAGAGAGGGATAGGGTGGTTCCATGATGGGATGAGTGATTGGGGGTGGAGGTGATTTGCAAAATAGTTGGGAAATTCCAACTTATTTTTTTTACAGCTTATAAATTATTAGGAGTTTATTTTATGATCTTATAAGATGTTAAATATCTTATTTTGTCAAACACATTAATAATGCTTATAAATTTTAAACAATTTATAAGATGTCTTAAGGAGCTTATAAGTTCAGTCAACCGCCCTCTTAATAGTTAAAGTGATGAGAGTTTGCATTAATTTATATAAAATAAATATTGCGTGTTTTTGATAAAAAAAATTGAATAAAATAAATTATTAGTAGAAACTATAATCGGGTAAAAGCATACACTCTTTAACTTATAAATTTTAATACTATTTGGTTAGGGATAGTGGTGGATGAGATGAAGATGGAGATGGAAAAAAAGGGGATGAGGGTAATCCAATAAATAGTAAATCCGTGTTTGGTTAAGAATAGAGAACTAGAGTTGGATGAAATTTTATGTCAAATCAAAATTGATATTAAAATATTTTATTATTATTAATTACTGCGATAAGGATTGAGTGAGGGAAAAGTGGGAGAGATAATAAGAAAAAGTATGAAAGTGAATGGATATGTAAGAAAAAGTATGAGATATAATGAATGAATGTGGAAAATTTAGAAGAGAAGATGAGTGAATAAGATAAAAGTGATGTAATTATATAAAACTAGTTTTTGAACCCCTCGTATTACGTGGGTGAAAAAAAAATTATATTATTAATTTTATATTAAATATATTTATATTTATTTTATTTTATTAATTCAATTCAATTATAACTATATCCATTTTCTCATAATATAATTCAATCACATTTATAAAACATTTACTATCCTTTTAATTAAATAATTTTATCCTAATTAAATTTTATATTTATGATGTTTAATAAATTGTTGTCTTAATTAAATTTATGATTAGAATTTTAAAATTAAATTAAAATAAAATATATTTACAATGAACGACCAACATCATTTCTTCGAATAATTAAATTAATAAATTATAATTATAAATAGATGATATAAAAATACAATCATTAATCAATTGTAATTCACTTTTAACTTATCTAAAATAAGTCACGGTCAATTAATTCATTATAATTAAAAAAATTGTAATTAAAAGAATACCATATATAACTCAAACTCATATAAATTCAAGAATTTAAAATGGAGGCTCTTGAGAGGTGGGAGTGATTGACAAATAGATATATATATATATATATATATATATATATATGATAAAAATAGGTGTGTAGTATATAATATTGATGAATGAAGATGAGATGTGTCCATTCATAATTGAATGGAATGGGGAATGACCCATCCCTATTCTGATGGCCCCATTCCCTAAACAAACACACCCTAACATATTAATTTAATCAATATCACAACATTTGAAAATACTCAAAATAAACACTCAAAATGTTTGTGTACATTATTCTACGTTTGGTTCACGGGACATGATTGAATTAGATGGGATTAGGCTGAAGAGATTGGATAAGATGAGATTATTTGAGTGTGAATGTATGTTTAGATTGTAAGATTGAATTATATTTAAATTTAATACTCCCTCCGTCCATGAAATTTGGGCTTGTTATTTTTATCACGATTATTAAAAAAGTTGATATAATATGTAGAAAGTAAGAATATTATGTCAAATTAAGTACAAAATAAATTATTTTAAAAATGTTATGTGTGTATGTTGAAAAAGTAGATGAAGTTAATTATTTCCATTTTAGACAACAAGACTATTTTTCGTGGACGACCCATTAAGGCAACCAAGCCTATATTTTATGGACAGAGGGAGTATAATCCAGGGTCATGGTCCTATGCAATCTCTCAAATCAAACATGAGATTACCTGAGATTATAAAGACAATCTCTCAAACCAAAGGGCCCCTAAGTGATTATAATCACTTAGGGTATGTTTGTTTTTTGACTCACACGGATGAACTTTGGACTTTGCAATCCACGCCCCATACGAGTTCGGGATTTAAAATCGGGTTTCAAATCCCAAACTCAATCCCTACCTATAAACCTATTACTATTTTTCATATAATTAAATACAATCGCATCATCACTTTTTTATCATCCACTCAACATCTCTCATACTTTTCTCTTACACAATATAATAAAATAATACAACATCAATCACTAATAAACATTGATTTGACATAAAGCAAAATCTCACCCTACTAAAATCCCAAAACAAACACATACTCATATTATTCATCAAGATTTTCACATTCTAAGATTTCAAAGTCATGACTTCCCCCGCACACTTAAATCCCAAAACAAACATACCCTTACTCTCTCTCTATGGTCTTCAAAATTGATCATATTTTTTTATACGTGGTTTAATATAATATATCAGATGATATTACAAAAAAAATTGAGGCCATTTTTTTATAAAATAATGAAAGTAGGTGAAATGAACTTTCTATTAACAATTATTTTATTAAAAACAAATCTAAAAAAATTTCCGTAATACCCCAGCATGTTGCATTAAAAAAAAAAAAAAAAAGTCAATTTCAAGGGGCGGAGTTAATATAATTTTTCCAAAAAACAGACCCTATATAATATTGAGAATTCCACACTTGAATTTCCCACCATCTTTTCCTTTTCAGAATTTCAGTAGTACCACTGCAACTCTGCATCCTGCAACCCAACATTACAAAATTTTCCCGGAATTTCTGCGTGTTTGCTCCTCCAATTTTTTAGTATTACTTGTAAAAAGTAAAGGATTTTTCTTCTTCCACCTTTTTTGTTTTTAAATTGAAGTTTTGCTTCAGATATTACCACAGAAGAGATTTCTCATGTTCTGAGAAGGCCAGTGATGGATATTGAAGAACGGCGCCCTAATCCTACTGTAAAGGTGAGACCTCGAACAATTTCTCTTTTTTCCATTTATTATGTACATTCATATATGCATATTTCTATTTTCATGAAAATTATCTGATGAATTATTGGCGTATTTGCGACTTTTGCGGCAGAAAGAATCATGGAGAAGTGTATTAGCCCTAGCTTATCAGAGTTTAGGCGTTGTGTATGGGGATTTAAGCACTTCACCGTTGTATGTGTACAGAAGCACTTTTGCAGAGGACATTCAGCATTCTGAAACTAATGAGGAAATATTTGGGGTTTTATCTTTTGTATTTTGGACATTAACCCTAATCCCACTTCTTAAGTATGTGTTCATAGTGCTTAGAGCTGATGATAATGGTGAGGGCGGCACTTTTGCTCTGTATTCTTTGCTGTGCCGTCACGCTCGTCTCGGCATCTTGCCTAATGGGCAACTTGCTGATGAAAATCTGCATGAATACAAGAAGGAACAAGTTGTTCCTAGTTATTGGGGATTGAGGTTGAGGGCAATATTGGAAACTCATAGGGTGTTGCAGAGAATATTGCTTGCTTTGGCTTTAATTGGGGCTTGTATGGTGATTGGTGATGGGGTTCTTACGCCTGCAATTTCGGGTAAAATTTGTGACCTTCTTGAATTATCGTGTAATAATGCTTCGGGACAATGAAATGGTTATCATAACTTAGAGTTGATTTGTTTTTGGTTGTGGATGTAGTGTTTTCTGCAGTATCGGGATTAGAGTTCGTTGTGTCTAAGCATCAACACAATAGTAAGTCGTTTATCTTCGCTAAATTTTGTTGTGCTTTGTGTTGGAATTAGTCTTCTAAGTTTGAACGAACATGGTATTCAGCTTTTTACTAGTAAAGAAACTTAGTTATGAATTATGATTGATCAGTTCTTCTCTTTGGAGCAGGCTTGGAAGATCTTATTTGCAATTTGTTGCATTAAGTTTTAGTATTTTTTAAGTTCTTTGTAGATTCCATATGTTTGTTGAATGTCTATGTTGCAACGATGTGAGGTGGTAGACATATGATGAAGAAAAGGAAAACAGAAAAGTACCATTTGTATTTTACCAAGATATTCAGCATATTTTTCTCAAAGATACACACCAGGTTGTAATAGAAATAAGTTTTGGTGGGCCGTTCATATATAATGACAATATATTTTGGGTTTCATCGAAGTTAAATATAATAATTATAATAATAACATCTAATAATGAAAAGTTAGGTCTACGTCTTCTTGGATTGTGGTGGACCATATTGTTGTCATGATAAGTGGAAATGCAATTCCGAGTATAACACCATTAAGTATGCATATTTGACTATTTCATTATAGTACCCTGTAAAGTAAAGAACTTCTGAATAGTATTATAGTAGAAAGTTGGCCCGAAAGTTTAATGATCTTAACGAGAAATAAATTTAACGTCCAATTTGGATAGAAATTCAGCATTATTAGTATGATTTGCCAAAATATTGTGTTTAATGATCATTAGTGATATACATGGCAAATCAACTTTTGAAATTGTTATAATCTTCTATGCTTTCTGGGTTAACATCAACTTGAAATGTTAAAAAGAATGATAACACAAAATTGTCATTAAATCTCCGTTATGTGGTGTTTCTTTCAAGTATATTCTATCGTATATTGACTACTATATTCGTCTATTACTGCAGTTTTAGAAGTTCCAGTTGCTTGTATAATACTGGTGTTCCTATTTTATCTGCAACATTATGGGACCCACCGAATCGGATTTTTATTTGGACCAATTGTAATAACTTGGCTCTTCTGCATTAGTGCAATTGGAGTGTACAATATTTTCTATTGGAACCCCCATGTTTATCAGGCACTCTCTCCTTATTACATGTATAAGTTCTTGAAGAAGACAAAGCGAAGGGGCTGGATGTCATTGGGTGGGATTTTATTGTGTATAACAGGTATAAGATCATAAAAGTTACAACCCTTTCTTGATCAAACCCCATAGCTGCAAGAATATGATTAAATGTATGTATACATTCAGGTTCGGAGGCTATGTTTGCTGATCTTGGACACTTTTCTCAGTTATCCATTAAGGTAAATTCTTGAACTGTCCTTTCTGATCAGATTTTGGAAGAATCGATAAATGAGAATGATTTTTTGGTAATATGTAATTAATCAAGAATTCAATCTTTAAAATGCAGATGGCTTTTACCTTTGTGGTCTATCCATCTTTAGTCCTTGCTTATATGGGCCAGGCGGCTTATCTTTCCAAGCATCACATAATTGAGAACGACTACCCAATCGGATTCTACGTATCAGTACCTGGTATATAGTAATTCTGTTTCAAATGGAATGTTACAGATCCTGACTCTTAATTTAAATATCATTTCATTTGAATCTTGAGCATGTTTTAGGTCTCATAGATAATTCTTTTCTTTGTTTATGGCGCAGAAAAGCTGCGGTGGCCTGTTCTTGTTATTGCTGTACTTGCTGCGGTGGTGGGAAGCCAAGCCGTTATCACGGGGACGTTTTCCATCATCAAGCAATGCAGTGCTTTGGGTTGTTTTCCGAGGGTCAAAATAGTACACACGTCGTCTAAAATATGTGGCCGGATTTACATCCCGGAGATCAACTGGACTCTAATGCTGCTTTGTTTGGCTGTCACCATTGGCTTTAGGAACACAAAACACATCAGCGATGCTTCTGGTATGAACTTTTACTAGTTTTTCATGATATGCTGTTGCTACATTATACTTAGATCGACTCTTTCTTTTGTGTTCTGTATTTTGCCTAGATAGAACTTAATGTGAATGGATTTTGTACATTTTGTTTGTATGAATTTTGGAGACAAAGACACAGTAAAAAAACAAAAATGTCATTCACGGGATAGAAATTTAGGGGATCCAAATTCACTTAATCAAGTCATGGTTATATACCGGCCTAAATCGAATGCTTTTTAAATAATGAAAACACGAACCATAGAAGTTTTGAATGAAAAATCATCTTGGGAACACTTCCTTTTGTCTTACAATCCAAGATTACGATTGTTCATTCAATATATAGTGTTGGACAAAAACTTCAACGAACTTGGTTCGTGGAAATTTTATGGTAAACTCTGTAATATTGTTTAAAAATTAAAAAAGAAGCAATACTATTTAGCTTTGAAAGTTTCACGGTTTAGTGATTTTGAGAAGAATAACACATAACATCAAACATTTTTTTTAAAAAAATGTGATACTTCGTATGCTAAACAATATTACTTCATATACTGACTAGTATTATTTTGAAAAAGAGAGTTTGCTTAAACCTGGTTCATAGGAGTCAGGAGGCCTACTCATAATGTTGTGTTTTGCTGGAACAGGTCTGGCTGTCATAACCGTGATGTTGGTGACGACATGCCTTATGCCTCTCGTAATCGTGTTATGTTGGAACAGAAGTGCCCTTCTAGCTGTCGCTTTCATCTTCTTCTTTGGTTCAATCGAAGCGCTCTACTTCTCAGCTGCTCTGGTCAAGTTCACCGAAGGTGCGTGGGTCCCTCTTGCCCTTTCTTTCCTCTTTCTAGCAATCATGTTCATCTGGCACTACGGCACCTTAAAAAAATACGAGTTTGAAGTGCTGAACAAAGTTTCCCTTGAGTGGCTGCTTAGTTTAGGTCCTGAACTAGGAATCGCTCGTGTCCGAGGTATCGGTCTCGTACATACCGAACTCATCTCGGGAATCCCAGCCATTTTATCCCATTTTGTCACGAATCTCCCGGCTTTCCATCAGGTACTATTGGTATATTGCGTCAAATATGTCCCAGTGCCTCGCGTTAGACCTGAAGAGAGATTCTTGATCGGAAGAATTGGGCCCGGAGAATACAGAGTTTATCGGTGTATAGCCAGGTACGGATATCATGACATAGTCCCGGATGACGTGGCATTCGAAGAAGATCTCGTTTCTAGCGTAGCAGAGTTTATTCGGTCAGACGGGACCAAACATGAAGGTTCATCAGAGGGTGCTGGGAACGTCGAGAAGATGGCTGTGATCGGGACACCATCTACACGTGCAAAAGACGCCAAGTTTTGGGACGAAGAAGATTTGTCTCTTACAGAGGCTGCAAGAAAGAATGTGAGTTTTTTCATCTCTGAAAGCTCAGAAATCAAGAAACGCGTGGAAGCAGAGATGGACGAGCTAGTGGAGGCGAGGGAGGCGGGGATGGCGTTTATACTCGGCCATTGTTATGTGAAGGCGAAGATGGGTTCGAGCTTGTTCAAGAGATTCGCCATTGATGTGGGCTACGATTTTTTGAGAAAAAACTCTAGAGCGCCTACGTACGCCTTGAGTTTTCCTTGTGCATCAACACTAGAGGTGGGAATGCTTTATTATGTATAGATATAGATACATGTTTTTAGTTAGTTGGACTTATTCGTGTAAATGATGTTTCATCTTATATACCACGCGAACTCAATGTAAATAAAGTAGAGCAGTCTCCATCGAAACATGTTCATAAGAATAAAATTGATATCATAAGATGTATTCATTGATACCATAATATTTTACATTGTAATTTTAATTTACAAGTCTAATGATATTAGTGAATGCATTTAATAGGATCTCTGAATATATCTAATGATATTGATTTTATACTATGAAACTTGTTCATAGAAAAATTTATTAATAAATTTATATCTTGTCCGTCAAATTTTAGTAGACCTAATTCTTTTTTTTTTTCCTTAAAAAATTAATGTGTCTAGCTTAAATGGACAATCTTACTTTATTCTCACCATCTAATTACTTAAATTATAATTAACTTTATTTATAAATAATTATTTATCTATGAATTTCATAATAGCCTCCGGTTGGACTCAAGGGAGTATTACATTTGCCCTTGATATTTTAGTCTTGAAGCATTTGAGTGCTATTTTGACATCATTGTGCGTATGATAATCAGTTCAAGAGTGCTAAACATAAAGTCTCTTAGTCCATTTGGACTCTTTTTTAAAGCAACTCTTTTTGTCCATTTGGATTTTTATGGCAAAATGATGTCCTCGTTTAGTGTTTCATTGTATTAGTATTTGAGTTGATATTGTAGGAATCAGTTTTATACCCTTTTTTTTAACTAAATATTTATAGGAGAAAAATTAATATTTTTTAATAAAATAATTAATGCTATATTTTAATAAAACAACTAGCACTGACAAAGTGATATATCTCAAAGTGGTTAGAACTTCACTATCTATGACTCTAAGGTTATGGGTTCGAGTTACAAATTTACCGATAAAAAACAAACACTATTAAAATACAAATCAATTGTACTATTAATTTACACAAAACTTTGTCTTAAAAGGATAGATTCTCTTTCGGATTGTGAGGAATCGAATAGAGAAATAAGAAAAAGTAGAGATGCGGTTGTTTTAGATATGAAGAAGAGAATATGGTCTAAAATCTATTTAAACTTTTTCTTTATTAAATTATGCTCGAATTGTATTTAATTTGACTTAGATTACCTATATTTCTATCGTTTGTTAATACACTCCACCCAAAATATATTCGGAATAAAAATCCGAAAAATTTGACAAATTTTGGATTTTTTTTTCTTCTGAAAATGTGATTTTCTTTTTGGAATTTTCGAAATTTTTTTTTAAAAATTATCAAAAAATTTGTATTTTTTTTTATATATAATGTATTAACAAAAGAAATAACCGGGCCACTTAATTTTCCTTTCTGTCTTGGGCCCCAGCTACGGCCCTGGTGATAAATGTCGTACAATACTTTGAAACAGAATACCATCATCATCTCCCTGGATTACCGCTTGAATTGAATTTATATTTTATAGTGAATGGATAAATGTACTAGGTGTGTTCACGCTCGAATCTATCTATCTATCTACCTGTATTTATTAATTTTCCAAGTCTCATCTGCGCTCTGATCTGCACATTCTAGATATGTGCACTCATCACATTTCAATTGTATTGGTCTATACGCATCAATCATATTAATTTGTATGTTTAATTTTATATTTTCAGTCAAATTTAACTTGTATGTTTAAATTATATTTATCTGTATATTCCATCGTTATACCTAATTGTACGGCACTGATGCACAATATATGACTCTTTATTTCAACGAAACACACATATAAGTTGTAAGCTTGAAACGTAATTGACGGAGAAAGACAACTATTGATCATGTTGCTGTAGTTTGTTGATCTCTGTCCTAAACGTAATTAAAGCTTTCCAACAACTAATAATCAACCCTAATTACTCCTAATACCAACAAAAGCCCAACCAACCAATTACAATCATTTTAGATTCTCATATATGCTTTTTAAATGCATTAATCATTAGCTGCAGAGAAATTAATGTTTGCTACTCATGTACATATGACACCAAAACCTTGTCATAATAGTTAAAAGACTAATAATCATGGACAAAAATGTGTGCATCCGAATTCACGTAAATTCGATTTTATTTATTTATTTAAATATTACGGTTATGTATTACTGATATTATATAAGATGGGATTCACACTCTTAGAAAGATAATGTATGTATATCAAGACAAAGTATAGAGTGAAACTGGTTTATACATGAATCACTGAAGGATATTAGTTGTTTTCATTGAAAATTATTAGTTGTATTTACTGAAGAGTATTACCGATTTACACTAAAGAGTCTTAATTATTCAGTGAAAATGAACTAAAACTCTTCAGTGTAAACCAGTAATACTCTTCAGTAAAAACAATTAATACTCTTCAGTGAAAACAACTAATACCCTTCAATGATTCATATATAAATCAATTTCACTATATACATACTCGTATATCAATTGTGATTATTATAATATATGTGTCAGATTTTAATCGAGTAAAGATCAATACAATCATGGGTTTCATGGACATATGACACCAAAACCTTGTCATAATAATTAAAAGAAGTGTGCATCACGTAAATTCAATTTTTTTTTTATTTAAATAACACATGAGTGACATATATCAACTATAATTATTTAATAGTTGGTATGCATAATAGAGACCGAGTGCATATATATAAAACTAACCATGATACTTGAACAAAAGAATTCACGTGAATTCGGTTTCACATTAGACTTTTTATTGAAAACTAAATTCACTCACATAGTATGTATAATCGGGCAAACATTAAGTTTGTATTTCGAGTTATCTTCTCAATGTAATATTACGAGTACACATTAAAAATATTATTGCGGATGTCTTCCAATTGCCTTTTCATAATTAATGTGCATGCATGCATGTAATAGTGAGAACTGGTATTTTCGTCATGTAATATAAAATGCCTTAATAAAGTAATTATCGCATTTTTTAAAGGTCATTTAACCTTCCCAAAATTTATTATTTTTATCCTATGACATGATACATTGGGTACATAGGTTGGCGATAGGATCGAGATATTGGAATTTAGGAAACCTAATAAATCAAAAACTATAATGCCGGAAAAAGATGCATATATCTTCTAAATTATGCCAAAATAATTTTTATCCTGAATAAGTTAAATGAGAGTGTCCTCCCAGGATAGAACAGTCATTTCAGTTCTTAGGATTTGCTGTAAACCCTAGAGACATATCGGATGAATGATTCTGATATTTGAGATATAAATAGAGATTCTGTGAGTTTAGCCCCTGCGTTAAGAGGGCTAATAAGACACCCCACTGAATAGAAATTATTCAAAGCTTAGAACAGATGAGAGCTCTGTATAATATTGTCTAAGTATGTGAATTCAATTCTGAATTCTCCTTTCCTGTCAAGAAAATAAAATTAAATATTCTGAATTCTCCTTTTTAATACAAGATCGATTGTTCTATGTATTTAAATTTTTTCTTCTGCCTTTCTCAGATTTGGGCTCGACCCAAATCAACTCTCATGGGCTTAATCTTATTCTCTAGAGTACGGATATTTTCACCCCAAAGTTTGATTGTTCAACCCCCCTCCCCCAAATTTTTGTTCTAAATTTTTTTTAGAACATTTGTCATTTGTTCAAAGAATGACTAGAACATTATTCACCCCCACAAAAATATCTAAATGTTCTAATTGTATTTTCTAACAAATGACAAATGTTTTAAAAAAAAAATCGAACAAAAATTTGGGTGTGAACAATCAAATGGTGGATGGGTGGTCTTGGCCCAATTAGGTCACTTCTGACCTAGTCCATATCACATATATTTTGATACACATACTCTCATATGAAACTTGTACTCCCCCCGTCCTAGTCTAAGCGTCCCATTTCTTTTGGTTGAATGGTTTAAGAAAATGTATTTTTTTATTAATATATGGTGGAAAAGTAATGAATAGTGTTGAAAAGTAATGAATAGTGTTTAATAAAGTAATGAATAGTGTTGAAAAGTGGATTGAATGAGTGACATTTTTGGTAATATTGTGTGAATTTGAAGGTTAAAGTTTATATGTAGTAGAGTGTTACTTTTTCCATTTATGGAATGAGACACTTAGTGTGGGACAACCAAAAAAGGAGAGTGGGACACTTAGAGTGGGACAGAGGGAGTATATAAGATGAGATTTATATAATTACATTCATTCAATGATACCATGATATTCGTTCAATATTACCATTATGAATTGTTATGTTACTAGTTTATAAGAACAATGGTATCACTAAATGAATATTATAATATTATTTTTATATTATGAACAAGTTTCATATGAGGCTAACTCCTTTTGATAATATTACAATACATAAATAATCTAAACTAATTTTTTTTCCCTATTGTCCCATAAAAATCATTTACACAAATAATAATTTTTCATTAATATGCATATCAAAATACACTTATACCCGCATTTACTTTTATAAACCACTTGGGGTATAGTTAGAAGAAAAAAGATAAATTTGTGTTGATAATTGCAAAGTGACAGATAAATAGAAATACCATTTTAAATAAATGAGATAGCTAATTAGGGGCGGAGGTGGGTCCATCACTTTAAAAATAATAACCATTTTAAAAATAATTCAAATCGTATTGAATATTGTTTCTAAATCATATTGAATATAACTCGAATCCATTTCGTAATTATGGATTCGTGAGTTGTCAAATTAGATCCTTATTATAAGAAAATTAATCATTTTCAGAAAAAGAGAGATTGACTTTAATAATGAATTTGGTGGAATTATTAATATGCTATGACCGGCTTCAACTCAATAAAATCAAATTATTTTATTCCTATCTAACGTTGATATATGATCTAGTACAGCACAAAACTTCAGTAATATACTTGCTTTCCACTAATCAATCGCCACGTCAGCAAACCTAACACGACCGTTGGCAATTGGGTGGGTTGGCTCCAGCCAGCAATAAAACTCCCGGTTGCTAAATAATTTACCGGTTATAATCGCAGCCCCGTTCACCGGTATTTCCCGGTATCCCGTAACCTACAAATATATTCCCGTTATATACAACAATTGCAAACACGGTTATCGAGAGAGAGAGAGAGGGGTTTTGCAGAGGACCGACTGTTCGTCTCTCTCTTCTCTGTTATTTGATTTTCTACTCATGGCGTTACAGGCGCAAGCAACCACGCCTGAATCCACTCAGAAATACGAAGATTCAAGCAACGATTTCGACGAAACCGCATTCTACGGCCGGAGATGGTGCTGCTTTTGGAATTTTCCGTGTTATCGATCGCGGAAATCGGACGATTGGGAACGGATTTCGACGTCGGAGAAAGAGGAGACGGAGAGCAGTAGTCCGAGTTGGTGGAGCGAAGGAGTAAAGGCGCTGAAAAAGGCTAGGGAATGGTCGGAGATCGTCGCCGGTCCGAAATGGAAGACGTTCATTCGCCGGTTCAATAAGGCTCCGGCGCGTTCCAAATCGGGGAAATTCCAGTACGATCCTTATAGTTACGCACTGAATTTCGACGAAGGAGCGGGGCAAAACGGCCAATTCGAGGACGATAGGTCTCTTCGGGACTTCTCGTCGCGCTACGCGGCGATTCCGATCCAGAACAGTCAGTTGAAGGACGTGAGTTGACTAACGTGCGCCGAGGGTGCGTATCTTTTTTGTGTACGCGTTGGCGCCATGGCGATTGGGATTGATTGACGGATGGATCTTAATTGCGGTTTGCAGAACAACTTATCATTTTATATTCATATAGTGATTTTATTTATTTGTTAGGATATATATTTACAGCAGATTCAAAGTGTTCATAATATTTGTAGAATGTTATCTCTTCATTTCCGAATTTTTAAATGCTACATTGATTCTTTACACCGGATTCCCTGATAATATCGTGTTATATTAGCAAAATGAATTGAATTTGTATTCGATTCTTTTCTTTAATTCAAATATAACTTTAATAATTAGGAATAACGTACCGAATGACGATCGGATTAATTCACCATTGTTTGAACAACAAGAAAAATCAAGCTCCAACTCATTGTAGATTAACTTCATTTGTTGGTCTTGTGATAATAATAAAGTTTTTTATTTGTATGATTTTGAGTTTACAACGAACAATCACTACTTTAATTCATTCTTTTTATATTCTTAGAATGGATTCTTTTGGGAGCGTTTGGTTAAGAACATTTCAATGGTAACGAGAATGAAAATTTATTTTTCATATATGTCCTCATAATAAAAATGATATGGTGGGGGAATGAATGTTCCAATGATGGTTGTATTGTTAGTGTTGAGAACGATTTAGAAGGGAAATAGGATAATCAAAATGGAGCATTGATTATCTCATTTAGGAGGATAGTTGATGATTTTGATCTAATGAATCTTCATAATTACACTAAATTTTTAAATTCATTACCATTTGAAGAGTTGCTGACCAAGCGTTTCTTTAGTAAATTGTACTCCCTCCGTCACCTCTTAATATTCACACTTTCCTATTTGGGATGTCCCATAATAATATTCACCCAAAAAAAGGAAATAAAACACTCTCACACTATCTACTTTAATTCAAAATACTCTTCATTCATTGATTCAAAAAGTCAATAAAACAGTTTTTTTTTTTTAATTTGTGCCCATACAAGTGTGAATATTATTAGGGGATGGAGAGAGTATAAATTAATTGATCTTTTTTCAAACACTCTACTTTTAAAATAATTTTATTTCAAAACATACCAACTTTTGATTTTACTACAAAAATCAATTAAAACTATTTTAAATTTCACCGTAGTGTTTTAAAACATACTCTACCCAAAATTTTGTATAAGTTGTATTTTGTCAAGTGTTATACATTGTTTTATAAAGTGGGTTGGACCGCTACCTGGCAAGGCTGCCGATCCTATTCAAGCCATTGTATAAGTTGTATTTTGTCGAGTGTTATACATTGTTTTATAAAGTGGGTTGGACCGGCCGGACTAGTCCAACCGCTACCGGCAAGGCTGCCGATCCTATTCAAGCCATGGGATCGACCGGCCGGTCGGACCGATCCAATCGCTACTCAGCAAGGCTGCCGATCCTATTCAAGCCATTGGACCGCTCAAAAGCAGAACAAACTGACAATCGAGTCGGCCGCTTCACTGGTTCAACGTCCATTATCATATTATTAATTAATTATATTATATTATATATTAATTAAAAGAAAGAAAAATTGAACTAATTTTAGTTTTAGCAATTTAAAAATGGTCCTTCCAACACTTTTAATCTCCCTAGCTTGTGTTTAATTTTCTTTCAAATGTCGATGTGGGATTGAAGATATTGATGGAATGCAATGCCAGTGGAGAATTGCATTTATTCTTCACAACCAATGATAGATTTTCACTTGTATTCGATGTGGGATGAAATATATTGAGAAGACGCACTCATATAAAAAAATGCATTTTATGTGGTGATCATAGCCATGGTTTACGTCAGAAACTTTATGTTGTAGTAAGTTTCATTTCGACTTGTTAAAAACAAAACTACTCCCACCGTCTCAATTCTTTTTTTACATTTTTTTGTACGTCCCAACTTTTTTTTCATATCTTTAAAAATAAAATAATTCATACTCACAAAAGTCAATAAAACACATTTTATTATTTAACTTTACACTTTCACACTCCACTTTTCTTAAAAAAAAAATGTGTCATGTATAACTATGAAAAAAGATCCGGGACGGAGAATATTTCTTCTTTAGGAAAAAAAAAACATAATTCTAGTTATCATATAAAAAAATGGCAAAAACTTGTATGAGATCGTCTCATGACATGAGACCACACAAATTAACATCTACCCCTACCAAAGTGTTAATGAGTCAATGCCCTATTTACATCATTTCCATTATCTCATGTCATGAGACGGTCTCATACAAGATATACTATAAAAAAATTGTGAAAAAAATCCCTTATTTTTCTCTTATACTTCTTACACTTTAAAATTTATAAAATATGTTACATTTATCAATTATGCGCAATTTATATCCAATTGGTTGGATGCTCATTTATAAAAATTTACTATTAAAACATGATATATATTATTAAAAGGGAAACAATGTAAATGATAATATATAATTTATATATTTACTTATATATTATATAACCGGTTCAACCGCTTTAAAAATGGTCAGACCCGGTTGGACCCGGTTCGACAAAAAACACTAAGGTTATTCGGGCTTCCGCTTTTAAAACATACCATCGATTATTCAACATTGTTTTTTATTCTAATATTTGTATGATTCTGTCTATCCTTTTTTTTCATTTTGAATTATGTGTATTTTGTTGAAAGCTTTGTTTTTCCATTTATATCACAGGCATATTTCGTGCTTTTAATTTGTTGATTTTTTATGGTTATATTGGGTTTTGTGTAACCAATTCCACAAACAGTAACTTTTAAAAAATAACTAATACTACTCCCTTCATCTCATTATTATTTGTACACTTTCCTTATTCGTCCGTCCCAAAATTATTAGCACACTCCAAAAAAAGAAAACATTGATTTGCGTGCACACTCACAATAATATACACATATTTACCCATATGCCACTATTTTACTCAAAAAGTGAATTTTTCTTAAAATGTGTGTCGTCCCAACTATGCAAATAATATCGGGACGGAGGTAGTTTCGTTTAGCGAAACAATTAATACCAATCAATATTAATATTTTATTTGTAAAAGATAACGAATATCTTTTAATAAAACAACTAATACTGTATTGGGATTTATAAATTCACCCATTGACATATATTTTGATTTTCTGATAAATAATGCTCGTATATTAATTTACTCTAATTTTGCTTATTTAGACCTATTATAATATAGAGAGTGTGATGGTTATACCCCAATATTTTTGGGTTACCCACGGGCTCCATCAACATTGCAACGGATCTGATATGATAAAGACAGAGTTTACCAAACTTGGGGAAATATTGAAGAATGTCCCATTTGATACTGAGTTTTGAAAATACCATTACCTACTATATAGGGGAACGTCACCAGAGGAAATTTTATACAGCAATACTCTAACTCAATTTAATTAGTGAATTATACCAAATGTATCAATTTCAATGGGCATTAGTTGTTTTACTAAAAATATTAGTTATTTTAACCTAAGATATCAGTAATTTATTGTTTGTCGAGATTGTGTGGATTTTGATTACATTTGGATGTACTATGATTAGTTTACGTATATAGATCCCTGATTTTGATTGGGTATAGTAGAAGGCCCAAGTTAAATACAATCACTCTTTCATTGATACATCCCACCAAAAAAATATTTGAAAAAAAAAAAAAAATTGATAAGTTTTGAATTTAAAACAAAAAATTGTAAAGTTTTTCAAAAAAATTCAAACATTTTTATAAGTAAAATGTATTAACAAAAGATAAAATTGTATGTTACCTCAACTATAATAAAAAACATTGATCATGCATGATCGTTGTTGGGAGGGGCCAAATTGACCAAATTCCTTTTGGGGCACGGTTATTTGAACACCAATAAGTTACAAGTAAACCCATCATTCGCTTTAATTAATTAAAAAAAGGCATGTAATGTCTAAAATGCTCTTCTTTCATTTTTAGATCAAATTTGTTGTAGATCATAAGATATAAACGTCAAATTGATAGAAACTGATTAATTTATCAAGATGCAAATCAACACATTTTTTATTTAGAAATTTTCAGTTAAAATTTGCATAAAATATGGAAAGAAAAACAAAATATTCAAAAAATATTTCAGGAAAAATAATATATTTTGCAAAAAAATAAAATAAAAAAAATCAGGAAAAAAATCTAAAAATTCAGAAATTTTGATTGAAAAAACAATATTTCAGATCTGAAAATGTGCTTCTTGAAAATCTGAAAATAAAAAAAAGGGAAGGAGAAGTATCTGGGAGATTTAGAAATTAGGGCAGAATGAGAAAAAGAGAAGAAAAGAGGAAGATCCAAACTTGGGTCTTCAACCAAGACGAACAAATCAGTGATTGACACGATGGAGCATAGAGCGCCGACGCGATGATGAAGAAGAGTCGTGAATCAAGCGTGCAGTGCAGGTTGGTGTACCATTATTTTTAGGTCTAAGAAAGAGAAGGTTATTTTAGGTCTTTTACTAATCCATTTGAGGTTATGCTAAGTGGATGAGCTTACTTGTAAGTTACTGGGGTTCAAATAACTGTGCCCTTCCTTTTGGACCAACCAAATAATACTCAACCTGACCTAAGTCTTGGGCTATATGGGCCGAGCTCATTTTACCACCTCTAATAATTCCAACTACTTCTTGCGTTGCGGAAAATTTTATGCACAAAGAAAGACTACAATAAAAAGTGTAATAAGTTGAATATTGAGGTAAATTTGTGACTTTTTATATATAAAATAAAGGAACTTATTGGATTGAATGAATGTGTGTGCCTCAAGAGTAATGGCAAGAAGGTTAAATAAGTGCGTATTGTGAAAGTAGAGATTGCAAGATATATTTTCATTTTAGAAGTATGCAAATTTTTGTGAAACAAATTTAAAAAGGAAAATATACAAAAATTATAGGGAGGGAGGGACTTATTAAATTTTTAGTTTGCACCAAATTTACCGTGCAACTCAAGTACATTTTTAAAAAATCACTCATGTTATTAATGAAAAATCGCCTTTATTTTCATTAAAAAGTATTGTAACAAAGAGTGACTGGCTTTTTCAATAATATTATGGGTGATTTTTAAAAATGATTTTCACACAATTTTTTTTTTTTAAAAAAGGTTATCACTATTAGTTAAAAACTATTTTTTTTTTTTTACGGAAAAGGGATACTACTTCGAAAAGGAAAAGTTAAGGTAAAGCAGATGCATAGAAACAGTACTTTTTCATAAACAATTACTCTAAATTTCCGCCAAGCAAATGCTTAAATCTATGCTACTTGACGCGCTTGTGTTGTGTGAGGTGGGGAGGGGAGGGGAGGGGAGGAGAGACAGACAAAGAGTGGGTGGGGTGATGCATCATAATTCATAGATTCTCCCTTTTTTATCTTTCTTGTGGGTAATGATATTGATGAGTAACACTCTGCTGCCCCACTTCCTGTCAGCCCCCAATTTCTGACACCTTCTCACATCCTTCATTCTTGTCCACGATACTTTGCACAGTTGTTATTCCTTTCGTATTTTCACGAGCGGATTAATTATTAGTATTTAAAATGATAAAATAGATCTATTATACCTTATCTTAAAAATTATTTTATCATTTTAAATACTAATAAACAACTCGCTCGCTAAAACACGAAGATAAAATAACTGTGAAAAATGTTTGGGGACGGAGGGAGTACTAAATAATTGTACTCACTTTTTCCACAATTAATTTTTTATGTGCGGTGATACAATTAAAAAAATAAAATTATTTATTAATTTTTTTAACCAATGGATAAATAGTTTTTAATAATAAAGCGAGTAGTGTGAAAAGTTTCTATTTTTATTTTTGAGTTGTAAAAATTATTGTGAGACATCCTAAAAAAAATGTGAAAATTATTAAGAGATGGAGAGAGTAATAAGAGGAAAAATTATTGGTGACCAACAAATAAAAAAACAACATTATTACTTCATCCAATTCTTTATAAATGACGTCTTTAAGCTCTACACACAAATTAAGAATTATTTTATTTTACTAAGATGTTCTCCATTAATTAAGTTTTTCTTTGACCATTTCTACTTTGGGACATTTTTTTGCAATTCCAATTAAGGAATACCTCAAGTGCATTTACTTCTCAGCAATTATTGAATTACAAAGTAAAGTATTTACTTATATAACAACGTTTCAATATAGAGATTCTCATATGTAAATCATAAATTTAATGCTTGACGGTCAATCATATTGTAATACCAAATATGGGTAATATAATCAATTAATTATGTGCATTATATTATGGAAATAAAACTTAAAAGCTTAAAATGGATTGGAGGGAGTATTTTTTATGGAGAGAAGAAGTAGATGAAGAGTAGATCGAAATGTACAAGGAGTTCCCAAAATCCGTAGAAACATCACAATAAACACCAACACACTTAATTAGAACTAAACGAAAACAAACAATGAATTAAGAACACCAACCATTAAATTATATGGTAAGCAGCTGATTTTAACTTTGTTGATGATTTTATTCCCAAGTGCTTCCTGTATCTAGGAGAATTGTTCCCATTTACTTTTAGGCACAAGTTTTAAAATAAAGTATCCAATGAGACTCATTTATAAGTGAAATAATTGTTTGCAAGTGAAATTTAATGAAAATTTGAAAACTCTTCAGTGTGCATCTCAATAAGTCTAAGTCAGAACATTTTTAGCGGATGAAAATGAAAAATAAAATAAAAAAATGATTTTTTTAAAGTGGTTTATTTTACAAATTAAAGAAACAAATTAATTAAAAAGCATAAAATTAAAATTTTCAATGAAAACAAAAAGAGGGACAACACCACCATGGCCCAAATACAACAATGGATGGAATAAGAGAAGTTTTTAGTTAACATTTGTCCTACAGCTTTCCTGGACCCCCACCACCAAACTTGTCCCCCAATTTAGAATAAAACAACATGCAATTCCATCCAAAAACCGCTTATTAGGCATCAACCACAAAAACTAATTCTTTCTGCATTATGCAAAAGCAAGAGGTAAAATCCTTTAATTATAATATTATATAGTGTTGAAATAAAGAGACGAACTCTATTAAAGTTATAAATTACAGATCCAAATAAAGCTTATCTTAGCTTTTTGTCAAAAATAATTAAAATCCACAAATACTTCCCAGGAGAGAGAAAGCTGCCTCAAATCAATGGATTCAATAATAAAAGGGTTTTGCTGTTGTTTCAGACATTGGGGAGAGAGTTTTTTCATATTATAAAGTGTAAAGTGGCTCCAAATCATTTATGAAACAGAAAATGTACCTCAGATCTAATTGATTCCTGAAAATTAGTATTTATTAATCCTGTTTATGCAGCTAAATTTTGCATAATTTATTACCAAGAAAAAAAAGGTTATGTTTAAGACCAAAAACCAAACCAACCATGTGATTTAATACTCAATTCAAGATCGTTTGAGCTGAGGTCAACATAGATATAAGACAAGCCCGAACCTTACTTATAAGCTTAGCTGGAGCTTGATAAGTAAAAAAACAAAAGAAGATAATATGTGTAAAAATATCAAACTACTAAAGCTCAATTTGTATTCAGGTCGACTCAAATCGATTAATTTACAGCTCTAGCTATAATTAGTGATGAAATAACATTTGCAACATACTGTAAAAACTGCATAAAAACCTCTACCTAAGATGAACAAAACAGCGATGTAATGGTCAGGTAAATTAGAAACAAGAAGAAAATCCTTACAAACTTTGCATCATTTATACAATCGATCTTCAAATTCTACAAGATCAATGATATTACCATCATAGCAAATACTATCATGAACTAGTTATCAATGATTTCAAAAAACAAAACAAAAAATATAGATACCTTTCACTTGGCTTCTGTTTTATGCATCCATGACAAGTCCAATTCGGGAGGCGACGAATTCTCCAATCGGCCTTCAGACGAGCTTGCGAATTTCCCCTTCTTTGACCACAACCAAATCTTGGAAACGGAATAGCTATCGGTCTTTGTACCTATACTTATCTTCTTTCCTTGTGTGCTCCCATCGGATGGCTCACAAGCTCGATCCACACCTTTGACGAGCTTAGGGTCTAGACTATTTTGGTCTTGGCTTAAGGCGGCTACTCTAAGTTTAGCATCACCAACCACATATTGATACGAACCCATCGAGTAACATCTTCTTGCATCCAATTTACTACTGCTAGAGCTAGTCTCATCTCCTACCTCTTCTTCAATACCATTCAATTTCCGGAATTTCCCCAACCTAACAGGGAAAACTCCCTTTTCAGTTGCAACTTCCTCAATTTCGACCCTTTTCTGCGTATTCGAGCACCCTTCTTCGTCCCTAAAGTCATCATAATCAAAAATGGGGTTTTCGATAGAGAATCCGGGATTGAAAAGAGTGCCTCGACAAAGAGGACAGCTAGAATTCGATAGCAGCCAAGTATCTATACAACTCATGTGAAAAGCATGACTACACATAGGAAGCAATCTTAATTGGTCCGTCTCAGAGAATTCACACAAACAAACGGCACAATCGAAGGGCTCCTCGGGCCCCATAATTTCCTTATATGAAAAAACTGGCAATGCATCTATGAAAGCTTGATCTAAACCAGAATCATGCATATGAAAGAGCTGTTGAAGCTGTCTTTGAAGGGCATCTGAGGTGGAATCTTCAAGATTTCGATTAGATTGGGATGATGATTGGCTTTTTGTCAAGAATCTAACGAGTAAATGAAGAAGGCCAGATATGAAAAACAGAACAGCTAGTATTACAATAATGAAAAGAACTGCAGGGCTGATTTTTGTTCCAGATGAAGAAGGTGAAGGAGAGGTTGATTCTTTGGGAAAATTAGGGCTGAAAAGATAAGGAGAAGGTGGTGGGTTTAGAATAGGAGAAGGGTATGTTAAGAGGCCATCTTTTTGCTTCATTTGATGCTGAATCCAAGAAATTTTCAAATGGGCATGCCCAGAAAACAGTCCCACCCCTGCCATTTTTCAAACAAATCATCTCAACACATTTTCTTAACTAAATAACCAAGCACCATAGTTCCTTTTTCCTCTACAGCTCTCACAGGCATTTCTTCGAACACCTTGAGTGCACTCGAAATTGTGCAAATAGTTGCGGTTATTGTAAACAAACAAATTCGATTCGTTTCAGATGGAGAATACCTTGATGCCGAAGAAGTCAATCTGTTAACGTAGAATCAACATTGAGCCCCCCTTCTTACAGCTGCAGCAAAACCCTAAAGCCAGCTTTTGGCTGAAATCTTGGAATCTTACAACTCTTTTGTATCGCCCAAGAATAGGAGAAGTGCGATGCAAAAAAAAGGCTCGACTTACTCAAGTATAGATACACAGAGTCGTGTATATAATCAAGATCCGCAGTCTCTCTCACACGCACAGAAACAGGCAGAATTTACATCCTATCACATATGATATGTGTAAAAATTAAACACATATTTTAGATTCGTTGTGGCAGTGAAAGAGAAGGGAATTGTGTGTGTGAAAGTATGGCTACTTGAGTAGTTCTTGGCAAAGGTAAAGGGTTAAAGTGTTGGAAAAAGACACCGCTTTTATTTTAGATCATCGATCCAAGAGAAAAAAATTGAAAAAGATTCGTTCTTGATTGGAGTAACGCTTGCCATTAAGGCGCGTGGTGTTCTGTGGTCAAACGTTTTAACGGGCTAGGCGCCTTTATTAATTGTATAATTTTTTGAATTGATTTCGGGTTTTCGGCCCTATTTAAAAAAAAGGGCAAAATCTAGTATGCACCAAGTGCATGGTGCACTCACTCAACAGTTAATAATGTATACACTGAAAAGTTAGTCTTAATAACATTGAAAAGTTAGTCTCAATTACACTGAAAAGTTTACATTGAAAATTGATTTTCAGTATAAACTTTTCAGTGTAGTTGAGACTAACTTTTCAGTGTGATTGAGACTAACTTTTCAGTGTATACAGTATCAACTGTTGAGTGAGTGCATTATACACCAAATGCACAAGATATTTACTCTAAAAAAAACACTCAAGTTCAAATAAAATAAGGCAGCCTTTTTTTTAGAATTCACCCAACATTGTAAGGACTTTTCCGCATCGTTTCAAATTTAGTTTTTATATCTAATACTTCATTCACAATTACAATACCTATTAAATATATTACTCCCTCCGTTCCAATTTTATTTGCATGTTTAACTGTCCATGGAGTTTAATGCTATAATTGAATTTTAATATTTAAATATATAAAGTAGTATTTAAATGAATAAAAATGAATCACTTTATTTCCATTTTATGGATAAGAAAACAAAATTTAAATATACTTTATTGGAAAAGTGCAAACAAAACTGGACGGAGGGAGTATTACATTTCCAAATAACATTCATTTTATACCATTTTAAATATATATCAATAAAATGTATTCCTCTTTTCAATATAATTCATTTTATATTTTTCTCTCATTCATTTTTTCTCTTTCCTATTTTATTGTTTTACTATAAATTACATTAAAATAATACAATATCAATCATTATTAAAATTCATTTGACATAAAGTAAAATCTCACCCTACCAAAATTCCAAAAGAAACACATACATTTATTATTCATCAAGAAATTTTACATTCAGTAGATGTAAAGTCATGGCTTCATGTGTCCACCTAAATCTCTTTTACAAACGTAGCCTAAGAGAAAAATTCATGTGAGACGGTTTACAAATTAGCACAAATCAACACTTTATCTCTTCCAAATTATTAATGCATTATGTCCAAATTATACTTTGTCTCATTGTGAGACTATTCACGCAAGAGTTACTCATAAAATAATGAGATATTATGACGTTCATTTATGAATAAAATAATATTATTTATGAACAATTATTTTATTTATAAATTGATTTCAAAATATATCATAATATCCTTCAGCGTATTAAAATAATTGGAAAAAAAAACAAGTTTTTTTTACTGGCAGATAGATTATTCATTTTATTTAATTACACCCCAATTGACATATTGAAATAAAATCACTGAGTTTGACAATTTTGAAATTTTAGGATTACAGAAAACTCCATTTGTGTTTTGTCTGATGTGACCAGCCAATATGACACTCTTATAGTTCAAACAACATTATTTTTCGAAGGGAAGAACAAACACAAATCGAGTTGTCCATAAATCAAAATTGCAAAAAATATTAAATTCAGTTATTGAATTGCAATAATTCAATTATCAAGATTATACCGTGTTTAGGTGATTTTATTTGCAATTAAATCATTGGAAAAAGAATTGTGGGCCTGGTGTAATAAGAATAAAAGCGTATTAAAACAGGTTGAGACACAATTACTAAAATATGTAAGATTGTATTTGGATGTAGTTATTTAAAATGCAAATGATTTGAAAATAAATGAATTTGAAAATTAATGGATTTCAAATGACATTATTTTGCTATGTATTTAAAATTCTACTAATTTAAACTAGAATTTAAAATTCATCAATTTAATTATTTTACCAAAAAAAAGTGAAGCGAATTTAAATTGTGAATTTAAAATTCATAACTCAAATTCCACCATCCAAACATCTTTAAAATAGTTAAAATTTAAAAAGTTAAATTTATTTCAAGTTTGATATTTTAATTACAAGAATCCTTAAATAATTGTAAGTTTGATTAACTTTAAATATATTAATTCGAATTATGTTGAACTGTTATGATTTTCAAATTTCAAAATTCATTCAAAAATTATCTAATTCAAAAAGAAACTGAATTAATTTATGACCTCACTGAGGGGGCTGTAAAACGTGTTTATCCTAAGGATAATCTCGAATATTGATTTCGAATTAATGAAAAATTTATTGCTTTCAATTACTGAATTTATGGTACTGTAATATGATCGTGTAAATGTAATATGGGTTTTTATATATTGAAAATTTAAAATTAAAACATCCCTACTTGTACTTTTCTAGAAATCAAGATTTTCAAAATATGAATTTTCATAGAGTAACACTTGTGAATTAGTTTAATCGCGTAACTCTAAATGATATTAATTATTTTATTAAAAAAATTATTATTCTATTAAAAATATTAGTATGAATAATTTTATAAATAAATACAATTAATAATGCTAAAAAAATATTTTAATAAAACAATTAATAATGTAAAAAATATATAAATTTCACAATAAAATTTATTCACGTTATACTTTCCCATTTTCGAATCAGCTCTAAAGATAGATTTATGGTATCGTTCGGAAATTGATAAAGATTAGACAAATTAAGAGTGAAAATATTGGTTCATAAATGAAAAAAAAAATTAGTTATTTTCACTAAAAAATATTAATTGTTTTCATTAATGAAGAATATTAGTTGTTTTTACTGAAAAATATTAGTTGTTAACTAAAAATAAACTAATTTTTTTTAGTGAAAACAACTAATACTCTGAAAACCTAAGGGGGCGCTTGATTAGCAATTCTTCAATAGCAATGGAAATGAAAATTTATTTTCATCTATGCCCTCATTAGAAAAATGATATGTTAGGGGAAGAAGTGTTCCAATGGTGACACCGTTGCTAGTGTCATGCCTCAATTTTGGATAGAAGTTGACAACAAATTGTTGTTGGTGGAGGAATGGGGGAGTGATTGAGGAGGATGATTGTAGGAAGAGAATAGGGTAATCAAAATGGAGTAGTGATTACCTTATTTAGGAGGAGAGGTAGTGATTTTGTTCTCATGAACCATGCTAATTACACTAATTTTCATTCTCATTCCCATTGCCATTGAAGAATTGTTAACCAAGCGCCCTCTAACACTCTTTAGTGAAAATAACTAATATTTTTCAACGACTCATGTATAAATCAATTTCACTCTATTACATAGTCTTAAAATTATCCCTCCACAAAACAAAAGAATACAGAAAAATAGATACTACTTAGTAAGCACATAGGTAAATAGGATAACAAAATAAATTTAAGTTGAGACATGTCTCACAATCAAGACTGTAGAAGACATAAATCGCTAGTCGAACGGAATTGAAACGTCTAACACTTAGGCGGGGACTAGTCAGTGGAATTTCTTTATTTTTTAACCATTTATATCTCACTAATAAGATTAAAAATTATTTGGTAACATTTTAAATACTGTTGATAGGTGAACGTCAATCAATATTGGGCGAACAAGGGTTAAGACCCTAATGAAGATTACAAAGCATCAACTCCAAATTAAAGATGATTAACAAAGAAAATCAAAGGGGAGTGCATAGATCAATCCAGGAGGTGTATTAAACGACGAACAATTCCATCGACGAACAACATACTGGCGAACAGGTCCTGAGACCCGAGGCCAGATATGGATCCTACATCAAGTCATTGATGACGAGCAACATTGTCAAAAGGAGGTGCATTTACCAGCCTAAGAGATGTATGTTGACGAACAAAGGACCCAGATCCCGAAGCCTATCAATACGGAATACAAAGGCGAACAACTTCCGAACCATAACCTCAAGAGGCGAACAACTTTTACCAAAAGAACAATCTAGACCAACCAAGCCCATCAAGACGAACAACAATGAGTCCGAGATAAGGCCAAAGAAGACTTTGTAACTAAGTTTCAGCTTAAATAAGGTCAAACAAGGTCAAAGGACACTTGTCTTACATGCAAGCTAGAAAGTCCAAGAGTTCTGTACACCACCTACTTGGTGGTCTCTATAAATAGTTGTTCTCCAGCTAAGAAATATAAGTTCAAATAGACAAATACTCCCAAAACACATACAAACACACCTAAACATGCACACGTACGATATAAATACGGATTCGACTCTCGTATTTACGATTTTACAACCCGAACCTTCGATTTATCATTTACGGTGATAATCAATCACACGTTCGTGCTTGGTGATCCTAAACTGAATTAAAACAACCACTAATTCTCACGATTAAAATTGATCACCAACAAATTGGCGCTAGAAGGAGGGTGTCCGAACCTCCGATTAAGTGTGATTAACCAAGAACTTCAAGTTTAAAAACTTGAAGATTTGAAGAAACCCTCAAGAAATTCTTGAAGATTCACACAAAATTGTTCTTGGTGTTCTTCAATATTAAATTTGAAGACCCAAAGATTGAGAAGATAATTTAAATCAGGATGCCTCAATCCAAGGAAACAAGAATTTCACATCCCTCGATGGGAGTCTCCCCAACTCGGGTCTCGTCCAATGATCGTCAGGACCGTTGACTTGAAGCGATGATACTAACTTCTACTAGTCGCTCACCCGCAAGCGGACGGGTTCACTGTAGTATTAGTAAGTATAATGGCCAAGTATATCGAACCCACGAGATGGAGTGTATGCGAACAGATCCCTGAAGATCTACGCGTCGTAGGTAATATGAGTGTAATGTTTTTGGGTTTTTTGAACGATTAATTAAAAGACTAAAATAAACTAATTAAACTAAAGAATTAAAGAAGACAATTTAACTACGGGTTGTGTTCAAGTACGAGATGGTGATGCTTAGGATATGAATCCCTACGTATACTAACGGAGCAGGTACATAATCAAAACAACTGTGACGCGCAAGAAATAACCTAAGTAAAAGAATGCAAGGTGAAAGCTCAAGATTCTAACCCTAATACTTTACCCTAACACTCGACTTCACTAATCCACTAACAAGTTAATAGATTGTGCTTAATTAATGAGACCCTAATTTAACTAAGATGATGCGGTCGTCCTCCTTCGCTAAACTGGTAGATGAATTAACCCTTCCTAAACCCTCTAGTTAAGTCTACTTGTTGTTAAAGAGTGATACGGTCGTCCTCTCTCTAACACCTTTCGAACGAAATTCAAAAGTAAAGTCTAGATTAATTTTAAGAATTCATTAACCAAGAGAATTAAAACCTAACGTCACAAGTTACCCTAATTATGTACCCACAACCTACTTCTACGAGTTCATCCTACCCCAAGCATACAAGGGTTTTAGCTAGACATAGGTTTAACGTAAATACAAGCCATTAAATAAGCAACAAACATAAACATGATAATCAAGACGAAGAAGAGATGAAATATAAACTAGGGTTTTCCGAAATAAAAGAATAAACTTGAAATTAACTCAATAAAAGAAGTCTCAACGTGTTCAATAACGAAATACAAAGAAAAGAAACTAAAAAGTAAGATCGAAATTCGAATTCGTAAAGAAAACCTCAAAAAATGTAATCGTAAACTTGCTTCTCTTCTTCCTCTCTAAAAACGAACTCTAAAACTCTCTAAAACTCTCTCCTGAAGTGTGGTATCTGTGTGGTCTCAAAAACGTGCTTGAGACGAATATATATATGCACGGGCCAAATCGTGAACTCGTGGGCCGAAAAACGCCTTTAAAAATGCGAAAGTTGAAGGCGCTCGAGCAGGCCTGCTCGAGCGGTCGCGCTCGAGTGTAGAACTCGAATGGAACAAGTGCTCAAGCGCGAGTGCTCGAGCTGCTCGAATGGTGGATTTATTCTGTATAAATTGGGCCCTCGAGCAACACGCTCGAGCTGCTCGAATGCTCCAACTTTTCTGTATGTTTTGGGCGCTCGAGCAATGTGCTCGAGCGCTAGTGCTCGAGTGCTTTACTCGAATGGTCCCCAAAATTCCTCCAAATAGCACTTTTCTTCTTCAACACTAACACCAATCATATTTCTTCGATATCTTCTCATCCGGGCATCCGTTTGAGACGATTCAAAGTCCTACGAACTCCGTTCTTCGCCCTCGATTCACCTACGAACATCAAAGAGATAAATTCATCAATATAGAGAAATAATGCTTAATTGACTCCAAATACTCGACAAAATCAGCCAAAATTAGGGTATTTCAAGTGACGAATCATGACAATTTCACGCCTAATCAACCGTGACCCACGACATGCGAACAAAGTTCAATCTTCAGTTGCAGTCTGTGTAATGCCTCCAGACTTAGAGGCATAGGCTAAAGACCCCCAGGAATTGGCCAAAACCATAGCTGCTCTCCAGGCAATTCAAAAGCAACAACAACAACATAGGCCTTAATAAGCAAGGTCTAAATCCCGCAACCTAGAAATAGTGAGAGCAAGGTCTGCTCGTGGCGAGCAACATGAAGTTAATAGTGCCCAGAATCGAGGGGACAAGGGCAAAGCCAAGGTAGCCGACCAAACAGAAGGTCAAGCTGAGTCTGTACATGGGCAAACAATAATTTTCAGCCATAGGACAACTCGTTCCAGTGCACAGGACCGACTTGACCAACCTCAACTTCAGAAAGAAGTTGCTCTCCAGAGAGTAGGACATGGGCGAGCAACTTTTGAGCGGGCTCGTCCATCAGTGCACGAAAGACTATCTCAGTCAACCTTTAGGCTCCTAGACCAAATGCGGCGAGCAACCCTAGAAAATAACTTCAAGAAATGCCAGCTCCAAGTGAGGGACTGTGACGAGTAGAAAGACCAGTGCCTTTGCTCGCCGAACAGCCTCCAAGTCAGGGGGCATCTCTTGAGGAATTATCTAGCCTAAGAAAGGTTGTGGAGAGCATGCAGGGGCAACTTGACCAACAAAGAGGGATGGAGACGACCATCATGTCATCCTCTCCTTTGTCATCCATCATACTGAAGGCCCCAATCCAGAAGAAGATACAATTTCCGGCAAGCATACAATACAAAGGCATGGCTGATCCCCGGGTTCATCTAACGAAGTATTCAGATTACATGATTTCTGTGGGAGCCAGTGATGCCACCCAATGCCGGAATTTCCCCTTGACTTTGGGGGACAGGGTACACAAGTGGTTTTCTGCAATGCCACCAGCATCAATCCACTCGTTTGCTCAATTGAGTCGAGAGTTCCTCTCACACTTCTCAACTTCTGGGTCGTATCTATCCCAAAAATACCGGTTGTCGGACTTAAAATAAAATGACGACGAGTCAGATCGTTTATGGAAAGATTCGACAAAGTGCTGTTAGAAGGAGATGTTGGGAAAATAGGGGTGCCCGGGAACTTTTCGGGATGAAATTTAAATACGAATTTAAATACAATTATTACTAGCATGAATTAATCCTAATTAATTCAAATAATAATTCCAACAACTAATTTTCATCATGCATGTTGAATTAATTTCACATATTAACTATGGCGGAATAAACAAGTAAATATGTGATTAACGTACCTCTTGTAGACTTGGCCTTTGAATAAACGGGACAATCACGATCTCGCTTTATCAACCCAAAAACCTTCTCAAGTATTTCCCTTTCGCCTTACTTGATCACCGGTGGGAGATGTGTTGGTCCTGTTTCTCTTTCTCAAATAAGGACAATGTGGGAATTTAGAAGAAATTTTTGTTTTAACACTGATGTAAGCTAATGTAAGGCAATAATGAACACAACAATGTAAAGTGGTTCAGAGGCTCAAGCTCCTACATCCACTGCCTGATTTAACAGGAAATCCACTACTTGGGATTCTTGTTTTTAACGTGCCAAGGTGCACACAAAACTGGACTCACACCCCTCCGCGGAGCTGCCTCTCGAACTGGCCTCACATCCCTCTTCACTCAGGGACTGCCTCTCCTCACCTCACTGCAACACCTAACACTATCCTGGAAAGGGTTTAGTTTGGTTTGGTTCTCTCCAACTAGGTGAGATTTTCCCTTACATGGTTTTAGCCTGAAAGCTAGGATTGGGAAAATCTCTCTAAGCTTTAGGATGTATATGATAGGCTCGAGTATACAAACTGGAACACTCAAATATGACTATGAAGAACTCAGGGTCAGTGTTCTTGATGGAGATGGTGCACCCTTATGACTCCCTTATATTTGCACCACACTCTCGCACCACCAGCTTCTTATAAATGAAGCTTGAGTTTGTATTTATAGTGTGGATTTGAATGTTACCGTTGGAGAGAGTAACATTCAAATCCAGACTATCTCTGGAGTGAAATTCTCCTTTTCAGTAAAGTATGGCCTTGTCAGCTTTTGTCAGATTCGCTGCCTTGACTTGATTGGTCCACGTGGACTGAATCCAACGGCTCCTTTGTTCAGGGTACTTGATCAGGGTAGTCCTAACTTCAGGCGACTTGTCTTCAGCTGACTTGTAATCCTCTCAGGATACCTTCCTTCAGTAGACTTGAAGTCCTTCCTTCAGTAGACTTGAAATCCACTCAGGGGAGTTGACATAAGGCTATTTGTCAAGCTTCCCAGCCTCAATAGCCTGACTCCTTCAGGTCCTACTAGGCACAGCACTGATCCTCCTGATCATGCTCTTCACTGAGTAGTCCACTGACCAGCTTAGAAAGGTCAGGTTTATACTCAGTGGGACTTCCTTCAGGCTTCTCTTCAGGTTCAGGTCTTCTGACATGGCTTTAGTCTGTTCTCCTTGTGATGTCATCTTGACTTCCTCAGGCTCTATCAGTGAGTTCCCCCTCACTGAGTTCCCCCTCAGTAGAGTTCCACCCTCAGTAGAGTTCCCCCTCAGCTGAGTTCTTCCTCCACTGATAACCTATTCTACTGAGAAACAACCTAGCCTGACCTGAAACTAAAAGATACTATCCTGACTGCTTTCAAACCTATTACATGTTGTTTTGGAAAATCATCAAAACTAAAATATATCCCAACAAGATGCTTTCAAGTAATTTAATAAACTAAGGAAAAAGAAAAATATCTATGCTCTTGATTTTTCCAACACATGGAATTATGTACTTGGGGATGAAATAATCATCCCCTATTTATAAAGAGTAATGGCCAAAAATTGTAATATTTTATGGCCTTGGAGAAAATCTTTTCTTAGACTCTAAGAAATCTTGAATATATCCCATATATTCTTTTCTCCATAATAAAATATTCCACAAAAATCTCACTCTCCTAAATATAGGGTGTAATTTTCGAAATTAATTAAGAGTGAATCCAAGATTTGGATCTTCTTGAATATATGAGATAATCTTGTATTCCAAGAATACTTATCCTCCATAATATCTTTCCAAGAAAATCAACAAAATCTAATCTCTCCTATTACCTTAATTTTCGAAAATTATAGAATAAAATCAGCAAGATATAATCTTTTTATTTTAAGCACCTTATCATTATTGGGCTACTTAATGGGCTACTTGAGGGGCCTTAAGGAGAATTAAGATTGGACCTCCTAATGGACTTCTGAATTTCAATATTGAGCCCCAATATAATTCAGCCCATTAATATTAATTATTACCACTAATAAATTAATATTGCACTATCCATCTTAATCCATATTACGATAATATGGGCTCCCGATTATTATTTCCCGCGTTTAAGATTATCAAGTCCATTAATTAATTAAGCTTCTGAATAGCTCTAAATTAATTAACATCTTTCACCTTGGAGTAAAGACGGCTCAACATTATTATTCGTACCGAAGAAACTAATTCTTCACTTGCAAGATTTGGTACAATAAAACTTCTGAGCCCACCAAGGGGACTAATCACACGAGCCGTACTTGCACGCATTTCTCCGTATTAAATCTTAGCAACCGTCGTATGATTAATATTACTGCCCAAGACACAAAGTTCGAAGTCACAATGATTCTCACCCAACATGAATCAAAACAGTAACTATTAAGCACACACGGTCCTATTTAAGGGACGGAGATTAAGAAATCAACAACCACTGAGGTCTAATTCTTCACCTTTCAGAACAGAAGAATTTATCCTCGCTGTAGGTCCTCTTCAACACATACTAAATGTGCTAGTGCAATCTCTTAGTCAAGACAGACCAATCTGAGCCTTACACATCGACCTTTCACGGCGGATTGTTCAATTCCACATAGGTCGTGAAAATGTACGTTTAGTTACAAGGAAACCGTTAATGTTGTCTTCCGTGATCGGGTATCACCACATTAACTACAATGTAACATGTACTATATATTGAACGGTTTGCAATAGAAATTCAACATTCAATCATAACTAAAGCAAATGTGATAAAAGAATTATTCTCATAAAATGAGTGTTTGATACACGAGTTATACAAAGTAAAAGCATACTTTCACGTATAACTCCAACAATCTCCCACTTATACTTAAAGTCTGCTTTTAGTATACATCACGCATGTCTTAGTGTAGTAGCTCTCCGTGACATCTCATGTCAACCTACACTAACCTAATAATTCCTCCCACTTATACTTAAAGCAGATTGGCAATAGTCTTGACTCCCATTCCATCCACATGTCTCTCGAATGTACTCAGAGGCAGACCCTTTGTGAATGGATATACTAGGTTGTCCTCCGACATTTATCTTTGCCACCTCTTTATCTCCTCTCTTAACGATTTCTCGTATAAGATGGTGTTTTCTTTCAATGTGTTTGCTGGCCTTGTGGGCTCTCGGTTCCCTTGAATTTGCAACTGCTCCGGCACAATGATTGTGATGGGCAAATTCGGAACAACGTCTAAGTCCACTAAGAAGTACTTGAGCCAAACCGCTTCTTTCGCTACTTCACAAGCAACTACTTATTCGGCTTCCATGGTCGAATCTGCGATGCATTTCTGCAAATCGCTTCTCCATGTCATGGCTCCTTCTCCCATGCAAAACACACTACCCGAGGTAGGTATTTTGGAGTCTATGTCTGATTGGAAATTTGAGTCCGTGTATCCCATGGGAATTAGATTGTCTGATTGTTAAATCAGCATTCCATACTAAGTTCTTTTCAGAAACTAAAGAACGCATTTAATTGCAATCTAATGTGCTTTCCCGGGGTTACTTTGATATCTTGCCATCATGCCCACGGCAAAGCAGATATCCGGTCTCGTACACAACATTGCATACATAAGACTTCCTACGTCCGAAACGTACGGAACGTCTTTCATGTCATCTATCTCCACTTGCATCTTAGGGCATATTTCTTTAGATAGATGGATTCCGTGCCTAAAAGGTACAAAACCTTTCTTGGAATCTTGCATGCTGAAATGCTTCAAAACAGTGGTTTTGTATGAAACTTGCGATAAACCCAACATCCTCCTCTTGGATCTCGAGTGAACTTGATCCTAAGGATGTGACCGGCTTTTCCTAAGTCCTTCATATCAAACTGATTTGACAGTCATACCCTTACGTCTGACAATACCTTTACATTGTTTCCAATGAGCAGAATATCGTCTACGTATAATACTAAGAATACCACTGCAGTTCCGTCACACCTTTTATACACACAACTTTCGAATTTATTTTGATCACAAACCCATAAGACTTAATAACTTGATCAAAACACTGGTTCCAAGTACGCGACGCTTGCTTAAGTCCATAAAATAGATCTCTTAAGCTTGCATACGAGGTGCTCTTGGCCTTTTTCAACGAAACCTTTGGGCTGTTGCATATAGATCCCATCAAGACTTCCGTTAAGGAAAGTTGTCTTGACATCCTGTTGGGACATTGTCAGTTTTGATTTAGATCCCAAAGCCCCTGAAAAGATGATTGCCTTAATCTGTCTTTGTCAGGCTAGTCTTGGTTAGGATTAGTACTTAGTCATTTTACACTTCACAGGTACTCAGTGAGAGGAGAACTCACTGGAGACAATCAAGACTCAGAGCCTGAAGATGAAGAGCACCATCCTGAACTTATGGCAGTCTTCTAAGCTGGCTGAGTAAGTGTCAGTGATGAAGAGTATGACCCTGAGGTCATTACTAACTCAGTCCTGAAGGGAACAGGTTGTCACTGAGTAAATGGGAAGACTTGGAGTAGAGCCAAGCAATGCAAAAGGAATTTCAGCGTCAGGATAAGACCGGTGAGCTCAAGACAAAATGAACTTAATAAGACAAGCCTGAAGCTCAGGAATAAGTTCTGACATTCTCACCAACCTGATGACGTGGACCAATCCGAGGAGGACACGCACGTACGGAACCTGACATATAGACTGAATTCAGACTGCATATTCAACGGGCAAGCATTTAATGTGCATTAAATGCAAATACCAAATCCATGCAAAGGCGGCTGCTGCATTGAGATATGTCCGTTTGAAGCCCCTCTACATAGATGGCTAGAAGGCTATCTCTCCAACGGATAGTTTCTCAAACCACCTATAAATACAGAAGGCCTTGAACCCATTCAAGGTTACGGGAAATTTCCAAGCCAGAAATTACTCAAACTCTCAAGCAATCAAAGCATTCAGCCTTTAAGAGAAACACTCGAAACCTTCTAAATTTCCCAAGTGTTTCTTAGCAACTGAGATTTATTCTGTATTCCAAGAGCTAATTAGAATTATCTTAAGCTTAGAGAGATTATCCAATCCTTAGCATAGCTTTGCCTTGTAAGGATAATCTCAACTTAGTTGGAATCCAAACTGAAACCAAAACCCTAAGTTAGGCTTGTTGGGAGTAAGTCAGTTAGTGTGATAGTAAGAGGAGTTTGTATAGATCAGTGAGGTAACTGGTCTTGGTGCACCTTGGCACGTTAAAAACAAGAATCCCTTGAGTGGATTTCCTGTTAAGTCAGGCCGTGGACGTAGGAGCTTGAGACTCTGAACCACGTTAAACTCCTTGTGTTCTTACTGCTTTGACATTGTGCATACTTGCCATATTACCTGTTCATTCATTGCATTCAAGTTTATCAGGTCTGAATCAATCAACCTGCTCTTCAAAAGAACACTGCCCTACTAAACACTTCTAAGTTTTGAGTAAAACAAGTTTTCAGAAAGCAAACTAAACAAGACTTTAAACTATCAGGGCTCAAACATTTCCGCACTGAACTTGAACTGATAGTTAGCCAATTGACCCGCACCAAGTGTAGTCAGTGGGTGTATTATCAGCTCCTAGTTCTTTACCACTCTGAGTGAAGGGGACTCAGTCAGTTTTAAGTTTGAAAATTGGTATACGTGTATTCCCCCCCCCATACATGTATTCCTCAGTCTTGTACCGGGACCAACAAGTGGTATCAGAGCAGTGGTTCGAAAGACCACTGACTTTGAATACTAATAGTTTCAGAGGAGAAACTGTTGGTGGTCACTGAACAGATCTGAGTTTGCTTTTCACAAAACTTGCATCATCATCATGACTTCGAGGAGACTTGAAGCTTCGTTACCTGAATTCTCTGTATCTAACTTTATCTATTGGAAGTTCAGATTAGAGGCACATCTAGATGCCATCCATGACCAGATGCCGCGTGTACTCAGGGAAGGACCGATCAAGATCACTATTCCTAACGTCAGAGGACTGGGATACGATGATCTTGCGATTGGCGTGCAGGTTCCTAAGGAGAGGAAAGACATGACCAACGATGAAATCAAGATGGTGGGGCTTGACAACGTCGCCAGAAACATCATCTTGCATACGGTGCCTTTCGAGGAGTCAGCCAGGCTGATGAACCTAAAGACGGCAAAGGAGGTTTGGGATGAGCTGACCAGGATGTGCGAAGGGTCAGAAAAGATAAAGGAGAACAAGAGGAATATTGCCATTCAGAAATTCGAAGCGTTCGAGATGCTGCCTGATGAGAGCTGTTGGGATATATTTTAGTTTTGATGATTTTCCAAAACCACATGTAATAGGTTTGAAGCAGTCAGGATAGCATCTTTTAGTTTCAGGTCAGGCTAGTTTGTTTCTCAGTAGAACAGGTTATCAGTGGAGGAAGAACTCAGCTGAGGGGGAACTCAGTGAGGGGGAACTCTACTGAGAGGAACTCAGTGAGGGGGAACTCTGCTGAGAGGAAATCAGCTGAGGGAAGAACTCTACTGAGGGGGAACTCAGTGAGGGGGAACTCACTGATATAGCCTGAGGAAGTCAAGATGACATCACAAGGAGAACAGTCTGAAGCCATGTCAGAAGACCTGAACCTGAAGAGAAGCCTGAAGGAAGTCCCACTGAGTATAAACCTGACTTTCTAAGCTGGTCAGTGGACTACTCAGTGAAGAGCATGATTGAGAGGATCAGTGCTGTGCCTAGTAGGACCTGAAGGAGTCAGGCTACTGAGGCTGGGAAGCTTGACAAATAGCCTTATGTCAACTCCCCTGGGTGGACTTCAAGTCTACTGAAGGAAGTCCACTGAGAAGACTTAAAGTCCAATGATGGTTCCTAAGAAGACTTCAAGTCTACTGAAGAAAGGTATCCTGAGAGGATTACAAGTCAGCTGAAGACAAGTCGCCTGAAGTCAGGACTACCCTGATCAAGTACCCTGAAGAAAAGAGCCGTTGGACTCAGTCCACGTGGACCAATCAAGTCAAGGCAGCGAATCTGACAAAAGCTGACAAGGCCATACTTTACTGAAAAGGAGGAATTCACTCCAGAGATAGTATGGATTTGAATGTTACTCTCTCCAACGGTAACATTCAAATCCACACTATAAATACAAACTCAAGCTTCATTTGTAAGTGTGCAAGTGCGAATGCGAGAGCTGGAGGTGTGAGAGTGGTGCGTTTCAAGGGAGGCATAAGGAGGCACCATCTCCATCAAGAACACTGACCTGAGTTCTTCATAGTCATATTTGAGTGTTCCAGTTTGTATACTCAAGCTCCTACATCCACTGCCTGATTTAACAGGAAATCCACTACTTGGGATTCTTGTTTTTTACGTGCCAAGGTGCACGGGTACACTGGACTCACGCCACTCCCTGGGCTGCCTCTCGAACTGGCCTCACGTCCCTCTTCACTCAGGGACTGCCTCTCCTCACCTCACTGCAACACCTAACACTATTCTGGAAAGGGTTTAGTTTGGTTTGGTTCTCTCCAACTAGGTGAGGTTTTCCCTTACATGGTTTTAGCCTCTGAGCTAAGGTTGGGAAAACCTCTCTAAGCTTAGGATGTATATGATGAGCTCGAGTATACAAACTGGAACACTCAAATATGACTATGAAGAACTCAGGTCAGTGTTCTTGATGGAGATGGTGCCTCCTTATGCCTCCCTTGAAACGCACCACTCTCACACCTCCAGCTCTCGCATTCGCACTTGCACACTTACAAATGAAGCTTGAGTTTGTATTTATAGTGTGGATTTGAATGTTACCGTTGGAGAGAGTAACATTCAAATCCATACTATCTCTGGAGTGAATTCCTCCTTTTCAGTAAAGTATGGCCTTGTCAGCTTTTGTCAGATTCGCTGCCTTGACTTGATTGGTCCACGTGGACTGAGTCCAACGGCTCTTTTCTTCAGGGTACTTGATCAGGGTAGTCCTGACTTCAGGCGACTTGTCTTCAGCTGACTTGTAATCCTCTCAGTATACCTTTCTTCAGTAGACTTGAAGTCTTCTTAGGAACCATCATTGGACTTTAAGTCTTCTCAGTGGACTTCCTTCAGTAGACTTGAAGTCCACCCAGGGGAGTTGACATAAGGCTATTTGTCAAGCTTCCCAGCCTCAGTAGCCTGACTCCTTCAGGTCCTACTAGGCACAGCACTGATCCTCTCAATCATGCTCTTCACTGAGTAGTCCACTGACCAGCTTAGAAAGTCAGGTTTATACTCAGTGGGACTTCCTTCAGGCTTCTCTTCAGGTTCAGGTCTTCTGACATGGCTTCAGACTGTTCTCCTTGTGATGTCATCTTGACTTCCTCAGGCTATATCAGTGAGTTCCCCCTCACTGAGTTCCCCCTCAGTAGAGTTCTTCCCTCAGCTGATTTCCTCTCAGCAGAGTTCCCCCTCACTGAGTTCCTCTCAGTAGAGTTCCCCCTCACTGAGTTCCCCCTCAGCTGAGTTCTTCCTCCACTGATAACCTGTTCTACTGAGAAACAAACTAGCCTGACCTGAAACTAAAAGATGCTATCCTGACTGCTTCAAACCTATTACATGTGGTTTTGGAAAATCATCAAAACTAAAATATATCCCAACAATTTCCCCCTTTTTGATGATTCCAAAACTTCTAACCAAATGATTTTCTATTACAAGAATAATGTCAGAACACAAGTAATAATTTGAAATATGCAGAAATTCCCATAATTTAAAACATTGAAGATCTGCTCGGTTGACCAATTTTCTTAACAAAACTAGATCAGTGGTCATGTGAACAACCCGCTCTGATACCAATTGTTGGTCCCGTTTTTCTTTCACAAACAAGGACAATATGGGAATTTAAGGGAATTTTTTTTTTAAGCTTAGAGAGATTTTCCCAACCTTAGCTTAAAGGCTAAAACCATGTAAGGGAAAATCTCACCTAGTTGGAGAGAACCAAACCAAACTAAACCCTTTCCAGAATAGTGTTAGGTGTTGCAGTGAGGTGGGGAGAGGCAGTCTCTGAGTGAAGAGGGACGTGAGGCCAGTTCGAGAGGCAGCCCAGGGAGTGGCGTGAGTCCAGTGTACCCGTGCACCTTGGCACGTAAAAAACAAGAATCCCGGGTAGTGGATTTCCTGTTAAATCAGGCAGTGGATGTAGGAGCTTGAGCCTCTGAACCACTTTACATTGTTGTGTTCATTATTTCCATACATCAGTTTACTTCAGTGTTTTAAAAAAAAAATTCCCTTAAATTCCCATATTGTCCTTGTTTGTGAAAGAAAAACGGGACCAACAAGAGCATAGATCAGATGGAGTCTAGATTCATTAAGTTGATGAATGAGTTGTTGGACAAGGATGTCCCAAGGAGAGATGTTGCTTCAAAGATCCTGAATGCCCTTCCTGAGAGATGGGACAACAGTGTAATTATGCTTAAGAACACTCAGGATATGAGTAACATAACTTCTGCTTTACTTTTTTCAGAGCTAAAAGCGCTTGAATTTGATCTTAACAAAAGAAAGAAGAAAGTTCAGTCAGAAGAGGAAGGGAAGGAGAAAACTCCTGAGAAAAGTGTGGCGTTCAAGGCCAGGTCTGAACCTGTTGAGCCCTCATCAAATTCTTCATCAAAGTCACTGATGGAGATGAGCAGGGAAGAACTCGCTGAGGAGTACAGCCTGATGGCCAGACGATTTGACAAGCTCAATTCCAGGTTTGGTCGTTATAAAAAGTTTTATCAGGACTCACGTGACCGGAAACCTGAAGGAACCCACCAAAGCTCGAGGAGATATGAGGAGCGAAGGAACACTGACCAGAGGAGAGAACGTGGTGATGAAAGGAGATATTCTGAACCAAAACCTGAAAGAAGAGACGAACAGAGACGTACTCGCGATGATAGATATCCAACCAAGGCTGAAAGCTCACCGAGAACCAGGGAACCTGACTCAAGGAGGAACCCTGAACCGAGAAAAGAAAGAATAAGTGAGCAGGTAGCATGTTACAACTGTAACAAGATTGGTCACTATCAGTACGATTGCCCGGAGCTGAGTGCTAGGGAGAGAGAGGAAAGGAGAGCCACGAGGGATCTAAGATCTGCTGATCGGAGGGCTATGGTGGCTGAGGATGCAACAGACTCTGATGGCCCCACTGAAAGGTCACCTGAACTCTTCTCGGATGATGAGTACGATGATGTCTGCCTAATGGCTAGGGATGAGCCTGAGGTAACATCAAATTCTGTTTGTGCTTCTTACACTGGTCAAAATCCTGAGCTCAGCTCAGAGTCAGTTAGAGAAATGAACCTTCAGATCTGTCTTGATCAATTGATGGTTGATTTCTCCAGACTGCAGGAAACTAATGTCTTCTTGGTAGAGGAGAACAAGAAATTGAGTACTGAAGTTCAAAACCTGAATGAACAACTCACTCAGTCTGATCTCAAAGAATCAGCTCAGATTGTGAGACTAACTCAGGAAATTGATATGATCAATTCTGAGCGTCTCCCAAGAGAGAAAATTCTGAAGGAACTGGCTGAGGAAGAGCTGGCCAGGAAGGAAGAGCTGAAAGCACTTAAGAGTAAGTTTGATGACCTCTTTACCAGACATGAAATCCTGAAAAAGAGTGAGGACTCTCTCAAGAAAAAGGTTGCAGCAATGAATAAATCCTCAGTGGCTAGAGAGGAAATAAATAGCAACCAGATACTTGGGAACAAGAAAAAGGGACTTGGATATGTTCCTGAGAAATCCTCACAAGGTCAGTCTCATGTTGCTTCAGGGAGCAACACTGAGAGGGTATTTGTTCAGACAGGCCAGAGTGCACCTAAGGTTGTGCTCCAGGCCCGTCAAACTGATAAGGGCAAGGAAACCGTTGACACAGTCAGGGTTGCTCCTAAGGTAGCTAAGCCAAAACCCAAGGGAAAGGCAAAGCAACCTGCGGAAGCCCCTGAGAGCTCAGGCCAGGGAAAACCTCAGCGAAAGCAGAGGAAGACTCAGGCCAAGAGCCCTCAGACTGGTCAGCGAGGGTACCATCATGCTTGGCAATACCATCAGGGAAGGCCAAACATGATGACACCCCCGTGGTTTTGGCATCCTGAGGCCTTTAACTGTTTTCCTTTCCCTCACTTGCCTAGGGGGAATAGAAATCAGGGTCCTTATCAAGAACAAGGCCCAAGACCTGCTGCACCCAGACCTAGGAAGAACAGGAGGCCAGCCCAAAAGGCACCCACTCAGGCTCCTGCGAAGCCTAAGTCTAGCACCCATACACCATCTTCCTCTCAGGCTAAGAAGAAGAAAGTTGTGTATGTCGATGTTTCAGGGAGACAGATTCATCACTCTGAGGCAATCAGGGTTGTGAAGCAAGTCTGGATCCCGAAAGGTACATCTGACACAATAGGACCCAACACCCAATGGGTACCTAAAGCCTGATTTGCTTACAGGCGGCTGTGGATCACAACAAGAGGAGAGAAGACTCAATCAAAGCTGTTTGGTACCTAGACAGTGGTTGCTCAAGGCACATGACTGGAATGAAGAGTCTTCTCCAAGAATATCAGGCTATAGATGGTCCACAGGTAACCTTTGGTGATAACTCAAAAGGTGTTACTAAGGGTTTTGGTGTTCTAATTATAGGTACAGTAAGAGTGGAAAATGTGTCCTTTGTGGAAGGACTGAAGCATAACCTGCTGTCAGTAAGTCAATTCTGTGACAAAGGGTTCAGTGTTGAGTTCTCATCGAATAAATGTTCAGTCAAGGACAAATCAACACAAGTGCTTCTATCAGGTATAAGGAAAGGTAACGTTTATCTCGCTGATTGGAGTAGCACTATTCCTAATACTTGTCTTGTTGCTAAAAGCTCTCTAGAGCTCAGTTGGTTATGGCATAAAAGATTAAGCCACCTGAACTTCAAGATTCTTAACAAAATTTCTAGACAGTCACTTGTTGATGGTCTATCTAATGAAGTTTTTAGCAAAGATCACGTGTGCAAAGCTTGTCAGGAAGGGAAGCAAGTCAGAGCGTCATTCAAAGAAAAGGCTTCCTACTCCACTGACAGGATACTTCAGCTCCTGCACATGGATCTATTTGGTCCCATAACACCTGTGAGTATGAATGGTAGAAAATATACCCTTGTGGTTATTGATGATTATTCTAGATATACTTGGGTTATTTTCCTGTTAAATAAGAAGGAAACACAGGTGAAGCTTCCAGAGTTGCTCAGAAGACTCAGCAATGAGAAAAATCAGTCCATTACTAAGATCAGATCTGACAAGGGCACTGAATTTATAAATTCATATATTTCTGACTTTTGCAATGAACTTGGTATAGCTCATGAGACTTCTGCAGCTAGAACCCCACAACAGAATGGTGTCGCTGAAAGGAGGAATCGGACACTGAAGGAAGCTGCAAGGACCATGCTGGCTGAGTCAGGATTGCCCAAGAAGTTTTGGGCTGAGGCAATCAACACTGCATGCTACACTCAGAACAGATCCATGCTGAACAAGCAACATGCTCAGACCCCATATGAGACATGGAACAAAAGAAAACCTCGTATTTCTTACTTTCATGTGTTTGGTTGTAAGTGCTTCATCCTCAACAATGGGAAGACCCAGTTGAAAGCCTTTGATAGCAAATCTGATGAAGGAATATTCTTGGGATATTCTGAAATTAGCAAAGCCTTCAGGGTTTACAATTGTAGGACCCTTGTTGTGGAAGAATCACCTCATGTTGTCTTTGATGAATCTGCTAATGAGTCTAGGGCAAAGGTGCTGAATCCTGACACTGAGGAGGTCACGAGGAGTGTGACAAGGCTGAGCTTGAAGAATCAACCTGATCCCAAGATCAAGACTGTGCCAATCCCCAGATGGGATGATGATGACGATCAGGATGATGAACCAAGTGCCACTCCTAAACCCAGCACATCAGGGATTGTTGAGCCTCAGACAGAGGAACAGGCTCAACCTGAGGTAAGTACCGTCTATGAAGATGCTGTTGCAGCTGAGACGGCTCCTGAGTCACCTCATCAAGGGGGAATCAATGTCCCTGACATTGAGCTTGTTAATCCCTTCGGCATAGACTCAGGATCATCCCCTTCTGTTCAATTTCCTGAATTTTATGAGCCTGTAGACACTAACATTGCAGGTACCTCAGGAACAACTCCTGGCAAAAGAACATGGTTAGAAGATCATCCCATTGATCAAATTATTGGTGATCCAACTGAGGGAGTCAGGACCAGACGGTTTCATGGTGAGAGTGCATTGTTCTGTTGCTTTCTCTCTGAGCAAGAGCCTCAGAACATTGAAGAAGCTCTCACTGACTCGAACTGGATCATTGCCATGCAAGAGAAGTTGAATCAGTTCACAAGGAATCAGGTTTGGGAACTGGTAGATAGACCTAGGCATCAAGGTGTGATTGGTACCAAGTGGGTCTTTAAGAACAAGAAGGATGAGAATGGTGTTGTGGTAAGGAACAAGGCTAGACTGGTTGCAAAAGGGTATTGTCAGTCTGAAGGAATAGACTATGATGAGACCTTTGCTCCAGTGGCTAGATTGGAAGCTATCAGGTTGTTCCTTGCCTATGCGACATATAAGAAGTTCAAGGTGTATCAAATGGATGTCAAGAGTGCATTCCTGAATGGTGTACTCAATGAAGAGGTATATGTTGAACAACCTCCCGGGTTTGAGGTTGGAGATAGAGTATACCATTTGAAGAAAGCACTCTATGGACTTAAGCAAGCACCAAGAGCTTGGTATGATACCCTCTCTCAATTCCTGACTGATCATGGGTTCAAGAAGGGAACAGTGGATAGGACTTTGTTCAGGATCACTGAAGGTGATGACATTCTCTTGGTCCAAATTTATGTGGATGACATAATATTTGGATCACCAAATCAGCAGTTATGTGAGAAATTCTCTAAACTGATGACTGGTAAATTTGAGATGTCAATGATGGGAGAGATGAACTTCTTCTTAGGATTGCAGGTCAAGCAGACTGATCAAGGTATATTTATTAATCAGGCCAAGTATACAAGAGACTTGATTCATAAGTTTGGTGTTCAAAACAGCAATCCAGCCAGGATCCCAATGAACACAAATTGGAAGATGGATCCTGACACTGAAGGGACTTCAGTGAATCAGACTGAGTATCGTGGGCTGATAGGTTCTTTATTGTACCTGACTGCAAGTAGGCCTGACATTACGTTTGCAGTTGGTGTGTGTGCTAGGTATCAGTCTGATCCCAAGAGAAGTCATTTGGAGGCTGCTAAGAGAATACTTAAGTATTTGAAAAGGACAGTTAATATGGGACTATGGTATCCTTCAGATGACAACCTTGAACTGACAGGGTATTCAGATGCAGATTATGGAGGTTGTAGGATTGATAGGAAATCAACCTCAGGGACATGTCAGTTTTTGGGAAGTAAGTTGATCTCGTGGTTTAGTAAGAAGCAGAATTCAGTGGCAACATCCACAACTGAGGCTGAGTATATGGCTGCAGGGAGTTGTTGTGCTCAGATCCTATGGTTGAGGCAACAGTTGAGGGACTACCAAGTATTTGCTAATCAGGTTCCAATCTATTGTGATAACAATAGTGCAATAGCAATCACTCAAAACCCAGTGCTTCACACAAGGTGCAAGCATGTGGATATTAGACACCACTTCATTCGAGATCATGTGGAAAAGAAAGATATTAGGATGGAAAAGATTCACACTGATAGGCAAAGAGCTGACATCTTGACTAAGCCCTTGGCTGAAGCAAGGTTTATGGAACTGTCAGTGGAATTGGGACTCTTAGATCCAGGAGAGCAGTCAGTGTAGGGTTCTAGGGGGAACTCAGACCAGACTCGACTCAGCGAGGTATCAGGGTGCTACAATGTCTCCCTGACAGGTATGGGTTCTAACCTGACTCTTGTGAATCTCAAGCGTCTCCCTGAGTCATTCGTCCTGAAAATCTTTATTAAATGCATTCCGTTATCATTAAAAGTGCGCCTTTTTATATTTAAACCCACGCGCACGGAGCATTTAATGCCACATTTACTTTTTCATATACGTGTCCGTTTTATACGGAATGTGACTGACTTGGGGTTTTAATTAAAACTGAGATTAATCCTGGCCTCTCATTTCAAAACCTTTCGAATTCAGGAATCAATCTCAACCCCACGTCTGAGTAACTGACTTAGTCTTATCAATCAAGGGTGTCATTTGAGGTCTTTACGCAAACACAACGCACAATTTGCACACTGAGTTTTCTCTTGCTCAAACACAGAATTTCTAAAAACCTCTTTCTCAAAACACAATGGCATTTCTTGATTCCGACTGGACAACCGACAAGATCGTCGATGTTGTTGAGAAGAAGCTGGTACACATGGAGCAAGTCATCTCCATGGAAGGTATCTGTCTAACGGTTGAGGAAATCAAACCCGTTTTTAAATGGATTTCCGACGCCGGGTTGGAAACATACTTCACCACCCGCCCCTCTTCTGTGCTCCCAAGAACAGTGGTGGAAGCTTATTTGAACATGTTCTTGCGGAAGGGTGAAGTCTTCACCAAGGTGACTGCGCTAAAGCCGACGGGGGAAAAGAACAGCGACGGAGAGCCTCTCTACGACTCGGAGGTGGTCACCATCGATCTCAGGCAGGCGGTGAGGGAAGTCTTCAAGCTGCCATCCTCTGGCATCAACCCCAGGACTTACAAGGAAAACTCGGAGGGAGAATTCCTTGGGAAATGGACCAAGTCAGGGTCTTCGGAGTTTAGGGCCCGTCAGAACAAGAGCACTCTGAAGCCGGAGTACAGGGCTCTGGTGGACTTGGTGTCCAAGATGGTGATGGGAGCAATTGGCTCTCACGAGCAGTTGAGTCTGCCCAAGCTAAGGCTCATGGGAGCAATCGCTGATGGAGTGGAAGCGAACTGGGAGCAGTTCTTCCTCGATCAACTCCATCAGGCGGGATTGGACAAGATCACGTGTGACAAGGAGAAGAAGCACATATCAGTCAGTGCCATCTTGCCATTTGGCACAAGATTGTCCATGCTGATTGCTCATGCGTGCCATGAGTACACTTTTGACTTTGAGGACAACCTTTCCTCAAAGAAGGTCATGTTTTCCTCACTGAGTGACACCTATTCAGTGCTAGGGCTGACTGATCCCAATGCGAAAGCAAAGGGTCAGGCCAGAAAGCCAGCTGGGACGGCCAAGAGAGTGGCAACCAGCCTCATTGAAAAGGTGGATGAGCTCCTTGAGAGGAGTAAGGAGGCTGAGAAGGCTGTTGCTGAAGAGGTGGAGCAACCTGAGGTGGGCGTGGCTGAGAAGAAGGAGAGGAGGGTGAAAATCGTGCTGTCAGGGAAGAGCACGAAGTCAGGGACTGAGTCAGATCCCAAGAAGGCCGGGATTGAGGCTGAGGGTACTGATGATGACGTCAGTATAGAGGGCGCTCAGGGAAAGAGGCCCCTGAAGAGACTTAGGAGGGGAGTAAAGAAGTCTCCTGCTAAGAAACTTCCTGAATTAAGTGAGAGGGAGAAGTCAAGCTCTCCTGGAGCCTCTGACTTAGAGGAGGTGAGAAAGACTGTCGAGACGGCTGAGTCATTGCAGCCTGAGACAGCACCCACACAAACACCCCCACATCCTGAAACCCAAACACCTTCCATCCCTGACCCCGCACCTCAAACTCCCCAACTCCCCCAACCTTCAGAGCCAAATTACCCTACTGAGTCAGTGCCATCAACCTCACTTACAATTGAGCCTGACCAGTTAGCCGAGCCAAATCTTCCCAACCCCTCAGATTTTCCCTCATACCCCAACCCCAAAGACTGTCCCAAATCTATTTCAACAGAAGAGGATGTGTTCCTTGAAATAGAGGAGGAGGAGCTGGATGAGCACATGGCGGGAGGTATACTGGAGAATACGCTCAGGGGGAATGCCACGGAGTGGGCAGGAAAGTGCTGGCCTGGGCTGTACAAATACACTGAATTGCTGGCATATGTGGTGGAGCTCAAAGTTTGGTTGGACTTCAAACAATCAAACATGCAGGAGCAACATATGCTGGTAGACGCACGCGGCTGGGAGCATTGGGAAACGGAGGAGGCCAAGATCTGCTCATTCTTTGGCCTGACAAGCTGGCTTCAACTATTGAACTTCGACAACCTGAAGAAGCTTGTGGCTGAAATGATGGCCAAAAGCAAGGCTGATCTTCTCTCCGTTGAAGAGAAGGAGGATGATGAGGAGGGTGATGACGCTCAAGGTGGAGCTGTGGAAAAGGCAGTGGAGGAGACTGCAAGGGAAGTTGATGAGATGGACTCTGAGCCTCAGGCTCAGGGGGAAGGTGACAAGAACACTAGTGCCAAGGGTGGACCAGTGGCTGAGGATGTTGTGAACATCTCAGCTGCCAATGAGACATCTGTCGATGAAGGGATTCCCTGCCCTGAGACACGAGAGGATGATGTTGAGGCATTCAAGGAGACTCTCAGTTCCGAAGGACAAGTTCCTAAGGTTCAAGTTAGCTTAGCTGAGCCTGAGGAGGCGGCTATGACTACTTCACAACTGCCTTCAGTGTACCTTGAAGAGGGGACTGATGCTGCAGGGGCTGACAAGGGAAAGCAGCCAATCACTGATGAGGCCGCTGATGATGAAGATGTGGTCATAACCGGGGTCGGCCGTGCTGAGTTTACAAGCATATTGGAGGTCAAACAGGAGAAAACCTCGGAAAATCTAGCTGAACTTCAGGAGGAAGTAATGAGGCTACGTGCTGAAAAAGATGAAGACTCCAAGGCCCTGGCGAAACACATCAGGTGGACAAAGTCAGCTTACAACACCCTTGCCAACAGGGAGCTGATCTTGTTAAAGCGCACAATGACTGACACGGCCAAGTCAGTGAAGAATGAGAGGAAGCGCACAAAGAAGATGCTCAGAAACACTCTCAAGAAGCTTGAAGAGAGGGATGCGATCAGGGACGAAAAGATGAATCAGGCAGTGGACAGGCTTGCAGTTCAGACTGGAGCTATTGTCACTCAGGCCTTGAAGGACTCAGCGTCCAAGTTGGAGCTGGAGTCAGGGAAGCTGGATCGCACATCTCAATCAGTGGCGGACATTTTGGCTAAGGCCACTGAGGAGTCTGCGAAGATACTGACTGAGGTTAGCAGAGTCAGCGGTGAGTCCTTGAAGGTGGAAGAAAGGATCACCAAGGCTGAACAAAGTCTCCAACTCTCTATGGAGGTCTTTGAGAAGAAAGTCAATGCTGCCATCAGTTCCGTATCCTTTGCGGGACTGGGATTTCAATGGGAGTTGAGTTATTGAAGGAGGGAATCAACGATGTCCATTCCCTAGCCTCCTTCGTAATCAACAGCGGATCTGACGCATTCCCATCTGAGGCCAATGATGATGCCAAAAAGGGGGAAAAGAAGAAGAAAAGATCCCGCCCTGAGGCATCTGAGGCAGTTAGTCAAGGAGAGACCGTCCTAGCTGATCCTGAAGCCAATCCTGATGGAAATATTCTAAGGGTAAGGAAGTCAGCTAGGTTAGCGGCCGTGGAGAAGGAAGGAGAACAATTAGTTGCCAAGATGAGGGAGGAGGCAACAAAGGCAAAGGCTAATGAACCTTCAAAGCAACAACCTGAGCCAATCCAAAGATCATCACCCATGAGCTCAAGGAAGAATCCCATCATTTACTCAGGTGAGTTAGTTGCGGAGCTATGTGCTGAAGCATGGGGAGATCAACCTGAAAAGACTGAGGCTATGCGCAGAGCTGAAATTGCTCAGAAGGAGAAGATGCGCATTTTGGAGAAGAAGGTTGAGAAGCTGACGGATATCACTGAGCTTCAACAACGTGAACTAGATGATGCAGTGATCAGCTTGCTAAGGAGGAAGAAGGCGAAGCCTGAGCCAAGGAAGTACAGAAAGAAGCCAACAGTTAGGAAGGCAACAATTCTTCAAGTCAGTAGGCCAGAATCAGGAGCAAGGGAAGCTTTTGTTGATGAGTTCGTCTCAGAGACTTTGAAGGAGTTTTGGACTGATGCAAGGGATGAATTTGTCAGGCTATGGTTTGTTGTGAAGAAGTGGGGCGACACTGACGATATTGATGCCCACTTCACTGACTATATGATGGACAATCATCCTGAGCTATTCCAGAGGATCTTGGAGGAGGCTGAGGCAGCTAAAGTCCAAGTGAAGGCTCCTGAGTTCACCATTCGAGCTCCTCCCTTGATTCCTGGAACTCAAAAGCATGACACTAAGGCCATAATGATGGAAGTCTTGAAGATAGCCAGAGCTGAAGGATATGTGAACCAACCTGGAAGACATGACGAGCTAAAGGCAAGAGTTTATGCAGGATATGGACTCAAGCCTGAAATGAGATTAGTCTAGGTGTTCACAGGCTTCTTTGTAATAGATTAGATTCATTGTAATAATTTCCACATCTATCAATGAAATCTATTACTTTTGCCCACAGACAAAAACTCATTGTCTTTTTGGCTTGTTTAAATTCTGTACTTTATCAAGAATTGCTCTAACACTGTCTTATCTTATAGATAGGTTTGTCTTATTTCCTCTAAGTGTTTTGAGGATCTTTTCAGTGTTTTGGCATCATCAAAAAGGGGGAAATTGTTGGGACATTGTCAGTTTTGATTTAGATCCCAAAGCCCCTGAAAAGATGATTGCCTTAATCTGTCTTTGTCAGGCTAGTCTTGGTTAGGATTAGTACTTAGTCATTTTACACTTCACAGGTACTCAGTGAGAGGAGAACTCACTGGAGACAATCAAGACTCAGAGCCTGAAGACGAAGAGCACCATCCTGAACTTATGGCAGTCTTCTAAGCTGGCTGAGTAAGTGTCAGTGATGAAGAGTATGACCCTGAGGTCATTACTAACTCAGTCCTGAAGGGAACAGGTTGTCACTGAGTAAATGGGAAGACTTGGAGTAGAGCCAAGCAATGCAAAAGGAATTTCAGCGTCAGGACAAGACCGGTGAGCTCAAGACAAAATGAACTTAATAAGACAAGCCTGAAGCTCAGGAATAAGTTCTGACATTCTCACCAACCTGATGACGTGGACCAATCCGAGGAGGACACGCACGTACGGAACCTGACATATAGACTGAATTCAGACTGCATATTCAACGGGCAAGCATTTAATGTGTATTAAATGCAAATACCAAATCCATGCAAAGGCGGCTGCTGCATTGAGATATGTCCGTTTGAAGCCCCTCTACATAGATGGCTAGAAGGCTATCTCTCCAACGGATAGTTTCTCAAACCACCTATAAATACAGAAGGCCTTGAACCCATTCAAGGTTACGGGAAATTTCCAAGCCAGAAATTACTCAAACTCTCAAGCAATCAAAGCATTCAGCCTTTAAGAGAAACACTCGAAACCTTCTAAATTTCCCAAGTGTTTCTTAGCAACTGAGAGTTATTCTGTATTCCAAGAGCTAATTAGAATTATCTTAAGCTTAGAGAGATTATCCAATCCTTAGCATAGCTTTGCCTTGTAAGGATAATCTCAACTTAGTTGGAATCCAAACTGAAACCAAAACCCTAAGTTAGGCTTGTTGGGAGTAAGTCAGTTAGTGTGATAGTAAGAGGAGTTTGTATAGATCAGTGAGGTAACTGGTCTTGGTGCACCTTGGCACGTTAAAAACAAGAATCCCTTGAGTGGATTTCCTGTTAAGTCAGGCCGTGGACGTAGGAGCTTGAGACTCTGAACCACGTTAAACTCCTTGTGTTCTTACTGCTTTGACATTGTGCATACTTGCCATATTACCTGTTCATTAATTGCATTCAAGTTTATCAGGTCTGAATCAATCAACCTGCTCTTCAAAAGAACACTGCCCTACTAAACACTTCTAAGTTTTGAGTAAAACAAGTTTTCAGAAAGCAAACTAAACAAGACTTTAAACTATCAGGGCTCAAACATTTCCGCACTGAACTTGAACTGATAGTTAGCCAACTGACCCGCACCAAGTGTAGTCAGTGGGTGTATTATCAGCTCCTAGTTCTTTACCACTCTGAGTGAAGGGGACTCAGTCAGTTTTAAGTTTGAAAATTGGTATACGTGTATTCCCCCCCCCCCCCCCATACACGTATTCCTCAGTCTTGTACCGGGACCAACACATCCATTTGCCAGATCTCGTAATCTAAGTGCGCAGCGATCGACAAGAGAATACGGATGGACTTAAGCATAGCTACAGGCCACAGGCTACAAGCTTTGCTTTGAAGGTCTCTACCCTTCCGTCCGGTCCTCTTTTCCTCTTGTACATCCACTTGCATCCAATGGGCTCTACCCCACTAGGTGGATCAACCAACTCCCACACTTGACTATAATCCATCTAACCCACCTCGGTCTCCATTGCGGTTTGCCACGCCTCCACGTCTTTGTCTTGGATTGCCTCGTTGTATGTTCATGGGTCTGATTCATCGCCGGGAATCAAATCCGAAGATTCTCCAATTCCCATAAATCTCTCGGGTTGCCTTGCAATTTTCCCACTACGACGGGGTTCCGGTTGTGAAGGTGTGACGTGTGGTATATCATCTTGTATACTTGGTATAGGAGTTTGCCATCTTAACTCGTCTAAGGTAATTTCACTTCTGGGCTTTCTTTTGTTCATATAGTCTTCCTCCAAGAATTTAAAGTGCGAACTAATCACGGTCTTTTAATCCTTGAGACTATAGAACATATACCCTTTCGTTCCCATGGGATATCCTATAAACAACCTTAATTCTGAACCTGGATCCAACTTACCGGCTTCCTTGTCTAGCACGTATGCCGAACAACCCCAAATCCGCAAGTGTCTTAGACTGGGCTTGCGCCCGGTCCACAATTCCATTGGGGTTTTAGGAACCGATTTGGATGGCACCAAGTTTAGAATGTAAGTCGTTGTTTCCAAGGCATTACCCCAAAACGACTTGGGTAAATCCGAATAACTCATCATGGGTCTGACTATTTCTAAAAGAGTCTGGCTCCTTCGTTCCGCCACACCGTTCTATTGAGGGGTTTCCGGTGCGGTCAACGGGGATACAATCCCTTCGTCTGATAGCTAGTTCAAGAATTCATCGCTAAGGTATTCGCCTCTACGATCAAATCGTAGAAACTTGATACTTCTTTCCCTATGCATCATAAGATAGATGTATCCATATCTCGAGTAATCATTGAAAAAAACAATTTACTCATACCCCTTCTTGCTATGATCGTCATTGAACCACACATATCGGTATGAACGAATTCTAACACTTCCGTGGTTCTATTCCCCTTGGCTCCAAATGCCCTCTCGGTCATTTTACCCTCTAAACAGGATTCACAAGTTGGAAACGGTTCGACTTGGAATGATTCCAAGGATCCGTCTTTCACCAATCTCTCTATCCGCTTTAGATTAATATGACCTAGTTTAAGATGCCATAGAAGTGTTTCGTTCATTTCCGAAGAACGCTTTCTTTTATTACTCGAAATAATCGATGTGTTATTAGATTCAATTTTGTAAGTGGTGTGCCCAAATAATGGTATAAAGATCATCCATTGAAGTTCCGGAACAGATAAACTCATCGTTTTAAGCAATAATAACATCCTTATTAAAAGAAACTGAGTATCTATTCAAAACAGTTTAGAAACTGAAGGTTGAGTTCTTTCTAAACTAGGAACATGAAGAACATCTCTCAAGACCATAACTCTATCTTCAAAAGATAGGCGCATTTCTCCCACTGCTTCAGCTGCCACTCTCGTAGCATTGCCCGATGTGATGGGGATCTCACTTCCGTAAAGTCGTCGGGTTAGCTTAAACCCATGAAACAAATGTGATCAGTAGCTCTCGTATCCACTATCCACGAATAGACAGCATACGCCACTTCACAAGTTTCGACGACTAAGGTGTGTGAATTACCTAACTTTCCTAGCCTCTTAGGCTTGGAACAGGCAGACCTACATTGTCCTCTCTCACCGCAACTAAAACACTTCCCCTTCAATGCTAGCCTTTGCATTTGCCTTTCGCAACAATTAGATTTGCTTGGATCCGGCCTTTGGTTCTCTTCCTCTTTTTCCCTCCCTTGGGACCAAAAGAGGTAGACTAACCATTAGCCACCATAGCACTAGACTAGTGCTCCATTTTCACCTCCACCGAAACTAAAGCTTGCAAGAGCTCGGGCAAACAATTTGTCCGTTCATTCATCTGACAGTTCAGATGAAACTACTCAAAGCTTCTCGGTAGAGAATAGTACATGAAATCAATCAAAATCCGCACCAAGTACTTCCAACTTGTTAAGGTATGCCATTATTTCGAGAACGTGCTCCCTCACGGGCGTTCCCTCCACCACTTCCAACTTGACTGAGTCATGTTTGGTGAACTGATTAGTCATGGGTTTGATGTGAAGACATCTCTTCAAGGTTTTCCATGATTTCAACAGTGGATACAATGTCTTTATGAACGCGCCTCACATCCTCAGACAGAGATGTCAAGATGATGCACTTCATATTGTCACGCTGGTAATCATAAACTGCCTTTTCCCATTGCTTGACTTATCATTAGGCTTGCCGGGTATATTAACGTAAATAACCCAATTGTGTTTTCGTGTAGTGAGGACAAATTTTAATAAAACATTTCCAATCGATATAAATCACTCCAAAAAGTTTATTAACTTTAAGTATATTAAACTGTGGATTAAAAGGTTGCGACATGATGAAATGAGAATAAAACATACATTCATATTAATATCTAGAAAAATACGAAATTATCACATAATTCGATCACATCAATTATATTGAAACCTTAAAACAATATAATCATGCATCAGCCAACATCTCGAAACAATTTAAATGCGCCACGAGGGGTGGTCTATACATTTAAATACATTCAAGCGGATTACAAACTTTAAAAGTTACAAATCCTTAATTCAAAATTAATAGTTGGCTCCCACTTTGACCACATAGAAACTGACAGGGACTCCGAGGGGAGTAAGTTAATATCAATTCCCTATGCCTAAGTAATAACCATAGTTGAATACATGATTATTATTTCGTTTTGAGCAAGCCACTCGTGGTGAGGGTCAATACCGCCACTAGTAATAATCCACAATCATCCTTTCGGAATTTATTCATGTGAAATCTGTTCTTTTGGCCGATCCGAGCGGGAAATGTATTCCAAAAGAAATTTATAAATAAATAAATTATGGAGGTCAAAATAATCCAATTTTAATATCCGGAATAAAATTGCGATTATAAAAACATACTTAGTAATTTTCGAAAGTAAGGTTTTTCTTGGACAATTAAATTCATGCAAACACATATTAACAAATAATAATAAGTGCACGAAATAAAACATCCATCAAAACAAAATTAAACACATTGGAGCACTCAAATCCAATTGTCACGGTTTAATTTCTTCACGTCTTGATGCGAAAAATCGTCCTTGTTGCTTTCCGACGTTCGTCTCGACGTGCTCCCACTCGAACAGCAACACTTCTTAAAAAACAGCATCGTTTGGGGTTCGAGACGACGTTTAAAATCATACGGAAAAAAAAAACACGAACCAAAAAAATTCCACGGCCCGAGATACGGCGCGCGTCGGCCCACGAAGTGTGCCCGCGCGCCTCTCGGCCCAAAAGGCACCGAAGCAGTGCCCGAAGCGCGCCGAGGCGCAGCCCCGAGGCGCACCCGAGGCGCTGCACGGAGGCGCGCCGAGGCGCACCCGAGGCGCCCCGAGGCACTGCAGCCCACGCCCGAGGCGCGCGCACGCGTGCGCGCGGCGCCGTGCCCCCGTTGCGCACGGCGTGCGCCGTGCACCCCCGTGCGCCATTTTTTTCGCCGTTCGTCCTCGTTTTCTTCACCCCTTGCATGATTCTACGTCCATACACGCGCCACGCTTGTATGCGTCATCCGGGTACGCCGTTTTTAATTCTTCGTTCTTCGTCACGATCCGGTTACAATTTATTTTTACAAAAAAAATAAATACTAGATCTAGACTAGTTTATTATAATGATCGAATCAAAATAAAAACAACTAATCTACTCGTGGATTTTCTCACGAGAAAAACGAATTCGAACGAATCGAATTAAAAAACAATTAATTCACACGCATGAAATTAACAACATTAAAACCATGACAATTGGATACCTGCAAAAAAGATCTAACAATTCTACTATCCAATTTCAATTTAATGTTTAACAATTCAAATTCCAATTCAAAATTCAGAGCCCGAAACCGTGGCTCTGATACCAGTTGTTGGGAAAATAGGGGTGCCCGGGAACTTTTCGGGATGAAATTTAAATACGAATTTAAATACAATTATTACTAGCATGAATTAATCCTAATTAATTCAAATAATAATTCCAACAACTAATTTTCATCATGCATGTTGAATTAATTTCACATATTAACTATGGCGGAATAAACAAGTAAATATGTGATTAACGTACCTCTTGTAGACTTGGCCTTTGAATAAACGGGACAATCACGATCTCGCTTTATCAACCCAAAAACCTTCTCAAGTATTTCCCTTTCGCCTTACTTGATCACCGGTGGGAGATGCTTTCAAGTAATTTTATAAACTAAGGAAAAAGAAAAATATCTATGCTCTTGATTTTTCCAACACATGGAATTATGTACTTGGGGATGAAATAATCATCCCCTATTTATAAAGAGTAATGGCCGAAAATTGTAATATTTTATGGGCCTGGAGAAAATATTTTCTTAGACTCTAAGAAATCTTGAATATATCCCATATATTCTTTTCTCCATAATAAAATATTCCACAAAAATCTCACTCTCCTAAATATAGGGTGTAATTTTCGAAATTAATTAAGAGTGAATCCAAGATTTGGATCTTCTTGAATATATGAGATAATCTTGTATTCCAAGAATACTTATCCTCCATAATATCTTTCCAAGAAAATCAACAAAATATAATCTCTCCTATTACCTTAATTTTCGAAAATTATAGAATAAAATCAGCAAAATATAATCTTTTTATTTTAAGCACCTTATCATTATTGGGCTACTTAATGGGCTACTTGAGGGGCCTTAAGGTGAATTAAGATTGGACCTCCTAATGGACTTCTGAATTTCAATATTGAGCCCCAATATAATTCAGTCCATTAGTATTAATTATTACCACTAATAAATTAATATTGCACTATCCATCTTAATCCATATTACGATAATATGGGCTCCCGGTTATTATTTCATGCGTTTAAGATTATCAAGTCCATTAATTAATTAAGCTTCTGAATAGCTCTAAATTAATTAACATCTTTCACCTTGGAGTAAAGACAGCTCAACATTATTATTCGTACCGAAGAAACTAATTCTTCACTTGCAAGATCTGGTACAATAAAACTTCTGAGCCCACCAAGGGGACTAATCACACGAGCCGTACTCGCATGCGTTTCTCCGTATTAAATCTTAGCAACCGTCGTATGATTAATATTACTGCCCAAGACACAAAGTTCGAAGTCACAATGATTCTCACCCAATATGAATCAAAGCAGTAACTATTAAGCACACACGGTCCTATTTAAGGGACGGAGATTAAGAAATCAACAACCACTGAGGTCTAATTCTTCACCTTTCAGAACAGAAGAATTTATCCTCGCTGTAGGTCCTCTTCAACACATACTAAATGTGCTAGTGCAATCTCTTAGTCAAGACAGACCAATCTGAGCCTTACACATCGACCTTTCACGGCGGATTGTTCAATTCCACCTATGTCGTGAAAATGTACGTTTAGTTACAAGGAAACCGTTAATGTTGTCTTCCGTGATCGGGTATCACCACATTAACTACAATGTAACATGTACTATATATTGAACGGTTTGCAATAGAAATTCAACATTCAATCATAACTAAAGCAAATGTGATAAAAGAATTATTCTCATAAAACGAGTGTTTAATACACGAGTTATACAAAGTAAAAGCATACTTTCACGTATAACTCCAACAGGAGAGCCAGTTAGCGAAGACACGAAAATCGTAGCCGTCATGGCCGGGTTAAAGAAAGGATCTGAACTATGGAAGGAGGTACGTCTAAAGTGCCCGAAAAGCTATGTCGAATTTAGAAACCAAGCCGACATATTCGTTTCCATGCACGAAGCCCTGCAAGCAAACCTGAGAGACAACAAGGCTGATCCCAAGGAGAACAACAAGAAACCCGGTGGAACAGGCTATCGGGTCCCTAAAAACATGAAGGCATTTACCGAAGGGACAGAGCTGGAGGAAAAACTAAATCAAGTGCTAATAGTATCCATTGATACTGTGTACGATAATGTAAAGGAGAAAGAGTTACTCTCTCCTCCCCAAAGGATTCGCCAAGAAACTGGCAAACTCAACCCTAACAAGTATTGTGCCTACCATCAAAGTGTGAGGCATTTTACTAGTGAGTGTAGATATTTGCTCAAGCAACTCTGGCGATTCTACGAGGAGGGAAAACTCTCCGACTTCGTCAAAAGACAACCTGGAAAGAGGGGCCGGGAGAGCAGCCCGGGGGATGAAATTGACGATCAACCTCCACGAACCAATAAACCTGGGCGACCAGTTCCTACCATTGCTGCTCGTCCATTAGAGGATTCATACATGATGGAACCCTCAGGACCTGCGGGAGGATGTTCTGATGGACGGCCATCAATTTCCAACCGGAAAGAATGGTGAATTCGCCGGAAGTCCAAAGAAAATAAGAAGAGTGGGAAATAATTCAATTCCCGCCTGTATTTATACCAAGGGCCAAAAAACGGGGTAAGATTTGTAATTTCCCCTAAGATTTGGACCAAGTTGAAAGAAAACGGGGTCATTTTCGAGCAAAGATAAAAGTCGAAGGACCCACATGCTAATATGGAGGCGCGTGGCCTCGGGATTGTTCGCGCGTGGGCGGTGCATAATCATGCCGCCCATGTCATCATTGGATATCCCCCAGAACATGGGAAGACGTAACGACGGCCCCAAAGGTGCTCGCTAATGCAAGGTTGTTCGTCCAAATATTTACCAAGACAATATCCTAACTACAGTTGCTCGTCTGAAGCAACATCTAGTCAGGATAGGGGGCAGTTGTTGATAGGCTAACATCAATCAATATTTGGCGAACAAGGGTTAAGGCCCTAATGAAGATTACAAAGAATCAACTCCAAATTAAAGATAATTAACAAAGAAAATCAAAGGGGAGTGCATAGATCAATCCAGGATGTGCATTAAACGACAAATAACTCCCTCGACGAACAACATACTGGCGAACAGGTCCTGAGACCCGAGGCCAGATATGGACCCTATATCAAGTCATTGATGATGAGCAACATTGTCAAAAGGAGGTGCATTTACCAGCCTAAGAGGTGTATGTTGACGAACAAAGGACCCAGATCCCGAAGCCTATCAATACGGAATGCAAAGGCGAACAACTTTTACCAAAAGAACAATCTGGACCAACCAAGCCCATCAAGACGAACAATAATGAGTACGGGATAAGGCCAAAGAAGACTTTGTAACTAAGTTTCAGCTTAGATAAGGTCAAACAAGGTCAAAGGACACTTGTCTTACATGCAAGCTAGGAAGTCCAAGAGTTTTGTACACCACCTACTTGGTGGTCTCTATAAATAGTTGTTCTCCAGCTAAGAAATATAAGTTCAAATAGATAAATACTCCCAAACACACACAAACACACCTAAACGTGCACACGTACGAAATAAATACGGATTCGACTCTCGTATTTACAATTTTACAACCCGAACCTTCGATTTATCATTTACGGTGATAGTCAATCACAAGTTCTTACTTGGTGATCCTAAACCGAATTAAAACAGCCACTATTCCTCACGATTAAAATTGATCACCGACAAATACGGCTGAATTTTTTAAATATATATAATTGTATAAATCATTTATTCTAACAATTAATATATAAATAATCTATAACTAATAAAAATTAAATGACAAACAAAAATATATAATAAGTTAACAACATAATTCCAACATCCAAATAAAAATAATTCAGCTAGAGATTCACACATATATTTTTATATCAACTTAAGTGAAATTCTCTAAATGGACATCGTTTCAAGGAGAAAAAAAAACAATGGACATCTCTATCTATGCGGATTACATTAAAATCAGATCGGCTAGTGAACATCTAAGTTCTAACACATAAGTGCTGCCTAGGCGGCCACCTAGATAGATTTTTGCATCACTGCTCGCAACTCATCTCGTAGAAGTATTTATTTTTATAAAAAATGATTGTATACAAATGTATATATTCATTGCTAATGTGATAATGACATATAAGCAGTTGGGGGTACACTATTATTATACTTGATTTGTTTATATTTATTTACTAGTGTTAAACCCGCAAATTTCGCGGGCATCAAGAAATATTGTTAGAATTTTTTTAACAACACAATATAAGTATGCCCATAGGACACTGTCATTGCAATCTTGTAGAATAAAGACACTATCTTTTATGTTGGGAATTTAGGCCAAAATTTATAAAATGTGGGTCAAATAAAGTCCAATTGTGATATTCTCATTTGGCCGTATTTTATAAAATTGGGCCTAAATTGGCCAAAATTAAATGATAATGTCTCATTTTTGCAAATTTGTAAAGATATTGTCCTAATTTTGCACGTTCATAAAGATATTATCTCAATTTTGCAAACTCGTAAATATAGTGTCCCAACTTTACAAACATTTATAATGTAGTGTCCTAAAATAATAATTTTCTCTTATAACCAATTTATTTAAGAAAGCCAGATTGCGAAACCAAAAAATAAGGTCAACTTTAATGGAGAAACGAAACCAAAAAATAAGGTCAACTTTAATGGAGAAAAGTTTGGAATTTTTTGGAGAAAAAAAATCTTATGATAACTGCTTCAGAGAAGAGTTGAGAGATTTAACTCGATCTCTAGTTGTTGTTTTCTTGTATTATCAAAACCATAATGAATGAATCTATTAGACATTATAGTATCATTCGTTTTTTTAAATAAATCTTGTAATATGTGAAAACTATCTTCAAGTTAATTATTTACGTAATTGTAGAAGTTGTTATTATGACCACATCTTCTGCTTAAATGAAACTTAGACCAATTTTATAAAATGAGGGTGAAATAATGCCCAAATAGCCGTATTTTATAAAATTTAGCCAAATTAGGCCAAAATTAAAAGATAGTGCCCTAATTTTACAAGTTTATGAAGATATTATCCTGATTTTGCACGTTCGTAATTATATTGTCTCAAATTCGCAAGACCCTAAAGATAGTGTCTCAATTTTACAAATACTCAGCCTGATTATGATATGTCTAGTTGGACTTATTTTATAAATTTTTGCCAAATTTAGCTAAATTAAAAGATAATATTCTAGTTTTGCAAGTTTGTAAAGATACTGTCCTAATTTTTCATGTTCGTAAGATATAATCTCAATCTTGAAGGCCCGTAAAGATAGTGCCCTATTCTACAAATACTCATAAGATAGTGTTTTAGAATAACGAAGAGTATTAATTATTTATTTGAAGAACATTAATTGGTTAAAGTATTGTGTGTCTAAAAATAATTATAAAGTGGTACATACATGAAACAATTTAATTCTAAAATATACTCTCAATAGTAATATTTTATGATTAACGTATATAATATCACATTGAGGTTAATTATGTTTCTAATCTACAACCAATATTATCTGAACGACGAATTTATATGTATAAAATAAGTCATACCTTATAATTCATACCTAAATTAACTCGTATACGCAAGAAAATATTTTTTAGGATATTATTTTATGGGTATTCGTAAAATTAGGACACTATCTTTTTGAGATTACAAATATATGAAACTATCTTTGTGGGCTAATAAAATTATAACATCATCTACAATCTTGCAAAATAAGAACACTATTTTTTATGTTGAGCAAATTTAGGCCAAATTTTATAAAAATGTGGGTCAAATGAATCCCAATTATAATATGCCCATTTGACCGAGTTTTATAAAAAAATTGGTCTAAATTTGCCAAAATTAAAAGATAGTATCCTAGTTTTGCAAGTTTGTAAAGATATTGTCCTATTTTGCAAGTTCGTAAAAATATTGTCTCAAGTTTGCAAGCTCGTAAAGATAGTGACCTAAAATTATAATTTTTCGCTTATAACAAATATATTTAAGAAAATCAAAATTGAGAAACCAAAAGATAAGGTCAATTTAATGGAGAAAAGTATTGAATTTTTTAAAGAAAATCTTATAATAACCGCTTGAGAGAAGAGTCGAGAGTTGACTCGATCTATAGTTGTTGTTATGTAAATCAAAACCATTATTAATTAATCTATTAGACATTATAGTACCATTTTTTTAAATAAACCTTTTAATATGTGAAAACTATTTTCAAGATAATTATCTACGTTTGTTGTAGAATTGTTATGTATGATCTCATCTTCCGCTTAAATAAAATTTAGGCCAATTTTTTTAAAATGTGGGTCAAATAAATCCCTATTATGATATGCCCAGATCACAGTATTTTATAAAATTTAGCATAAATTGACAAAAACTAAAAGATAGTGCCCTAGTTTTGCAAGTCTGTAAAGATAATGTCCTAATTTTGCAAGTTCGTAAAGATATATCTCAATTTTGTAAGCCCGTAAAGATAGTGTTCTAATCTTACAAACATTCATAAGATATAAAATAACAATTTTTCCCTTACAACCAATTTAGTTAATGGTAACAAAGAGTATTAATTGTTTATTTAAAGAACATTAATTGGTTAAAGTAAAGTATATCTAAAAATAACTATAAAGTGGTTCATACATGAAACAGTTTAATTCTAAAACATACTTTCAATAGTAATATTTTATGATTACAATATGTAATACCACATAGAGGTTAACTATGTTTCTAATCTATCATCAATATTGTCTTAATTACGAATTGATATGTATATAATAAGTTATACCTTATAATTTATCACTAAAACATTTTTTATTTAACTTCACACTCGCATACTCTTTTTTTCTTAAAACTTGTGTCATGAACCGCTATGAAGAAAGATCCAAGATGGAGATAGTATTTTTTTTAGGACATTATCCTATGAGTGCTTGCAAAATTAGGACACTATCTTTTTGGGTTACAAATTTAGGGAACTATCTTTATGGACTTATAAAATTAGAACATTGTCTTTACAATCTTGAAAAATAAAGACACTATCTTTTATGTTGGGAGAATTTAGGAAAAATTTAATAAAGTACAGGTCAAATAAAGCCCGATTATAATATGCCCAGTTGGTTGTATTGTATAAAATTTTCCCTAAATTGGCTAAAATTAAAAGATATTATTCTAGTTTTGCAAGTTTGCAAAGATATTTTCATGTTCATAAAGATATTGTCTTAATTTTGCAAGCCCGTAAAGATAACGTACTATTCTACCAACACTCATAAGGTAACAAAGAGTATTAATTATTTATTTAAAGAACATTAATTGGTTAGAGTATAGTGTATCTAATTATAAAATATCTTCGCAATAATAATATTTTATTATTAAAGTATGTAATGTCACATTGAGGTTAAATATGTTTCTAATCTATCACCAATTTTATCTAAGCTACAACTTGATATGTATAATCTAAACCATAATTAATTAATCTATTAGACATTATAGTACCATTCATTTTTTTTTAAATAAACCTTTTAATATGTGAAAACTATTTTCAAATTAGTTATCTACGTTTGTTGTAGAGATGTTATTTATGACCTCATCTTCCACTCAAATAGAATTTAGGCCAAATTTGATAAAATGTGGGTCAAATAAAGCTCAATTATGATATGTCCACATAGGCATATTTTATAAAAATTTGGCATAAATTTACCAAAATTAAAAGATAGTGTCCTACTTTTGCAAGTTTGTAAGATAATGTCATAATTTTGCAAGTTTGTAAAGATATGTTTCAATTTTGCAAGCTCGTAAAGATAGTGTCCTAAAATAATATTTTTTCCTTATAACCAATTTATTTAATGGCAACGAAGAGTATTAATTCTTTATTTAAAGAATATTGATTGGTTAAAGTAATGTGTGTCTAAAAAAAATAATAAAGTGGTACATATATGAAACAATTTAATTCTAAAATATTCTCTCAATAGTAATATTTTATGATTAAAGTATGTACTATCACATTGACGTTAATTATGTTTCTAATCTATAATCAACGTTGCCTAAAATACAAATTAATATGAATACAATAAGTCATATCTTATAATTTATTACTAAATTAAATCATATACGCAATACAATATTTTTTTAGGACATTATCTTATGGGTGCTTGCAAAATTAGGACACTATATTTTCAAGCTTACATATATATGAAACTAACTTTATGGACTAATAAAATTAGAACATTATCTTACAATCTTGCAAAATAAGGATACTATCTTTTATGTTGGGTAAATTTAGTCCAAATTTTATAAAATGTAGGTCAAACAAAGTCCAATTAAGATATGTCCATTTGGCCGTATTTTATAAAATTTGGCCTAAATTGGCCAAAACTAAAGGAGAGGGTCTTAGTTCTGCAACTTTGTAAAGATACTGTCTTAATTTTGCAAGTTCGTAATATTGTCTCAATATAGCAAGCCCGTAAAGATAGTATCCTCTACAAACTCTCTTAAGTAAAGTCCTAAAATAACAAATTTTCCCTTCTAACCAATATATTTAAGAAACGTAAGGTTGAGAAACAAAAAAATAAGGTCAATTTTAATAGAGAAAAGTATGGAATTTTTTCAAAAATTATATTCTTACAATAACCGCTCCAGAGAAGAGCTGAGTGAGTTGACTTGATCTCTAGTGGTTGTTTCTTTTTAGAATCAAAACCATAATTGATTAATCTATTAGACATCATAGTACCATTCATTTTTTAATAAACTTTTAATATGTGAAAACTATCTCAAAGTTAATTATCCTAATAAATCATATATTAATCTGAGATTTTTTTAAGTCACATTTTACTTCGAATTTGGTGTTATTTTTTCTTTAACTTTTACTATATATTTTATCCTGACATTCTTTAATAAATGTACTTTCATAATGTGCACTTGATGGCAAGAGAAATGTCGTTCATAAATTTAGAAATTAAATTAGTAATGAATGTTGAACATAGTTGACAGATAGAATTTAAGTTATTTTAAAACTTTTTATTTCATAACTTGATCAATTTTTTTTTTTTTACAAAACATTGGCTAAATTAAGACTCTCTTTAATTTAGGTGATAATAATGCAATGTTGAATGTATGCATAAACAAATAACTATCAATTGCTTGGATTAAGGAACTAATATCAAGATGGAGTAAACATATTTAAAATTTAAAATTTTGTAGTATAACATATATAATAGGTAAGTTAAATGTTTTTATTTTACTTAAATATATATACCGCATGTGTCTTGTAGAGTCGACACTTAATACTTTAATTTGGTAAAAAAAATTATACTTAAAAACGCTTAATTAAAAATCAATTTCACGTTAAAAATAGAAAAAAAAAATTGGCCCCCTAAACAATTTTGTCAAAATTTGTCAACTAAATTTGTGCCTACAATTTAGCGAATGTAAGATGCCATTATATCCCACAGGTTGATTAGAAAATATAGAATCCATATTCCATATAATATCTAATAAATCGTATAAAATTAATAAAATATACAATCCAAAGCCACATTCCATATATTTCTCACAAACCATAAAACTAAACCAAAAATAATACCCAATACTATTGTATCGACAATACCCATACAATATCCATAGTTTATCCCCACTGTATTTATTATAAATAATACTACAATATAAGAGTAATTACAAAGACTCACAAATAATAGCCAAACTTCACACTATCTAAACATTGATTTATCTAATTTAAACAATCAATTACATAAATATTGACCACTAATTTGATAATATATTATAATTTTTTTAATGTTTATTTAGAATAAATTAAAAAATATATCACACTCACTCATAAACAATTTATAATAGGAACGTTACATTTTTACAATTATATTAGGAATGTTGTTTTTCTACAATTAAATAATAAGAACATTACTTTTTTTTTTTTTCAATTATAATAGGAACGTTACTTTTCTACTTTTTTACTCATAAATAATTTTAAAATATATAAAAAATAATTTATATTAGGAACGTTACTTTTCTACGATTAACTTCCAGTAAATTGACAAATAATTAAGGAACTAAATTATTAATCTACAATGTAGTGAAAAAAAATTATTTTAGGATCATCGAAAATATTGTTAATAAGATTGACATGTTAACATTTATATTCAATCACTAAAATTATTCATTCATTTATTTGGAATACTGAATAATTAGATATAAAAAAAAACGCATGCTAATTATGATTGAATAATATAACAACCTAAAAATTAAATATTCCTCCAAATTAGGAAAATCACCAGGAAGAGGTACAATTGAAATATTTATGCTAACCAAGTCAACCAATTAATTTAAAGAAAACAAATAGGAAAATGAGGAATTATGGGAATAGTGAAAATAATGAAAACGTAGGTAATTGCAACTAACAAAAAGATTCATATATGGAGGTAACCATGGAAAGGTAAATGCCATGAAAATCCATGAAGAAAATCGAAGTAATAAAAATAATCAGTGTAACAAAAAATTTTGCGCATGCGAAAATTGTCGTTATGAATCAACGAAAGCAGGGGGAGAAATTAAAAAGGATAGAAACTATACATACAACGTGTGCAACGGTACAAAACTAAAATCACAAGTCGAAGATAATTGACAACGCATAAAAATAAAATTTTATAGTCTTGAATCGAGATCATCAACTATTTTGATAACAATACACAAAAATCATCCGTACATAGACGAATCAAACATTGCAGTAGTGGACCAAAAAAAAAGAAAGGAAAATCTGACTATTCTATACATTAATATTAGAGAAGGGAAATCATCGGTACAATCATAAGCTCCAATTAATATTCAAGTATTCTTCATCGAGGACGATTCCGAATTGGGCGCACATCAAACCGCAGGTAGTTTTGAGAACACATGGTACCTACAAAATGGAAAACAATAGACAATGATTCAACTACAAATATATCGGGAAAAAAAAAAGGAAATGGACGAATCAAGAATATGAATGACGAATGAATGGAAGAATGAAAATAGAGTACAAATTTATAGATATGAAACATGGAGAATAGACGAATATGATCAAAAGTAAAAAAAAAAAAAATGGATGAGATCAAAATGTAATAAATGAATGAATGAGAGGTGTTATTTTTGAATTAGAGGATTTCTAGAAATGCCACATAGGCATGAAGAGCTTTTGCTATATTAAGGTTATGATGTGTCATTATCACAATAATAGTAGATATATAAATTTGTGCAAATGTGATTATATATATATATATATATATATATATATATATACTGCAAATACCGAAATAATGTTATATGTTTTTATTAAAAATACCGAACAATGCCGAAATATTGATTTTTTTGGTATTTCAGTATATCGAAATACCAAAATTTTTGAAAGGACATATTGTTACCGTATCGAAAACATGCAGTATGGTATCATACCGTACCGAAAAAATTGATATTTTCGGTATCTTCCGGTTCAGTAAGCACGGTATGCCGGTATTTTCAGTATTTTTCCCACCCCTACTACAAACTAGTTGGACCTTGTCTATTTAAATGTATATCCTCAATATTAACCTATGGTTACTTTGTATTGCTACACTTATCGAAATATATAAAAATCTTTACATTACTTCATAGACATAACTAACATATTATTAATAAACCGCCTAAATTACGTGTTTTTATTAGCATTTCTTAGTTGCATTCATTATACCATTTTTTTTAAAAACTGAAAATCAAAACTCAAACTAAACGTGAGAACTGGAGGAGGAAAAAGCAAAATTAGTCAGCGCATCTGCAACAATATTTTTTGCTCTTGGGATATAAACCACACCCCTCACTAAGGTGTTATCCTATACCATCCTTATATCATTCAAGGTAGACTCCTCAGAACCTAGATAATTCGATCCATTTGTCAAGGCTACTACCGCGTTAATAGAATCCGAAAAAAGTTGAAATGGCTCATGAATAAAATTCTGGCACCATGTGATACCGTCTCGGATTCCCATCAGCTCAATATTCAAAATTGTGCTAGAAGGGCGCTATAATTGACAAAATGCAGCTATAATCCTCCAATCAGCATCATACACCACAACCCTCATGGAATATCTATTCAAATCTTTCTTAAAGTAAACATCTACCTTTAACACATATACTTCATGAAGTCTACTGGCATCCCACGTAGTATAAGGAAGCATAGTTGGTTTCGCAAGCATCGGCACTAGGGTATCAACCTTTTAAAAAGTCATGCAAATACTTTATAGCCCAATCCATCGAAGACACTTCCAATCTACTACAGTCCGCAATAGAGTTATTTTCAAAGCTATGTTTAGTTTCACATCTCTTTCTCCACAAACCCAAAAAAAAAAAAAGACATTTTCTTCAAGGGTGTAACTAGATTGTTTCTCCAGAAGCTCGACCATGTCTATTGTTAATAAATGACAATTATGCTTCACCAAATTCCACAAACCAATTTTCCTCCAAAATTACTAACCAAGGGGCAATAAAACAAAACATGGTTCATATTAGCATACTTACCCTTGCACAAAAAATAAACCGGGTGAATCGGAATATGATGTGCATGGAGGTTTGCTTCCGTAGCCACTATATTCTTAGATATCTTCCACATAAATATTTTCACCTTTGGGGGAGTATTCATATTCCACACATTCACCCACCAAGCATTCGTACTCGAACCAAGAGAACTATCAACATAAGAAAATTTGGATCAAATTTTCTTTGCCAATAAGTCCTGTACCAGATTTAACTGTGTAATTCCCTTTCCTCTCGCCACTCCAAAATCATTTATCCCCACATTGGCCGCCACTAATCGGTGTCTGTACAATCACTTCAGCCTCAAATGGGAGGAAAGCTTGATGGATAAGTTCCTCATTCCACGATGAAGGCAGTACTATGAACCTGGAGACTGAGGATCCCGATGCAATCCTAGATATAATGTTCCTAGAAGCCAGGGATGGCAAGTATTCTTAAAAATGCTTATTCTCTCCTCATCACCAACTTTCCATCTAATCCTGTACCTCAATAAATCCCTGCTTCAGTATAATGATCTCCATATATAAGATGGATTGGACCCAAGCTCCGCATCCATAATGTCCTGATGTTTAAAATATCTTGCCTTTAAAAGTTTGGACATAAGTAAATTTGGTTTCACAAATCACTTTCCACACTTGTTTCACCAAAAGGCTTTATTAAAGAGAGATATCTTCCTAAACCCCATACCTCCCATTTTCTTTAGCAGGCAAAGCTCATTCCATATCGTCCAGTGAATGTTTTTCCCATTCTCTTTTAGACCTCACCCAAAATCAGCACAACAACTTGTTGGTCCCACTAGATTGATAATTGTGGAAGCTTTAAATTAAATGTCTTAGACAACTTCTTTTTACAAGAGCAGACTAAAATAAACAGGAATTTAAATGCAGAAAATATTAAATAAGACTGGATATATAGTGGTTCGGATCTGAATATCCTACGTCCACTCTCCCTTAATCAAATGGGTCTTACTATCCAACCAACAACCAACTTACTTACTGGAATTGTGAAGTACCAGTTCCGTCTTACAAACTCTTTAGATTTAACTCCAATCTAAAGATCAATAGCCTTCAACCTTATCTAGTAGATGAACAGGTTGAGGTTCAACAACTCCTTAAGAGTAGATATATAATGTGAACAATAAGAGTGCTAAGAGTGATTATCAAAAGCTTGGATTGTGACTTATGCGCGTAGGGTCTCTCTAGAGCTTTTTCTTGTGATTGCATTCTTGTATTTATAGAGGGGATTAGGGTTAGCCGTTGGAGAGCTAATCCAATCAGATCCTCTATTTAGGGAAGCTTCAATCAATCAATTCCCTAATTGATTGATTGGGTTGGTGGGATCCTTAGATTGATTATCTTCAAATATTTTCCAATCCGATCTTGTTGACTTGATTTGAATCACCAACGGTCAAATGCTTCCTCTGCCTAACTCTGTTTCTCTCCAGAGAAGGCAAGACCAGACACCAGGCAACCTCAGTGTCTTCTGGTCCTGATCTGGTTAACAACCAGAATACTCAGTAGAAACAGTGGATCAAACTGAGCATCTTTTGTTCTACCAGACTCGTCTGGTCCGGACTCGTCTGGTCTGGGGATGTTCCTCTGCCTCTGGTCAGATCTCATCTGGTGAAGTCTTCTGGTGGAGTCCTCTGGTGAAGTCCTCTGGTGGGGTCCTCTGGTGAAGTCCTCTGGTGAAGTCTTCTGGTCTGGCAGTTCCCCCTAGACTAAGTCCTAATCTAGATCATCATCTGGTTAACAGGTCCAGATGGTCCTATTACATCTTCTGGTTTGTTTTAACTCATCAAAACTATACAACTTTTATACTAACAATTTCCCCTTTTTTTATGAAGTTAAAACACTACCAGAACTGATCAAAACAAGAGACTTAAGCAAGAAAACAATAAAGGACAAGACCTTAGAATAGATCTTATCAGGCAAACAATTAAGACAACAAGAGGTTGTCTTTTGAACAGAAAAGATATGATATTTACATTGAAGTTCAAAGTCCTATTCTATGCATATCTCCTGTTTTCCTTGGGCACAAGAAACCAGTCAAGGAACCTATCCTAGACGGCTTTCAACTCTGCAGAAGATGTTGGAGTGAAGTTGACCAACACCTTTGTCTTGTACAATCTCTTCAGCTCAGCCCAATCAACCTGGTCTCCTACCATGGGTGTGTTGAGATAAGTGAACTCAGGAGCAGTCACCTCCAGGTTGAACTCAATGGTAGAGTCCATCAATTGCTTGTACAAATCTGCATCATAAGCTTGCATCCATGAGTGAAAGGTTCTGTTGATCAGCTCATCATCCTCTGGTGCTGGCCTCTGGATATAATGTTGGATGAACCAGAGAGTCTTTGCCTCCTTCCATTTCTCAATCAAGGGCACATGCACAATAGAGTCAAAAGACCCTTCTGTCCTGAGAGGCAGAATGTTCATCACCTCAATAGGAGCTTTCCTCCTTTGACTGGAACCACCTGCACCAGAAGGAACACCATCTTCTCTGCTCTTCTTATTTTGCCTCCTAACATATCTGAGTCTCTGCTCTTCATCTATGTTCTTCCTGATCCTTGCTTGCTTCTCCTCTGGAGTCTTTTCCTTATATCTCTTCTGTGCTTCTTCAACAACAGCCTCAAGGAAGCTTTTCTTGACTTTCCTGATCTTCCTCTTAGCAGGACCTGGAATGTTAGCAGAATCCTGCTCTGCTTCAGACTCCTCTTCTGCAGCAAGCTGCTTAGCCATGGTAAGTTATTTGAACTCCTCTTTCTTCTTCTTCTTCTGCAGCTCTGCCTGGGCCAAGGTGTTCTCCAGCAGGTCCAGACGAGCTCCATGGCTAAAAAGAGTTTCATTTGTGGTTTTCGCCAGATCAGTTCTGGCCTTCTCTTCCCCCTTTTTAACTTCATCAAGGAGGGGCTCCACTACCTGCCTTATAAGATCAGGCAAGGCAGTGTTGGAGGAAGAGTGAAGATCACGCAGCTGCTTTGCCTCCTCCAGGTAGGCTTTTGATTCAGCAACAAGCCTCTCCTGCTTCTCTAACATCTCCTGGAGGGAGTCCTTCATCTTAGCAGTCTGGATCATCTGGCTGGCCATCTCAACCTTCAGCACAGAGACTGGCCTCATCTGCTCCAGCACGTGCTCCTGGAGCTGCTTCTGGTTGTGCATAACATCCAGCTTGACAAAGAGGCCATTAGCCTTGAATGAGGCCTTGACTTCAGCCAGAGTAGACTTGATCTGCTTAAGAAAGATCCTCCTCTCCTGCCGGATCTGGTGCTCTATCATAGCAGGGGCCATGTGTTGAATAGCTTTAGAGAAGTGCCCTATCTACATGATCTGTTCATTAAAGAACGTCTTCATCTTCTGGAGCACGGCAGGAGACATCTCAAAGTCTTCCTCGTCAGAATACAACTCTGGAGGGAAGACAAAGTGAGGCCCAAACTTGTAAGAAGAACCCTCAGAAGTGAGCATTACCCCTCTCTGGATGAGCAGGGTGCGAATCAAGATCTTGGCTGCACCAGCAGGGTGAGCATTACCCCTCTCTGATACCACTTGTTGGTCCCACTAGATTGATAAATTGCGGAAGCTTTAAATTAAATATCTTAGACAACTTCTTTTTACAAGAGCAGACTAAAATAAACAGGAATTTAAATGCAGAAAATATTAAATAAGACCGGATATATAGTGGTTCGGATCTGAATATCCTACGTCCACTCTCCCTTAATCAAAGGGGTCTTACTATCCAACCAACAACCAACTTATGGAATTGTGAAGTACCAGTTCCTTCTTACAAACTCTTTAGATTTAACTCCAATCTAAAGATCAATAGCCTTCAACCTTATCTAATAGATGAACAGGTTGAGGTTCAACAACTCCTTAAGAGTAGATATATAATGTGAACAATAAGAGTGCTAAGAGTGATTATCAAAAGCTTGGATTGTGACTTATGCGCGTAGGGTCTCTCTAGAGCTTTTTCTTGTGATTGCACTCTTGTATTTATAGAGGGGATTAGGGTTAGCCGTTGGAGAGCTAATCCAATCAGATCCTCTATTTAGGGAAGCTTCAATCAATCGATTCCCTAATTGATTGATTGGGTTGGTGGGATCCTTGGATTAATTATCTTCAAATACTTTCCAATCCGATCTTGTTGACTTGATTTGAATCACCAACGGTCAAATGCTTCCTCTGCCTAACTCTGATTCTCTCCAGAGAAGGCAAGACCAGACACCAGACAACCTCGGTGTCTTCTGGTCCTGATCTGGTTAACAACCAGAATACTCAGTAGAAACAGGGGATCAAACTGAGCATCTTTTGTTCTACCAGACTCGTCTGGTCCGGACTCGTCTGGTCCGGACTCGTCTAGTCCGGACTCGTCTGGTCTGGGGATGTTCCTCTGCCTCTGGTCAGATCTCATCTGGTGAAGTCTTCTGGTAGAGTCCTCTGGTGAAGTCCTCTGGTGGGGTCCTCTGGTGAAGTCCTCCGGTGAAGTCTTCTGGTCTGGCAGTTCCCCCTAGACTAAGTCCTAATCTAGATCATCATCTGGTTAACAGGTCCAGTTGGTCCTATTACATCTTCTGGTTTGTTTTAACTCATCAAAACTATACAACTTTTATCCTAACACAACGTTCAATGTCCGCAGAAATTGAACTTGGGATCCTAAAACACGACATGACATAAGATGGTACTGCTTAAAGCACTGCTTTAATGAGTACCTCTCTTCCTCCTTCTGAAAATTGTTTCACACTCTAAGCATTTATCTTTTTCAGCACTCTATCAAGGAGATACCAAAACCGCAATCTCTTACCCCGATCGATTACATGACCCTGATATTCACTCATTTGTAATAGACGTTTCACAATATTCTTCGAAGTTCTTGGAGTATTTGGGCTAAACATTATGGCTGATTTTTCATAATTAACCAATTGTCCCGACGTTGCCTCATATTGAGTTAGGCACTGTCGTACCACCTTGCAATCTGCCTCAGTAGTCTTGAAGAAGATCAAACTATCTTCCGCAAAGAATAGGTGAAAAATCATAGGGCTACTCCGAACGATACTAATCATTGTTAAAAGCTGATTCCCCCACTTTCTTTAGGATTAATATTAATATTTTTATTTATTTGTTGACAAGGGAACTCACAACTTGCTGGGCCGTGCTTGAGGTTTGTTTTAATGGATCCTCTATTTTGTCAATTCAAATCTATATCAATGACTTCAACTTTAAATGATGTTCAACACTACAAGAAAAAATGGTTTTAGTGACGGTAAAAACTGTGATTAAAAACCAAAATACCCTCACGGATGACTTTTAGTGACAACAAATTTCCTGTCATGACCTCTAGTTACTGCCTCTCTAGTTAAATGTCAATAGTGACGGAATATAATTCTGTCACTAATAAGTATATAACTAGAGTAAATTTACCATCACTAAAAAGTACTTTACTGATGGAAAATCCTGTCACTAATACAAATATTTACTCTCACTAAAAGAACTTTAGTGATGGAAAATTCCGTCACTAATACAAAAATTTACCCTCGCTAAAAGAACTTTTGTGATGGAAAAATCATGTCACTAATACAGCCATTTACCTCTCATTGTATGAACAAATTACTATATTATTAATTTTTGAAATTATTGTAACAATATAATCAAGTAAGTTAAAATAAAATGAAAACTGTCAATCTACAAGCATAAATAAAACAAACAAATTAATTAATAAACTATAAATATCTAATTGTAAAGACAAGAATATGTTATAAAACTACCTAAATTATAATTCAAAAGTGTTCTCGATCTGCCTCTTTTGCCTTCTTTTCCTACTTACCTCTTAGTTCTGTTGGCTAATTATTCCTTCTGTTAAAATTCCAACTCAATTAGATATCCACAATTTGAAATATACCAAAAAATTATAACAAAACAATAATTTGAAATATACCAAAAATTTAAAACAAAACAAATTAAAACAATGGTTTTGATCTTCTGATCTTTCAGAGGATAGATTTTAAACAGGGAAATGTATAGCTAGATCAGTGGCTGTAAAAAAATTAAAGAGGGCTAATTACCAGAGTAAACATTTCATTCACCACTTTCAGATTATTGTGGAGCGCTAGTTCTAAGGCAATGTATTTTCAAGCTAACACATAAGGATCCATACTCAGTTGCTGACACTGCAAGCAAACAATGCTCTGGGCCAATTAGAGATATGACTAATTGATAACAGAATAGAGCTACAACACATAAATATTACTCAGCTACTAAATACCCTGTTCAATAGTTTTGTTTAACGAATAACAACCTTTTAGGATAACTTTTACAGGGCAGGCCTCTCCAAATGAACAAAAAACTTAGGTATTAGAATGTAGAAACTCAGATAGGAATGACGACGTGCAAAATTAACTATGTCATGAATGATCCTTCCTGTAAACGTAGAGGCATATGCACAATATATATATATATATATATATATATATATATATATATATATATATATATATATATAACAAAGTGACATGATATGGAAGTACATCAACCAGGGCTATCTTCTTGCAATCTAACACATTAGATCATCCACCATATCATCATTCTCAAATACCAAAATAAAACTCCGTCTCATTGACACAAGAATGACCCGCATTGCTTTAACAACTAGTTAGCAGAGCACATGAAATCTGAGAATACATGTTTACTTTCTGAAGCCAATGAAAAGAAAAGGGAGAGAGGAAGCAGTAGTTTAACAGAAATAAGGGAATCCAATCCATTTGCTATGAGAATGTAGTCATCTTTTCAGAAAACTGTGGAAGGATAAAGCTGACGAGTTGTAGAACAAATAAAAGGTAAGAACTGCAATGTTTAAAGGGACCATTTCTATTTCACATAGCCACGACGCTTCTCTCATATTCCAACAATTAACATTACAATTACATTCTTATATATACAAAAATAAATTATAAACTGTAAGTTACAAGACGTACATTACGATGGCTTTTAAGTACTCGAACACTTTTCATATGCAAAGTCTTAACAAGTATGTATATTGTTTATATAGCCTCATAAAGGTGTACTCCCAATGAATGTACATATAAGCTAAAGATTCAGTAAGTTAATTATTATTGTTAACATTATACAGAGGCCGTAATCAATTAATGACCTTACATTCCCGTGTTCGTGTTCACTTTTGGTCACCCCTTTAACTTTTCGAGCTTGACTATGCGCATCTGGCAACTACTTTTTCCGACTCACGACCACCATGCTTTATCAAGATATAACAAATCCAGTTCATAAAACAATTACCAAATTAAGTCAAAATGGAGTAATCCACTAGGTTTAAAGCCTCTTTCCAGTACAAAAGTTCAAAATAGAAGTAAACTCTGAAATTTAGAAGCGAATAATTGCTCAAACTAAAAAAACAGTAATCATATCTAGTTGGCAGTCAAGTGATTACCGAGAAACAATTAGCTTTCCTGAAGGCATCATGAATTCACTGAACTATCATAACAAGAGTCCAGATATGAGAGCACAAGATCGGCTGCTTGGCAACCAGTTGAAATGGCCTTATCAACTGATAATCCTCCCTTGTGGTTACATAGAACAGAAAATGCAAAGAAAAATTATAGAAATCAATTTATGGAACATAACCTTTTTATGTTTTTTTCGAGCTCAGTATATCACATCCCCTCAATTGTTTTCCACTATAATTGTTCTATATTTCTGCATCAGAATATAATCCTATCATTCCTTAGAATAAGCCTAACACCACTGTGAGTGCAATAAAAAATAGTTTTAAATTAATAAACAATTTCCTGCATTCTATGGACAGTCAACTGAACTTTGTCTATGTGCAGAAGAGGTGGAGATAAAGGGACAACAAAATAAAAGAAATAAAAGCCAAAAAATAAATCAGAGAAAATATAAGCCGATGGTTACCAGCATAAAAAAATCTTGGAAGGTTTTTTTCCATCCCGTCAATAGCTTGAATGACCAAATCATAGTCATGCCCATACAAAGGAAATGCTTTACTCTAATAATAATGACTGCAATCAAGGAAATAACCTGTAAGAAAACATATTCATGGCACCAAGGGAACTATATAGTTGAAGAGCCAACTGGATGATTGCATTAAGCATATTTACTTCAGAAAGGCAGGTTCCCCTTCTGCACCTAATAGCTGTCTGAGATCAGAAGTCACTATCTGCTTCAGTTCATCCTTGTTGAAGAAAGTAACAATAGTTATTGGCGATCAGGATGCTCATAATTTTACTTATTCGAAAATAAAGTTCTGATAATATAGAAATGAGAAAGGGAAGAGAAAAAAATTCCAAGCTATTGACACCTTGAAGCTTTAGCTAGTTCTTGATTTCTACTTCCGCCAATAAATGTAGTGTAGAGATAAACATTTGAGGGTGCGCGACCAGGAAACATCATTGATGAGAAGAGTGTACCTGTAAGTAAGAAAATTTAAAGAAGAAGTACATGGATAACAATATCAGACAATTCTAAAAAAAAAAAAATTAAGCATTACCTAATGTTTCTCAAACCATTTTTTTGCTCTTTCGAAGGTATGACAACTCCAAAACCTTCAAGCGGTCGCTTGACATTCTCCCTCTTGAATGTGGTGAATATAACTGACATTGGCAAATAACTAACTTGCATAGCATGATAGCAGACAGAATGAACACCATCTCCGAAAAACCCCACAATTAGTAGTATAATTTTGCTAAAGGCAATATATGTATGACAACGTCATTAGATGATCCCAAAACTTACAATACTGAAGATGAACTCATGTAAATAGTCAAATATAGACTCTGAAATGACATAAACTAGGTGGTTGAAACAGAGTGGGGTAATAATCAAATTTATTTTGGTGTCCTTTCTCTTTACAACTCCAAGTTTAATGCCATCATTCATATCTTTCTTCAAAATAACAATTAGATTTGACAAGTTCACAAAAATATACTGGCTAAATTCTTTAGGCTAGGAAAAACTTACAGAGATAAGAAGAAACAATCAGTATATTCATAAAGAGTAGCAAGAACTGCATACCTCAGGAACAAAGTCTAAGAGAAATGGGTTTCCTCGTTTAATCATCTTCATCTGCTTAACCTTGAAAAGAGGGGCCTACGGAAAGACATCAGGAATCGATAAAAACCCCATCCTTTGCACAATCTAAGAAACAAAATTCACAAGAATTTGTCCCTACAAGGAATTACGTGGCTTAGAACTGTGCATCATATTAAATAAAATTATATAAGTAGACAAACATTGCCTATAAATATGAAGTGAACAAAAATGAGTGAGAATTGCTTCATAAATCTAATCTACTTATTCTTGTAAGGCACCACAACTATAATGGAGTTCTTAATAGATGTACTTACTGGGACTACTAATGCATCAAAGGACTTCTCATAGGAAAGTTTTTTGTCATCCAATTCATAAGAAACTGACCAATTATCTTATGGAGAGTTCTCACTTGTACAACAAGATAATTCCAGCACCTTCAATCGAAGTTTGATTTCATCTTTGCAAAGTTCATTGCACAACGCATTTGTGAGTGTCTGCAATGACATTGCTATGATGTAATCATACGGGACTACGGGTTCAGGTGATCAAACAATAAAATTTTCCAATTACGATGAAAATATAAGGAAATCAGATCCATGTTTCTGCTCAAGCATGTGGAGACTATTTACAACAAACCTCATTAGTGACCCAATTACAGTCATCCTCCCCTAGATACTATTTTACAGTTACGTAATTTGAACAAATAAGAAACAGAGAAATTAAAAAAGTGTGATTTTGAAGAAAATGAACTTACATCGTTCTTAAGACTATCTATGACCATCATAACCTCATTATGCTGCATTTTCCAGTTTGGACAAGTATGTCACAGGAATTTATATGGTTTAAACGCCCTGTTTAATGCAAGAGAAAATACAATCTGCAAAACATTGAGATCTAAATAATTTAAAATTTCTTGGCATGATCTTGATCCAAAATCACCAGTAATCAGTAATATAATTAATAGTTAAACTGTTAATGCATCAACTTTGACAGCTAATCACTTAAGAGGGATACACAACTTAAGAGTTCATAAAATACACAGACTTTTTAATTTGATCCTGCAGTGTTAGATGCACATGATAATAATGATATAAACTTATAGCCCAGGAGCATCAAATGAGATTAACGAGCAGAATGTGTTTGCTTTGTAAAGACAAGAAATGAGTTCCATAAATAAATAATTCACTGTCCTACATATGTTATGAGCAAGTCTCAGATCCTAGATAACATTCATTGCACAAATGATTTGTTCACATGAAAATTTGGAAAGCAAGAAGCATTGCTTAATCGTTAGATATCTTTTTTAAAATATATATGTTATTTTGGGGGTCGATTTACGTAACAAGATGATAAAATGTTGTGTCTAAAGGTATTCTTTCTTGGAGCTTGTAAGACTCAAAGACCATGAGTTGCCATAATTAAACTCAAGTTCCAATAAAGTTATCAACAAAAGTTGGCACCTATTGTTTAGTAAATATTAGTAAAATGCATTATATACAATGTTGAGTTCCAATAGAGGATTTTTTTTTTGCGGTGGAGGCAGAGTACGGTGCGAACCGGTGGAGGTGCCGGATGTCACGAGGTGGAGTGAGTGAAGGATTTACATTTTGTGCTAGAGGAGGAGACGATGGTGCAATGCGGCGGACTGCGCAAGGCAGTGGAGGTGATGGATGGCGTAACACAGTGGAGGCGGCGGAGGTGTCAGAGGCAGCAGACGGCGCGAGGAGCTAGGGTACCTTTTGAGAGAGATGAATAAATTCTGGGGAAAAGAAGATCAATTTTGTTGTAAATCGAGAGCGTAAAATAGAGACGCGAATATGTTCACCCAGTTCGTTTATAACGACTACGCCTGGGGGCGTACCAAACCAGGAGTTTCATTAATATTTGTGTGTATGCGTGTGTACAATACTGGGTACAATGATCTATTTATAATAGATAAAACCTAGTCTAAACCTAAAGCCCGTTTAGGTTATAAGTCCATTAGTAATATCCACATCAAATCTTCTAGATTTGGTATAATAAATCTACTGGATTTATAACACTTCCCCTTGGACATTACGACATAACATATATGTCTTGTCATAAAAACTCCACATGCTAGGTAGCGACCAAAATATTTAGTTAGGGAGGAATGTAATTTATTGATCTTCTGGATTTACTTCGGGATTATCGCTCCCTCTGAAGATAACAACCCTTTGAGCTTTCGCATCCCTATACCATGAATGTACTTTTCAAAAGTAGATGTAGGTAAGGATTTAGTGAATAGATCTGCTAGATTGTCACTAGATTGCACCTTTTGAATGGTAATCACACCACTCTTCTGGAGTTCGTATGGGTAGAAAAACTTTGGTGAAATATATTTCATCAGGTTTCCCTTGACGTACCCATTACTCATTTGTGTGATGCAAGCTGCATTGTCTTTAAATATAACAGTAGGGGATGTATCGCCTTTAGCGATACCACATGAGTTACCAATGTGTTTTACCAAGGATCTCAACCAAACACATTTTCGTGTAGTTTCAAACAAAGCTATAATCTCTGAGTGGTTTGAAGATGCGGTAACCATAGTTTGTTTAACCGGTCTCCATGAGATCGTGGTACCACCACAGATAAAAACGTAACCAGTCTGGGATATGACATTGTGGGGATCAGACAAATAGCCAACATCTGCATAACCTACCAAGGTTTTGTCTTGGTTCCTTTGGTAAAACAATCCAAGATCTTGAGACCCTTGGAGATACCGTAGAACATGCTTAACACCGTTCCAATGTCTCCTTGTAGGAGAAGCGCTATATCTCGCAAGCAAATTAACTGCAAATGCAACGTCCGGTCTAGTGCAATTTGCGAGATAGAGTAATGCTCCAACAATGCTAAGATAAGGAACTTCTGGCCCCATAATTTCTTTTGTATATTCTCTTGGTCTAAATGGGTCCTTATCCACTTTGAGGGATCAGACAACCATAGGTGTGCTTAGTGGATGAGATTTATCCATGTGAAATCTCTCCAATACCTTCTTCACGTAGGTTGACTGGTGTATTAGAATTTCTTTTGGGAGATGCTCGATCAGCAGGCCGAGACAATACTTGGTTTTACCCAAGACTTTCATTTCAAATTCAACTTTCAAGATCGAATTGGCTTTTTCAATCTCTTTACATGTTCCGATTATGTTTAGATCATCAACATATACAGATATGATGCAAAAACCACCTTGTGATTTTTTCATGAATACGCATGGGAAAGCTATATCAATTGTGCATCCCTTCTTCTGGAGGAATTCACTAAGTCGGTTGTACCATATGAGACCTGATTGCTTTAGGTCGTACAATGACTTATGCAGTTTTATGTTATACATACTGTAATTTTCACCATTCCTCATCTGGGGAATCTCAAACCCATCGGGGATTTTCATATAGATGTCGGCATCTAGTGATCCATATAAATATGCGGTTACAACGTCCATCAATCTCATCTGGAGATTTAATTTAACTTTCAAAGATATTAAGTAGCGGAACGTTATTGCGTCCATTACGGGAGAATATGTTTGATTGAAATCAATACCGGGTCTCTGCGAAAACCCTTGAGCTACTAGCCTCCCTATGTATCTCTCCACAGTATTGTTCTCATTTCATTTTCGTATAAAACCCCATTTATATCCTACAGGGATGGCGCGCGCGGGTGTACGAACGATGGAGCCAAATACTTTTCTTTTATTTAGTGATGCAAGCCCTGCTTCAATTGCGTCTTTCCATTTTACCCGATCGGAGCGCTTCCGGCACTCAGTGATAGTTTTGAGTTCTGGATCTAGATTGTTATTTATAACGGAAAGAGCAATTGTCGCTGCAAATATATCGTCGATGATAGTAATATTTCTATTACATATTTCTCCCGTATATATGAAATTCATAGAGACTTCAACGTTTATGTCAACCAGAACTTCTTCATTTCCCAGTGTATCTTGGTCTGGTCGTTCTACGGTCCTAGTGCGTTGAATATTTTTTGCACGTGCTTCATTACTAAGACACTCGTCTTCTGGATGAATCTCTTCTGGAGACTTCAACTTTTCTAGATGAATCTCTTCTAGAGATTTCACGTTCGGTTGACCAATTTTGCTAGCCTTTCTTTTAGGTGTATTTGTATTGGTTGTAGGTCCTTTACGCTTCTAGCATGTGGGGGCACGTATACTTGATTTACTTGGGATCTCAACCCTTTGGGGTGCATTTACTGCTGGTATATGCGTTTAATTACACCTCTATGGTCAGTGAACGCGTCTAGCAGATTGTTTGCTAAATTTTGCAAGTTAATGATCTTCTGAACTTCCAGTTCAGATTGTCTAGTGCGTGGATTTAGATACTGAAGATTACTTACGTTCCACGTAAGCTCCCGACATTCATTTAATTTTGAATTCGGATCTCCCTCTAATGTCGGGAAGTGATCTTCATCGAACGTGCAGTCAGCGAACCGGGTCATTAATTGATCCCCGGACAAAGGTTCTAGGTATTTTATGATGGATGGAGAGTCAAATCCAACGTAAATACCTAGCTTCCTTTGTGGACTCATAGAGGTACGCTTCGGTAATGTTATCGGAACATACACCGCACATCCAAAAATACGCAGATGGGAAATACTATGTTCTTTCCCATGCACTAACTGTAGGGGGGAATGATCATTATATGCAGTTGGACGGATTTGTATCAGGTGTGATGCATGTAGGACTGCATGCCCCCATCATGAAGTGGGTAATTTAGAGTTCGTGAGCAATGGTCTAGCGATAAGTTTGATATATTTTATTAGCGCTTCAGCAAGACCATTTTGGGTGTGGACGTAGGGGACCGAGTGCTCCAATTTAATTCCCAGAGCTATATACAGTAATCTGTAAAGACTTTTTAGGTAAACTCAACAACATTATCCATGCAAATCGATTTTATTGGATGATATGAGAACTGAGCTCGAAGCTAGATAGTTTTCGTAATGAGCTTTGCAAAAGCTTGATTGCGGGTAGACAGCAAACAAGCATATATCCACCTAGTGGAGACATCAATTAGGACCATAAAATACCGAAATGGTCCTGATGCTGGGTGAATCGGTCCATAAATGTCTCCCTGAATCCGTTCAAGGAAAACCGGAGACTCAAGTCCCACCTTGGTGCGCGACGGGCGCACTATTAATTCAAAATGAGGGATTCTATAATTCAAAATATTATAAATAATGGAATTAGATAGAATCCTACGTATCATATTTTGTCCTGGATGACCTAACCGCTGATGCCATAATTTAAAAGAGTTCGGGTCATGAAATTTCATACTCATAGCTAGATGGAGATTAGATGGCCGGATGTAGGAATAGTACAATCCGGAAGAGAAGGAGGGAAGTTTTTCTATAACTTGTTTACGGCTACCTTGAGTAATAGTAATCAAAAGGTATTCATTATTATTCTCAGTTTCAATGTGATAGCCATTAGATCTTATGTCTTTAAAACTGAGAAGGGTACGCTTAGATTGTGGAAACAATAAAGCATTATCAATTATGAGTTCAGTACCCATGGGGAGGACGATGGAAGCTCTTCCGGAGCCCACTATCATAATATTATCATTGGCTATCGTGGTTACACTCCCCTTTCTTTCTACCAAGTTATGAAAATACTTCCTATCTCTTAAGATTGTGTGTGTGGTGGCGCTATCTACCAAACACAAATCACAATTTGAATCCATCATGCTAGAGGAAAAAGCCCAAACCTAATAGCTGATATATTTACAAGCCATGTATAAGAATATCAATATTCAATTAAATTTGACAGATAACATCTATTAAGGTAAACATATCAAAGCTAGATCATAAATGTCATATCATCCATAAAAATAAAATATCCGAAAGACGGGATCCAAATATAAATTGGTTTAACAAAAAAAACAAAGCACTAAAATAATCAAATACTCAAATCACTCATTGTCTCCAAAGTCTTTGAGCTCTATGCCCAAGAGATCGTCGTTGTCATGGTTAAAATAGGCGGGCTGCCATGGTGAGATTCGACTCTAGGGGCCTTTCCCTTATCGTCCTTTTGTTGCTTTTGATAAGCCTCAACCAAATGTTTGGGAGTACGAAACGTGCGAGACCAATGGCCTTTGCATCCACATATGTAGTAGGACTGCTCAACCCTATCTTGAGTGCCAGATTTTTGAGGAGCGGGATTTGTGTTAGGTGAAGCCTTTCCACGAGCCTGAGCTTGATTGTCTTTCGAGGTAGCTGGACCACCGGATTTACTACGACCTCGGCCTTTGCTACGAGTTCGTTTACTTCCTCTCCCCCTTCCACGCTTGCGACTACTTGTACTACCTTGAGCTATAGCATGTGCTTCGGGCACTGCTTGTGAGCCAACCAGTCTCGAGTTATGATTTTTCATAAGGAGTTGGTTGTGCTTTTCTGCCACCAAAAGTGCAGAAATTAGCTCAGAGTGTACAATGTAGTTCTTAGTCCTGTACTGGTGCTGGAGTACAAGGTTGCTAGCGTGGAAAGTTGATAGAGTCTTCTGGATCAACTCGGTCTCAGTTATATCTTTGCTTGCATAGTTTTAATTAATATACAATACGATGTAGGGCTGAGTTGTACTCCGTCACAAACTTAAAGTCCTGGAAACGGAGGTTCAACCAATCGTATTGAGCCTGAGGGAGGAGTATATCGTTTTGTTGTTGGAAACGGTCCTTCAGGGACTTCCACAACGTTCCAAGGTCTTTCTCAGTGAGATATTCGTTTTTCAAGTCCTGATTAAGATGATGTCTAAGGAAAATCAAAGCTTTCGTCTTCTGGGCGTTAGTTGATTCTGAATCATCGACAATAGCCCCGCTTAACTCAGTTGAAGCTAGATGGATCTCAACATCTAGTGTCCATGTCAAGTAATTACTACCATCAAGAGCAAGCTCAGCGAATTCTCTTTTGGTAATATCAGACATTATACACTACAATTTTTAAAGTGACATTGTGAGTATTGTGACCAATTTGTTGACAACGGAGAAATAAGGATTTATTTGATTACGCTAGAGCACATAGAAGCAAGAATTGGGCACCGTCTACCCAAAACATAATTTACGACCCGACAAGTACTGGACGCCGCCTACCCAAACAATATAAATGGACTATAAATGGGGACTATGCAATAATGCATGCAAGATAATTAGATCATAAATGCATGCACATATAGCAATTAAGCACATAAATTAATAAATTTATTGAGAACTAATATTAAAATTAATTCTAAAATTTTCGAGCTTAATTAATATGCAAAAGTTATTACTTTTAATTTTTCAAGTATTATTTGGAAACTTGATAAATTAATTTGAGAGCATACAAAAATATTATTAAAATTATATGAGGCCCAAGTGAATAATAAAATTTAATTGCCCAATAATTAAAATAATTTCAGCCCATAAAATTTGGAGCTTCATGCCCAAAATATAAAATAGAATAGGCCCAAGACATTTAATTCCAGCTTAAAAAATGGGCTTCAGGCCCAAAACATTTTTTTTTTTTTGAGTTGTGGTCCAAATGAGTTGGGCCACTGAGGCCCAAAATAGAGAGGGGGGCTGCGTGGAATTAGGTCGGGCAGGGCGAAGGGGCGCGCGCCGCTGGCTGCTTCGGGCGGAGCTCGAGCGGCGGAAATGGGCGGTTGCGCGCCGCTGCGAGGCGACGCGGCCTTCGTCCGTGGTTGCACGGCGGAGCGCGACGCTCGAAAGCCGATAGGGGGGCTCATGGTTGCGCAGTGCCAGACCGCGGCGGAGCAGAGCTCGACACCCGGCGGCTCGCGGTGGGGGGCGAAGACGCGGCGGTGGCCGCTGCAGAGCGATAGCCTTCGAGGCTTGCAGCGGCAGCCCCGCTGCGGTGCCACTCGACTGCATCGGTGGTGGGAGGCGTGCCGCTCGTGGTAGCCATGGGGGCTTGCGGCGGCAGTGGCTATGTTCTGCGGGAGGCGGCCGTGCGGCGCCAAGCCAGCGGCGGCGACAGGCGCGCTGCGGCGGGGCCTGCACGGTGGTGAGTGGCTGCCGGCTTGGACGTGGCCACGCCGTACGCGGCAACGGTGGCGACGGTCCGGCCTGTGGGCATCAATTTAATTAAAAAAATCGATTCGATCCAATTAATTATAAAACATAATAATAATCGATGCAATTTAAAATATTTTAGTGCACATAAAAACATAGTACATATGGATCAAAGAGTTCAATACGATAATTATTAATCATGCAATAGAGAAAACTAAGTTAGATCCGTACAGATTAGCTTCGGGCAGAGTCTCGTGCTGACAACGTGTTGTAAATCGAGAGCGTAAAATAGAAACGTGAATTTGTTCACCCAGTTCGTCTATAACGACTACGTCTGGGGGCGTACCAAACCAGGAGTTTCACTAATATTTGTGTACATGCGTGTGTACAATACTGCGTGTGTGTATGTGTGTGTATAATAGATAAAACCTAGTCTAAACCTAAAGCCCGTTTAGGTTATAAGTTCATTAGTAATGTCCACATCAAATCTTTTAGATTTGGTATAATAAATCTACTGGATTTATAACAAATTTTTCTCTTAAATTATGTTATGCAAATATCACATTTAGTGATAGTAGATTCTTTTAATTGGAACAAAATCGCTTTTAATTAGAGTAATTCTATCCTCTCATTAAACCCTTTGCAAATTTTACCTTTAGTGAGGGTTATTTCATCTTCTCACTGAATTTTTCCTCACTAGAGGTGGTTTTTGTTGTAGTGCAATAAGTTTTATTCAGACCAATTAGGCAGTGGACCATATGAAGACATTTTAATTTTTTCAATTCTTTAAGAGGTTGTAATATACGTCTCTTTAGTTCGGCAACAACCACAAAATGTTTTCCATTAGAATTCGTAATTCCTAATAATTTGAAAATATCTTATTTGCATTTAACTATATTTCAAGAAATATTTAGATGAGTTGTGAATTTTGACTGTATTGATGATTTTATTTCTCAAGATGCTGGATGATTCAATTTTTTTTTAAAGTAATTGGATACTTATTTTGTATTATGTTTGTAGTTCTTATAGCATTCTAAATGATTAAAACAAATAATATTACGTGTGATATATACTTAAATGACATTGGATAAATGATGTGTGTCGAGCTTAATCAAGATATATTGGATTCATAATCACTGTACATGATGCTAAAATAGTTAGGCCACCTTTCTCTTTTATTGATCTTTCTTTCTTCAAAGTGATCATAAAGCATCCCTTATCCTAAATAATTGATCAACTTTAACATAATTATTCTTTGTCTTCATTTGATCGAAATCGCTTACTCCTTATGATTCGCAAGTAAAAGTTTGTTGAATGCTTTGTGTACGATTCATTGCTTGTGTTCTAAGTCATTGTTATACCTCTGATTAGACATACAATAGTTTGCACTTACAATTGTTTCTTAGAAATAATAATATCAAATGACTCAGATATTTACTTGACAAGTATTTTTTTCAAATAAAATACATTAATTATAGAATACAATATAAAGAAAATCATTTACTTTTGATAGAGAGAAAAAAAAAAAAAAAATTGGTAAAGGTCTGACTCGAATCCATAAGCTCTTGGTTATATGTAGTGGCTGAAAAGTAAGGAGACGCTTGGTTAACAATTCTTCAATGGTAATGGAAATAAAAATTTATTTCTATCTATGCCCTCATAAGAAAAATGATATGTTATGGGAAGAAGTGTTCCAATGGTGACACCATTGCTAGTGTCATGCCCCAATTTTGGAATAGAAACTGACAAAGTCTCATATGCACCAAGTGCACGGTGCACTCACTCAACAGTTGATACTGTATACACTAAAAAGTTAGTTTCAATTACACTGAAAAATTTATATTGCTATGTTTGAAGTATTTTTTTTTTTTCAAAATTTAAGTGCATACCATGCACTCTACATTAGAACTACTCTAATATATATAATTTTTTAAAAATATATTTGAATTATACGGTACACCTGATGCAAAAGAGACTTACTACTTCCATCCTAGATAAACTTAAACACTTGTATTTCGGATCATCCTACAATAATTTGCACTTCTAAAATAAATTTGTGTGCAATTTCAAAAAAATATACACATATTTACCCATATGTTACCACTTTATTTAAAAAGTACATATTTCTTAATGGAGCTACTAAACACACCCAAATTCCTCAAATCATACTCCATAATATCTAGACAAAACCAGACATGCATAAAATAATCATGATATCCATGTATAAATAGGTAAACAATTAGATTTGTATAATAATAAATCCATAAACCTTGATCAAGAATATTTAATTCTCTCAATTACGCTGATAAACACTTCAAACCTTTTGATCTAATATTCTTTTTAACCATCGTTGTCATAGATGAAGAAAATTCAATGAAAAATATAAAAGTAAGTTTATGTAATATATTTTTTACCTTCTAATAAATTAACTTTTACATAAACGGTGATTTTTTTGTGCTCAGCGGCCGCACCATTGTCCAACCAAAACCGCGGATGAACGATAATCGGTTGTTGCACTCTTAACAGACGTTAATATATATTCCCTCCGTCCCAAACGAATTTGCACACTTTCCTTTTTTGGACGTTCCAAACCAATTTGCACACTATCTAAAAAGGAAACATCGATTTGCATGCACACTCACATAAATATACACATATTTACCCATATGTCACTACTTTATCACTTTTCTTAATCCGCGTGCAACCCAAGGAGTGCAAATTTCCTTGGGAAGGAGGGAGTATTTTTTTTAAAAATCCACAAGTTGTTTTTGGTCCCAAGGGCCGAACGGCCATGAAACTGTGCATGGTGCTCTAGCCAAACGACCATGAAGTTGTGCACGACGCTCTCGCCTAACGACTTTGTCATGGTGGTTATCTAGATGAATTTTCATTTAGATTTGTTCAGGCAAGAATCTTTACTTTTTTTCTTCACGGAGAAGTTTAGGCTATGTTTTTTTTGGGATTTAAGTGACTTTTAAAAAATAATTTTTAAAATCCAGGAAATTTTATAATTTGTGTTTTTTTTTTTTTTTTGGTTTTGAGTAGGATAACTTTTAACTTTATGTTGTACAATTAAATGATGAAAAATATAATAATAATAATAATAATAATAATAATAATAATAATAATAATAATTAATTAATTAATAGATTGATATGTGGTAGTGTGAGAATATAATAATTGTGATAAGTTTTATAGGTTATTTATAGGGGGTAGTATTAGATTTTTAAAAACTAGATTCAAAAGTCCAAACTAGAACGGATTTTAAATTTCAAAATTCAAGTTCAGATTTTTAAAATCCAAATAGAACATAGCCTTAGGGTTCTGTGATGAAAATGAGAAGAGGAAAAACTTAATTTTTTCTTTTGAGGAGTAGAATAGTGATAAAATGTGGTGAATTTAATAATTTAATTTAATTTTTTAAATTTTAATAGGGTGAGTTTGGTAGATGGGGTTTGAATGGAGGAATTTAGATGGTGATTAGTAGCTCATTTTCTTAATTTATGTGCGCAATTCGTGCAAGTTTCTTATGGATGGAGTATTAATTATCTTGATATATGGGCTTTGATTTTACCATTCCTTTACAAGTTATTGGGCCAAAGTAACAAAAGCCCATAAAGATCTCCAATGAACAACTGATTCTATTAGAAACTCCACTGTCAATATTGAGTCGAGAGAACCCATGTTAATTTTGGCATTCCGAAATATATTCATTATTTACGTGTGATTCTTTTTCCATATAATTTAAATTTGGGAATCAATTCTTATAATTTATACTTTAAATGAGATGATCTTACGTGAAAATGTCTCATGTATCTTATTTGTAAAACTGGTCTATATTTGATCCACATAAAATTCAATCACATCCAATTTATTTATTTTCTTAATCATATTAGTTAAATGGAATTTCGTCTCAAAAACTCATTCCGCGAAATGTCTCGTACAAATTCTTATACGAAATAATGTGAATGGCCATAAAGGTTACAAGATTTTTCAATGGAAGTTACAAGCGATGGAGGTTATAAAAGTTTTTAATGGGAGTTACAAGTAATAATGTAGAATTCTTTATATTATTATGTTAACTAGTATTCTCCTCACCCGTGCTTCGCACGGACGGAATTGTTTACCATTAACACTAATAATAATAATGTATTTTAAATTTTAAACATATAAATTATTATTGTTTGTAAGGAAATCTACCAATTATTTTTTATTTTTTATCTTAGAATAAATATAGTCTTTATTTAACCATCGATGTACACATTATCTATAAATATTATAAAATAGTTTATATATTTTATTAATTACTAACATATTTCATTTTATATTTTTCAATAATAAAATGGTGAAATTCACACTGCTGCACAAAAGGTTATAGACACACCAGAACTATATTCATGGTATAAAAATAATATATATATATATATATATATATATATATATATTAATTTTTACTCCATCCGATTCATATTTTTTACACTTTCAAAGTGGTACGGGTTTTAATAAAGGAGTTGTTTATTAGTATTTGTGGGTATAAAGTTTTTTTCCGTAGATATAAAGCAAGGGTAAAAGGGTCCTTTCACTATTTAAGGTATAAGGTTAAAATTACACGCGTACTTTTTTACTATTTTGGTAAACACATTGAGAAAGTGAAAAAAAAAAATCTTCCTTTAATGGTAGTACGGACAATCTAAAATGAATAGGAAGGAGTACCTATTAGTGTGAATGTGAACATTTCTATTCTAATATATAGATATAAAATAAATATTAAGATGACTTAAATATATAAAAATTTAAAATTTAAAATATATGAAATTATGAACTGAAGATACACGAATCAATATTTCTGACAATATACTTATCAATAAAAAAAATAATTCATTTATTTTTAATTGCACACTACATCAATTGATAAATATTTAAACTTCTACACAAAACAATGTTATTTATTCAAATGTTAATGCATTTATATTAATCAGTAAATTTTAAGTTTTTTAAAAACAATATACTTAACAACTACAAAAAAAAAACGATAATTAATTTATTGAAAACCAAATAATTAATAATATCGAAATGTGTAAAATATTTAAAAATTTAAAAGAATATACTGTATTTACATATAATATAACAAACAAATAATCAATTATTATTCAGTTAATCAATTTTTACATGTCAATTTTAAGAATATATAGAATATATTAGAGTATAACCTGAATATTATTATGTTAACATTCTAGTTTCAGTGGTTATTAATTTGTACTTTATACGTCCCAACTTTATCTTCACACTTTCTATTTTGATTTGTCTCAACTATATCTTCAAACCCTAAAGGACAAAACAAAACTCAACATAAATATTTATATTTAACTACATTGTATACTAAAAAGCAAAAGCATTCACTCATATTGGTGTAACATTACATAAAAGTAGATTTTTCTTAATAATCATGACAAACCAAAATATGAAGTTAGTTTTGGGATGGAGAGAGTATTATAATACGGCAAAAAAAAAAAAAAATCATAGTACATTTTATCAAATAAGAATTTAAATAATTTGTCCAACCAAAATGTTAATTACGTAACGACCCAATTGTTACCACTGATATTAATTTATTTGACAATAATTCACTATCATAAATTATTTTCAATGTTTTACTATATATAATAATTAACTATATAAAATTATACTGATAAAACATTTTCATTGTTTTAAACCTATCTTATGCTATAAGAAAAAATATAGAAATTCATTCACATTATAACAGTTTGTTATATGTATATATGTGTGTGTGAAATAAATTATTTTAACATCAAAACACGTTCTTTTAATTTTTTAAAATAATCTACAAATGTTTGGACAATTTACTTTTTTTTTAATAAAGTAATTATTACTTTTAACATCTTTATTGGATTTAAACTTGGGTATAAAGTTCAAGTGCATAGTATGCCGTTGGTATATAATAGAGCATACTCACAAATTAAGTATTAAATTTAATTAATTATATACACAACTAAGATGATTGATTCTAAATGAGAAAAACAAAATAAATTGCATAAAAAGTATGCACTATTTAATAAAAGACAAAGTATAAAGTAAAAATGATTCATACATGAACCATTAAAGAGTATTAGTTATTTTCATTAAGGAGTATTAATCTTTTCCTCCCTTCAACAGTGCTTCCTGATGAGGACTGTTGCTCATCCAAAAATCCTTCACTGTCGCATCATCATTCTCCCAATCACGTCTATCCTGAGGAGTAGAAATTCATGTAGGACTCCCCACCCATTGTGGTGCTCCTCATCCATGTATTATCAAGCCCATCCGTGATTTGCACGACAGTCGTGTTAATCACTAACATTTTAATATAATGATTTATATGTGTTCTATATTTTAACCCTAATATCTAGAGTATGTATAGAGTGAAATTGGTTCATGTTGAATGATATTAGATGTTTTCACTAAGAATTATTAATTATTTTCACTTAAGGGAATTAGTTGTTTTCATTGAAGACTATTAGTTGTTTATTAAAAATAAATTAAGACTCTTCAATGAAAACGACTAATACTCTTTAAAGAAAAAAACTAATATACTTCAATGATCCATGGAAGAACCATTTTCACTCTATACTTTGTCTCATATCTGTTATTTATTTGTTTCACTTGTTATTTGAAGAAAATTTGTATATGAACTTTTTTTTATTAAACGTAATTGTATTATGATAATATTTTTTTTATTATGACATATACATTAGTAAAAAAATACTAAATTAATTTTTTTATTTTCAACATATTTTAATTCAAATAATTTCTCACATATAAAGTGTAAATATAATACAAATTTGTACAATTGTAATTTTTTAAACACAATATAGTATTCTCTCCATTCATTTTTAGTTAAATATATATTCAAAAATACATTATTTATAACATTATAAAAATTATTTGGAAAGATTTCTCCAAATGAATTATGTATATACATTATACTCTTTCTACAATTATATCAATATATTTCTCTAATTTGTTTTCTCATATATTCACTCAATAATTTTGCAATAATATATCATCTTATTTAAACATTTAACATTCCTCACATTTTATTCTTAAACGGGGATAATAATTGGATAAAAACGTAATATATTAGTATATGTCTCTTTTATAATTTAAATATTACATCACAGTTACATATCTTTTATAAAATAGTTGTTAACATAAATACATTAATGACAAAATGTTATTTAAACAATATATGTATATATGATTATATATATATATATATATATATATATATATATATATATATATGTCTAATTTTTATTAAATAATTTTTTAAGTCACACACACACACACAAACACACACACACACACACACACACATATATATATATATCTGTATAATTTATATCGCAAAACACCATTTAGGCTATAGCATTTCACTAAAGAGTATTAGTTGTTTTCACAAAGAGTATTAGTTGTTTTCATTGAAGGGTTTAGTTGTTTTCACTAAAGAGTATTAGTTGTTTTTAAACAACTAATACTTTTTAATAAAAACAACTAATATCTTTCAATGATTCATGTATAAACCAATTTCACTCTATACATACTCATATATAAATATTATATAACTATAAACAACACATTAATATATATATATATATATATATATATATATATATATTTATAAAACCTAAACAATTATAAAATAAATTAGCAGAAATTTATTAACAACCATGTACAAACTAAGTTATATGATAAATGAATAAAAAATGATTACCTAAAAATTAAATTCCAATATTTGCTCTTTTAAAAAAAATCAAAATATATAACAAAAGAAAAAAAAAACAAAATTATGAGTTTGTAAAATAAAAAATATTTCTAAAAACTTCTTGGCATACTACATTTTTTGAAGTATTATATACATGAAAATCATTATGACACAACATTATCTTCAACCAAATTTGATTGGTAATCCTTGAGACTGTAACATAAAGATGATCATGACTATATAAAGGATTCTTGAGAAAGACTCCAACATAGAAAATGATTGACCTTAAGAAATAATATTTGAAAACTATTAAAAATGAATGCTAGTCTTGGATCAGAAGGAGTCAGTGACAATCTAGGTATCAGTGTTAGTTCACCAACACTACTACCAGCAAGAACTTTCCTCTCAATCACTCTATATTTAAAAAAATTATTAAATTTTAATTTAAAAATAAATTACTATACAAAAAACTACAAAAATATGTATAAATATATATATATATATACACACACACAAAAATTATGCACTTACCTGGTTCTATTACACAATCCATTTGAATGGTCTATATTTCTCAACAGTATGACTGATGCTCCAACTTTAAGATTAAGTTCATGATTTGGCACATAAAAAATATTTAATGTATTAAGAGAATCAGATGTATGCACATCAGCAAGAACATCAAAATTTAAACCAGTCCTACAAATAGTAATTACTTACAGGACACTTTTTGATTAAATCGAACCATGTATTTATTTATACATCTAAAGACATCAATAGTCAGTGCAAGAATATCTCTGTCTTGCAAAAATTCATGATCAAACATCCGAGATTTGAAATGTGGATAAATATAATCTACAATGGTTGCAATATCATTACCATCACTTGACAGAGTATCATCGAAGATTATTATATCAGAATCATAATCAGTTCTTGAACTAATACTTCCATCCCCAATTGATTAAATCCATTATGATAATATTTTCATTTCAGTAAGCTTTTCAATTATGACATACTTCATATAATAAAACCCAATTATTTATCAAAAAAGTTTTTTTATCAACACAAGTATATGCTATTAAAACAAAAAGAAGAAAAACATATTAAATTTAAAATTACATATGGTAAGAAATTAAAAATAATATGAACCCAAAGAAATATATATCTCGTCAAACAACGTTTAAATTCAACATTTTTACACTCCACAGAAAGCTCTTTGATTTTGGTTTATTTCACAACAAATATTAAATCTTAATACGCAATAGATACTTTTGTACAAATACGTTAATCATATTTTGCTGGATTACAGATACGGGATTAGGTATGTTCGGTGGTTGTACTGAAATTAAATGACAAATGAAATTAATTTGTACTGGTTTGTGAATTATCTTATTGCGCGACGGTCTCACACAAAATTTTTACCTAAATCTTCAGTTCTTAAATATTTCAATATAGTAAAACTAAATTCTTCCTCAAAATAAATTTTCCCAACACTGGTATGTTTTAGAAAAGATGAAAAACATATTAAATTTGCAGTTTCAATAAGAAAATTACACAATTTTAAAGTGGGTATATTTGGCAAATGACTATAAATAATGCGAGTAAAAGAATTAATATTTTCAATATTTAATTTTCAATAAAAAAATGTTTTCATTTTTTAATATAGTTACATAATAATAAAATCAAGTGCTAATTCTATATTAATTCACAAAGTTTAGGTCGAATATCAATTTAATCACGAGTTTTTGAATTATTAAAAAAAATCTCCACCATTGATCGAGTTGCAATTCCAAACACGTTTTCGCCTTCGACCTACAACTAATAACGTGTCTCGCACGTGAATTCTTATCATGTTGGCATATGCACATTTAATTATTTTTTCTTCAGTTTCCACATCATATTATACATCTTTTATTCTTAATATTTTTAAAATTGAATTAAAAAAAATGAATAAAATTATAAAGACATTTTATCTTCATCTTTCAAGCTCCCGCTAGTGTCCCCTACAACCCACCCATCTTCTTGTTATCGCCGCCTCACTCCCACCCTCCCCCACATCTTCACTATAATTCGAGTTCTACATAACCTGAAGTCTAAAAATACCAAAAATAAAAAAATTACAAAACGGAATTCAGCGAATTCCCAAAATTGAGTTATGCAAGGTGGGTTTGGCACCAAATCCATTAAGACAGGAATTTTTGTGCTTTGTCATCTCTCCATCTAGTACCACTTCCATAATTATCTTCTCCTGCTTCGTTTTGCCACAGTAGTCATTAATGTCTACTCCGTACAACAAATTTGATATAATAAAAATAGAGTTGTAGATTGCACTTTCTCTTTGTAGCAAGGTTGAAAAAGTCGAAAATCGATAATCGGGTATTTTCTGGCAGCCTAAGCGGCGCCTAGAAATTTCTATTTTTTTGGTAATTTTTTATCTTTTACATAATAGGGCTTCTTAGAACCCGTCTAGGGCCGCCTAGAGCCACCTACGTACGCCTAGGTCCGAAAATGCCTAGATTTACCGATTTTGCAGAAATCGGGTCAGGACGAGGCCGCCTAGCGCTTAGACGATGCCTAGTCCGTTTTTTGCATCACTGCTTTGTATAGTTAGATGTTTGAAGAGTATTTCAATATAGGGTTATACATCATTCTTCAAATCAGGGCATATTTCAAAAAGTGAACTTGGGAAGAAGATCTTTCACATTTCGGCCTGGGCAAGAAGATTCATTCAGGTGGGTTTGAATTTTTTATTTTAATTAAATTTACAAATTTTAAAAATGATTCACAAATTTTCATTTTTTTTCTTTTATATTTTATGACATGGAATATTTTAAGACATTTCATTCGATATGGCATCCAACATGACAAAAGACACTAATTTAGTCAGCAATATCATCTGTTACAGGTCGGAAATAAAAAAATTATATTGAATTGCAGCTCAATCAAAGGGTGTGGTTTTTTATTATAATCATGAACACCATGAATTTAAGAGGTGGGAGAGTTGGTGTATTTAGTGGTTGTATTGAAATTGAATAAAATTAATGGGTGACCATTTCTTTAGGGATTGTGCGTAAGTATTATGCGATGGGTAAAATTATAATTTTGAAATGGCCATATTTAGTACAATTATAAATAAGGTGGGCGACTTTAGTAAAATAGTGAGTGTAGATAGTTGTGCTATATAATATTTTATAATTGGTTATACTGTCCATGAATCGAGTAATCCGAGGACCGAAGTAATGCCCTATAACAGTGTTTAATAAGAAAAAATTTCATACTTGATTTGATTTAGAATTGTTAATCTTTTTTTATTTTTAATAAAACAAAACAAAGAAAAAAACTTGTTTATTTGCAGTCAATGTTATTTTTAAACTTTAAGAAAAGCAATTTTATATGAACAATGATATCAAACACATAAACAATATAAAATAGTATAAAATAATTTAAGACAAATATAACAAAAGTATTTAAGTACCTCTGATAATAATAATTATTTACAAACTAAAAATTTAATAACCCGACATTGTATAGTTTATAAACCTTAACATCCACATAAAATTGTGATCATAGATATAATAACAAAATATTATATCACCATTAAAATTTAGCAATATAAATAAGAGAATCAACAAAAGAAACATAATTAAAAATATCAATATAAAGTACTTAACCTTGGTACAAAAACAATGAAAATAATTAATGCTCTGACATCAATATCATTATACTTTAAAAAAAATATTTTTATCATTTTTTACACCTTATAACACTTAAATTTGATTGAAATCATCATACCATGAATATTCAATTTATAAACTCTTAAGTATATGAATATCCCCTATTCCATGAGAGAAAACAAAAAAAGTTATATGAATATAATTTCATGTAAACTTTCCTTATATAGTATCACTATTTAGTTTATGAATTATAATTTTTTACAATACAGAGTAATACTATTTAATATACAACATATCGTTGTTCAATGATTTTGAGAAGAAAAACAAATAAAGTTAAGTATTTTTAAACAATGATACTATATATATTAAACAATTACATTTTTTATACTAAATATGGATATTTAAAAAGATAGTTTAAGTAAATCCAATTCAAATGGGACACATCTTAATGAAAAGGATGAAAATAAGGGGTTTTTAGATTAAAGTTAATAAAAGAAATTTTTTGAAAGTTTATAATACTACATCGACATAATTTGATTTGCTAAAATAGTAAATGTATCATTAAATAAACTAAATTATGGTGAATGAAAAATATTGGAAATATGAAAAATAACATTAAAATTGAAAATATTGATTACAATATTTTATATGAAACATTAGAGAATGAAATGTTCTGATAAGCATAAAACTATAGTTAATTTGATAACTATGAAATTTGTTTGATGGAATTTTGGTCAAGTAATTGTTTAATTTAGATTTCTTTCGTTATTTTAATTAAGAGAAGGGTTAGTTGCATCTTTTGTCCCAAGAGAATGTGTCCATTTTAAAATGGTCCCTTTTTAGATACTTTTAGCCCCATATTTTTTTAGTTCTGATCCTAAAATTTAAGGGATGAGACTAAAACTGCAAAAAAAAAAAAAAAAAAAAGACCACTTTTGCATATAGGTATCAAAAGTGTTTTGCACCCATTCTTTTTGGATCAAAAGTGCAATTTTTCCATTAAGAGAAAATATTTCAATATATGTGTTGTATGTTCATTCTTTATTCTTTAGTTAAATCAACTAATTCAACCAAATTAATGGCCAATCAAGTAACCTCAACTATTCTTTTTTTTTCTAAGAAATTATCTTGGTCTATTATAAATGTACTTTTTAATTTTCTAATTCACCTAACTTTTAAAGCTCTAATCACAATATTTTTTTAAATTAAAATTTAATTAATTAAGAGAATAATAATATTTTTTAAAAAAATCATTAATCAAATAAAATAGAATTATTTTGTAGTAAGAGACTTAAAATGACTTTTTTTTAAGTATACCAGCATAAATTACTCAAACATTGACAAAATCAATCAATATTTTTGTATTGCAGAATTAAAGGAACTACATTAATTTCAAATTTAAAGAAATCAATAAAAGAGGCAAGTTGCGTCAATTCATGCGCTAATCTAGTGCTAGAAACACTTAATGATAATAATTTACATCCTTCTGGAGTGTAAAAACGGATCATGGAGTGTGTAAAAACGGCTTCAGCATCTGTGCTTGTCAACGGAAGTCCTTCTGGTGAATTCAACTTGGAACGCGGACTAAGGCAGGGGGATCCCCTCTCCCCTTTCTTGTTTCTTATTGCAGCAGAAGGGTTGAGCATTCTTATGTCAAAAGCCACTGAAAAAGGATTCTTTGAGGCAGCAAAGATAGGGAATAACAGGGTTAGTATTTCTCACCTCCAGTTCGCAGATGACACGATCTTTATGGGGGCTGCAACCGTGGAGAATGCTCAAGTCATGAAACGAGTATTGAGGATTATGGAAGTGATTTCGGGTCTCAAGGTAAATTTTGACAAATGCAGCTTGATAGGGGTAAATGTGGAAGAGCCTATGATTGGGGAAATGGCCAGTATCCTTAACTGCAAAGTGGAGAAGCTGCCCTTTTTGTATCTTGGAATCAAAGTGGGAATACATCAAAGGGAGATAGCAGAATGGAAGACGGTGGTCCAAAAAATCAGCAACAGACTAAAGTGTTGGGAAGACTAAAAAATCTCATTTGGGGGCAGAATCACTTTATTGAACTCGGTGCTCTCATCAATTCCGATTTACTACCTATCCTTTTACAAAATCCCAAAAAAAACCATGAGAGATATTGTGAGCTTACAAAGGAATTTTCTTTGGGGGGGCGGGGAAAATTCGAAAAAGACTCCATAGGTTAAATGGAGTGAGATTTGCAAGCATAAATCTTTGGGGGGGCTAGGGGTAAGGGATTTGGAGGCTTTCAACTTGGCTCTCTTGGGGAAGTGGAGGTGGAGATTTTTGAATGAAAAGAGTAGTCTATGGGTTAAAGTCATAGAAGCTAAATATGGGGGGACTTGGGGAAGAGAGAGTGGAGAATTATCAAGGGGTTTGTGGGGGAAATTATCAGGGTGGTGGAGAGATATAGTTAAGGGTACATCGGGGGTTGAAGGGGAATGGTTTCATGGAGGGTTAGTGAGGGTATTGGGGGATGGGGCTAGTATCTCATTTTGGAATGATGTTTGGTGTGGGGAAGAGTCTTTTAGAAATAGGTTTCCTAGACTATACAATCTTAGTCTAGATAAGGAGGGGATGGTGGGGCAATTGGGGGAGTGGGAAGGGAATTTGTGGAGATGGAAGTGGAGATGGAGAAGAGCATTACTTGATCGTGAGCAAAACTTGTTTAATACTCTTTTGATTTCCATTGACAGGTTTAGACCAAAGATTGGTTTCACTGACTCCTGGACGTGGAAATACGCATCAAAAGACACATATACCACTAAGGAAGCATATAGTCTCATCTTTTCAAGAAGGAGTGAGCAGCAGCTGTTTGGCGAGAGAGAGAGAGGATTTAAAGCTATTTGGAACAGCGTTGTACCTCTAAAAGTAGCAGCCCACGCATGGAGACTTCTACATGATCGACTGCCAACTAAGGTGAATCTCAGGAGACGCAATATTCTTCAAATAAACGATAGTGTGCTTTGTGTTTTCTGTGGGACTCAAGAAGAAACAAGCAGACATTTTTTCTTTGAGTGCGACAAATCCTATTTTGTGTGGATGGAGATTCTTCGCTGGCTACAATTTCCAACGGCCCTTCATCCTCAAACAATTCCCAATCTTATTGCTCATTGTCATATACTACCAGGGACAAGAGGTAAACTTCTGGCTGCATGTATTTGGTTAGGTGTGGTTTGGGTTTTGTGGACATGGAGGAACAATATAATTTATCGGAATGGGGAAGCTTCGATACCAAAGATTGTTACTGAAATTCAAGCTAGAATATGGAGCTGGTTGTACGTGAAGGATAAAAATTGTAATAGGTTCTCTTTTTCGGACTGGGTGTCTAATCCTAGAATGGTATTAGGTTGTTGAATTGTATTGCTCTAAAACAATTGGGTACGGCTTGTACCTTGTCTTGTTTTGTTTATTATTTATAAAATTTCTCTTGACCGACCAAAAAAAAAAAAAATTTACATCCTTAATGATAAACATGTTTGAATTGAATTAATTTTTACGAAATAACTCATGAACCCAAGAAGAATTGTTAAACAATCATTCCATATATTCTTAAATTAATTTACTAAAGTTGACCAAGTTTTATAACTATACCGTTTAAAATAGGGTATAATGCTTTGAAATTACATATATTCATTCAATATGAGAAACATTTATTGAATATATATATTTTAAAAATATTTTAATAAAATTATATCCTACAATTATGGGAGACAATTCAAAACATAACACTGAATATACATTTCAAAAATAGTTCCTAAAATCTTGGAAAATTGCTGAAAACATTTTTTTTTTACGAAATTGGTGAACACGTTTAAACATGAATATGATCTACAAACTTGCTCAGGTAATCTTGTGAATTTATAGAATGACTTTCACTAAAAAAAAAACCCCATATAATCTCGGGAGACAAACTCAAATAAAAATAAGATGCATAATATTTTACTATTATCACAAAAAAAATTAACTCATATTGATACAATACATTACATAGATAATTCTATAAAATAATTCTCAAATTTCTCTTGGTATACAAAGATATATATATTAATCAATATTTAAAAAATAGAAGATACGTCAAAATAATTTTTTTTATGAATGTCTTCATATCAAAAACGATTATTCTTCGATTAAATAATTGCTTCATCACTTCAAATCAACGACGAATATCTTCAAATCTGCAAATAATTGGAAAGAATTTTTTGATGATCATCTTGATATCATGGAAGAAGCTTCTTCGATCAAATCACCTCTTAATATCGTCAAATCAATGTAGAATTTCTCTAAATCTGCATAAAATAACAAAACTAAGTTTACATACTTACAAAGAGGAACATCTAATTTATAGGAAACAAAATACATGTTTATGATACGTTAATGTATATAAGAAACACACAAGAAATTTATAAATAATACAAAATTCTGAAGAGTACAAAGAAGCCAAAAAACTTCACTGAATTTTTCTAAGCTACACAATGCATCAAAGTGAATGAGAATAATAGAATATATATAGGTACAAAAAAATATAACTGCTCCTAAAATTAAGCAGATCAAGGGCTAAATACATGTGAAGACTAATTAACAAATTGGATGGTCATGATCGAATGATGAAAATATGATCAACGGCTCTTAAACTCTCCCTCCAAAACTATTTTCGGAAATTATTTTGCTATTATATATTTATGATTGTCTTAGTAAATTGTTATTATATATATGAGTTCCCTATAAATAGAGGACATGACACCTTCATTGTACAAAACAAAAAAATAAGTTAAATACAAATAATTATCTCTACATATGGTCCTCTTTTTACTTTGCATTTTCTATAATATACCATATTCCTATGAGATATGATTAGCTGAGATAAAATAAGAGGTTACATTTAGTTTTTATTATCTTATTTTATGTTTACCTTGATTGTTTATGATACAATTGAATTTAGATATTTTTATAAATATGTTAAATTACAAAATTACCATATGTAAAAAAAAAAAAAAAACAAATGCCATTACAAAATATCAATCATATACATTTATCCTTCTCCCATTGAACCTCTCCTGCAAGATCATAACATAACAAACAAAATGAAAGACGACCCATAAAACTAAAACCATTGGAAATCAGAATCTTCGAGCATTGAAAATTGAAGCACTTAAACATGGGAATGCAGGTTTCAGGAAATGGGCGCGGCTAGTGACTTAACCATTGGAAAGTTAAATGACTTTGCAATATTCATACCTATCTAAATCATTTAGATCGGTTTGAAAAAAAAATAGCATACGGGGATTTCAATTTCGCGATATCGCATAAATAATTTTAATTTCGCGAAACATGATGTTGATAGGCGAACAGCCGGGCAACGAGATTAACATAAAGATACTATTCTAATAAGATTAAGAGATCATCAGAATTAATAATATGAAAGAGGGCGAGCAACAGGGATTATACGCCCTAAGAGGCGAGCAGCAGGGACTGCTGACCAAATAGATGAAGACGAGCAACAGGGACTATACGCCCTAAGAGGCGAGCAGCAGGGACTGTAGACCAATTGGAAGAGGACGAGCAACGGGGACAAGTACCCATCTGAAGGTGGCGAGCAACCGGTCATAAAGGTCATTGCGAGGTAGCAAACAACAAGAATAAGAAGACCCAAAGTCTCAACAAGAGGCGAGCAGGCGAGCAACTGGGATTATAAGGGTTTCCAACACCCAACGAAGACGTACAGACGAGTAGCTGGGCACCAAGGAGAGTAGCTGAGTGGTTTCAAAGACCAAGTACAACATTGGGAATGTCAAGAGTCACTAACTTTAGAAATAGTCAATGTGTCTTTACACTTGGCACCCATTCATTGGGCAATAGATTAGTTGTTGTACAAAAGTCATAACACTTGGCAAAATCCCAATGGCTAAGCCATCAAGATGGTGACACCTAGCCTCTTTATATGTCTATAAATACCCCTTCATTTGCATGAAGGGGGAGGATTTTTTCCCATAATAAAAAGTTGCCCAACTCTTGCCAATTTATTCCTTACATATCACTTGATCAAATTTCATGATTTCTTAGTATTTGTTTGATGATCTTATGTAGTAAAAACAGCCACTAATCATCATAGATTAGAAAAGGTCATCAACAATTGGCGCTAGAAGGAGGGTCGAACCTCTGTTTCACAAAAAAGTCGAAGAAAGGTTGAAGAACTCCACCGGAATCTGCAAAATCCGGCCGGAATCCGGGAGGAAGCCATCGGAAATCAAGTGTACACATTATTTGAAGCAAAATCATGCATCTATACATCGCTTTGAGAGTTTAAATGCATGTGTGTATGAACTAGGGTTTTCAAACCACTATATTCATACAAACAAGGCTAGTAACTCTTACAAAAGGTGCTTGTTGGAGACAAAATCATCCTATTCATTTGCTTATCACTTGTACTTTGGTAACCAAAATGGTTCGATCACAAGAAGAACGACATTTGAGCACGTCTCCAAGTCGTAGGTCAAAAACGAGGGTTTCGTCTACCGAAGGACATGCACGTACGGTAAAAGCAACTTCGCAGAGAAACGTCCAAGTTACCATTGATACAATCCCGCCGGAAGTGGAGGCTCTCGCTCAAAATCCCGAAGAGCTAGCAAAAACGATTGCTGTTTTACAAGCACTGCAAAGGCGACAAACGGTCGGGCCATCAGGGACGCAGGCGGCGACCAACAGGGCAGCCGAGCAGCGAAGCGAAGGAAGAAAAGACGCACGAAATGACGAGGTTGACATCGAAGAAATCCGTCGGAATAAAGGAAAAGCTCCTCTAAGTGAAAGACTTGGAAGTCGAGGAGAGTCTACTCCGGGGATAGGTGAGGAGTCGAGCAGCGGGGACACAAGAAGTATAAGCCACTATCACACAAGAAGGGCAAGATATCACGGAACGCATAGGGAGGATCAACAGAGAGGCGAGGAGCGAGCAACAGGGCAAACACACCCTGCTGCTCGCCGCTCAGTGCATGAAAGGCTAAAAAGATCAGCCTTCGGGCGATTAGGTCCCAATGGAGCCAGTAACATCGCTAGGCACGCCACTCAAGAGAAACGTCCCGTTAGCAAGGGACTGCATCATGAAGAGGTCATTGAACCCAATCATGACGAACAGCCTTCTAGCGGAAAAACGTCTCCAGATGAGTGGCAAGCTTTGAAGAAAGCGGTGGAAGAGATGCAAAAACAGTTGGAGGAGAGGAAAGGCGACGGGTCGACGATGTTGCCATCATCACCCTTGTCCCCGGATATCCTTAATGCACCGGTACAAAAGAAAGTACAATTCCCGGCCATTAATTTGTACGAAGGAAATTCAGACCCAAAAGTACACCTGTCCAAATATACCGATTACATGATATCGGTAAAGGCGTCTGATGCAACTCAATGTCGGAATTTTCCATTGACTCTTGGTGACGGTCCTCACAGATGGTTTTCTGCACTAGCTCCAGGCTCCATCAGTTCGTTCATGCAACTCAGCAAGGAATTTCTCTCACACTTCTCCACGGTCGGGTCTTACCTTACACAGAGACACAGGTTGGCAGATCTGAGACAAGGAGATGAGGAGACTGATAGAGCCTTCCTTGAGAGATTCGATAAAGTCCTATTGGAAGGAGAACCAGTGAGTGAGGACACCAAGATTGTGGCAGTTATGGCAGGGCTTAGGAAAGGGACATACCTGTGGAAGGAAATGCACCTCGCTTTCCCTAAAACTTATTCCGAATTCAGGCACAAGGCTGGAGTGTACATTTCGATGCAAGAAACTCTACAGAGAGAGCTAGGAGACAAGGCTGATACCAGGAAGTCAGGAAAGAAGTCAGGAGGGGAGTACAAGGCCCCTAGGAACATGAAAGCTTTCAGTGAAGGGTCCGAATTGAAGGAGAAATTGAACCATGTCTTATCCGCATCAATTGAGGCTGTGTACAACAACGTGAAAGATAAGGATATGTTGTCTGAACCCCGCAAGATACGACAAGAACGAGGAAAGATGAACCCCAACAAATTCTGTGCATACCATCAGACTATAGGTCACTTCACAAGCGAATGCCGAGATCTCTTAAAACAGTTGTGGAGATTTTACGAGGAAGGAAAGTTGTCAGAGTTTGTGAAGCGACAGCCGGGAAAGAAACCAAGGGTGGCGATATCCTCCGGCTCGGAAGATGACGAGAGTGACGAACAGCCGAGCAGGAGGGATCAAAAAAGGAAGAAAACGATGACAGCCCCAGCCGAACTCGTCCGAGAAATCTTAATGCTCGAGCCATCCGGACCGGTAGGGGGCTGTTCTGATGGAAGACCACTGATGTCCAAAAGAAAAAGGAAAGCAGAGCTGAGGGCGGTAGCTCAAGTCAGGGAAGTTGGGGTAAATCAGGCTACTAAAAAGACAGGCGAGTTGGTGTTTTCTGAGAAGGACTTGGACGGGATACTCACCCCTCACAATGACTCACTGATCATCTGTGCTAACATCATGGGGGCCCGAGTTCACCGTCTGCTTGTGGACACAGGCTCCTACACAAACATCTTATTCAAAAGCACACTTGATCAAATAGATGATTGTGAGGGATATATAAAGGGATGTGATCATAAGATAGTGGGATTCGGTGATGCTGTAACCGTTCCTTTAGGCTTAGTAACGTTGTCAGTCGAGCTTGTATCGACCGAGAATCCCGAAAGGAGACTGACTAGGATGGTTGAATTCTTAGTCGTAGATCAGCAGTCTGCCTACAACGGGTTTCTTGGTCGACCTTTTATAAATGAATTCAAAGCGGCTGTTTCAACGTACTACTATTGTCTTAAATTTCCAACTTCGAAAGGCCCGGGTACGGTTAAAGGTGATCAAAGAAAAGCCCGAGAATGCCTCCTGCAACTTCAACCCACTGACAACAGAATATCCATGATGGACGAGCAGCCGAGCAGCAGGGACGAAGGTGAACCTTCCATCCTAGACGAAATCATGGAGTCCGTCGACACTGAAGTGATGGAGGTGGACGACCAGCAGGGCGTGGACGAGCAGGAGGGCATGGTCGAGCAACAGGGAAGAGAGGCCGTACCCGAACTAAATCAGGTTGAAGACTTGGAACCAAGGCTGGGGGCAGAACCAATGATCAAGGATGAGATCAACTTTGAAGGGCCCATTATCGATCCTCGATGGAAAGACCAAAAAAGGAGAGCAACCCCGGTAGAGGAGTTAGAAGCAATAAGAGTTGACCAAAATCGAGAAGACTTGGAATTATTCATTGGATCTGAGCTCCCTGAGCCATACAGATCCAGAATGGAAGAGTTTCTCAAGTCCAATCTCGATGTATTCGCATGGTCACATGCTGATATGGTAGGCATTAGCCCTGAGCATGCCTGTCATAAGCTAAATATTTGTCCAACTAAGCGACCGGTGAGGCAGAAAAGAAGAAAATTTGGGCCCGATAAATATGAAGCATTGGACATAGAAGTGAAGAAGTTACTCGATAATGATCTTATCAAAGAAGCCTTATGTCCTAGATGGGTGGCAAACCCGGTGTTAGTGAAGAAATCAAATGGTACATGGAGGTTATGTATTGATTTCACTGATTTGAATGCCGCTTGTCCTAAGGATAACTTCCCGTTACCTCACATCGACCAGCTAGTGGACAACACGGCGGGACACGAGCTCCTTACCTTCATGGACGCATTTGCCGGGTACCATCAAATACCAATGCACCCAGATGACCAGGAGCACACGGCATTTTACACCAATAAAAACTTATTATGTTGGAAAAGAATGCCGTTCGGGTTAATCAACGCAGGAGCCACGTACCAAAGACTTGTTAACAAGATGTTTGATGAGCACATCGGCAAGACTATGGAAGTATATGTGGACGACATAGTCGTAAAAAGCCCGAGAAAAGAAGATCATTTGGAACACCTCGCACAAACATTTGAGATACTTCGAGCGTATAACATGAAGCTAAACCCAAAGAAAAGTAGTTTCGGGGTACACTCGGGAAAATTTCTTGGGCACCTGGTCAGTCAACGGGGTATTGAGGCGAATCCATCAAAAGTTAAAGCAATTATGGATATGCAGCCGCCAAGGTCTGTTAAAGAAGTTCAACGACTAACCGGATGTCTAGCAGCCCTAAACAGGTTCATTTCCAGGTCCGGAGACAAATGCCGACCTTTCTTTGATGCCATTAAGAAAGGACAGTTCCAGTGGACGGATAATTGTCAACAAGCGTTTGAGCAGTTGAAAGAGTATCTAAGTGATACTAAAATTCTATCAAAACCCGTCTCCGGAGAAAAACTGTACTTGTATATAGCAGCATCAGAGGTGGCCATCAGCTCAGTTTTAGTTCGAGCAGAAGGGAAATTTCACTTGCCAATTTACTACGTGAGTCAGGCCTTGCATGAAGCAGAGATTAAGTATTCGCCTATGGAAAAGTTAGCCTACGCACTGGTGATGAGTGTGAGAAAGCTAAGGCCGTACTTCTTCGATCATCAGGTGGAGGTCTTAACAACTTTTCCATTAAGGCAAATCTTACAAAGGCCTGACACAGCTGGTCGCCTCCTCAAGTGGTCGCTCGAAGTAAGCCAATTTGGAATAACTTATGCACCTCGAACAGCGATCAAGGGACAAGCGTTAGCCGACTTTATTATCGAATTAACATTCCCTTCAGATCCGACGAGAGGTCATAATCATCCATGGCACATGTATGTAGACGGATCATCAAATAACACAGCAGCAGGAGCAGGAATAGTGTTAATCAGTCCAGACGAACAAGTATTCACATCAGCCGTAAGGTTTGAGTTCATGGCAACAAACAACGAGGCTGAGTACGAAGCGTTGATAGCCGGGTTACGACTAGCTCTGGCTGTGGGGGTTCGAAGAATTCAAATTTATGGAGATTCCCAGCTGATAGTCAATCAAGTCCGTGGGGAATACGAAGCCAAGGATGAAAACATGGCCTTATACCAAAAGATCGTTGCTCACTTGGCTTCGCTTTTCGAGCAAATTTACATCGAGCAAGTGCCAAGGGACAATAATGCACAAGCAGATGCACTTGCCCGCTTGGCTACTAGTACAGGACCCGCAAAACTTTCAGAGGTCATCATCACAAGAATCTCCAACCCATCCACCAGTGACTACAAGATCAATCAGATCGAAGAAGAACTGACAGAGGATGACTGGAGAACACCGATATATAGATACCTCAAAGATAACACAGTGCCTGAAGATCCCCAAGAAGCAACAAAGGTAGCCAAGCGAGCAGCAAGGTTCACAATCATGGATAACCAACTTTACAAGAGAGGATTTTCACTACCCCTACTAAAATGCCTAACAAGGGGGCAAGGTCAGGAAGTTCTGAAAGAAATACACGAAGGAGTATGCGGAAATCACGCAGGGGGGCGGGCATTGGCATATAAAACAGTAAGACAAGGATACTACTGGCCAACCTTGTTACAAGACGCAATCAGAATTGCAAAAACATGTCACAGGTGCCAGCTATTCGCTCCCAACATCCATAAGCCGCCAACGGAGTTGATTTCGGTAAATAGTCCATGGCCGTTCGCAAAGTGGGGAATAGACATCATAGGACCCTTCCCAACGGGAAAAGGGAATGTCAGATTTGCAGTGGTAGCTGTGGACTATTACACGAAATGGGCTGAAGCTGAAGCACTGGTAACGATAACACAAGAGAAAATGATCAGCTTTATCTGGAAAAATATAGTTTGCCGGTTCGGGGTCCCACAAGCGATAGTGACAGACAATGGAAAGCAATTCGAAGGAAAGAAGATAAGAGATTTCTGCAAAAAGTGGGGTATCAAGAAGCATTTTTCAACACCATATCATCCTCAGTCTAATGGCCAAGTCGAAGCAGTTAACAAGATAATCAAGCATATCCTCAAAATCCGTCTGGTCGATAAGAAAGGCAAGTGGTCGGAAGAACTGCCCGAGGTACTTTGGGCATATAGGGTATCACAAAGAACAAGCACTGGAGAAACACCATTTGCTATGGCATTCGGTACAGAAGCAGTCATACCTATAGAGCTCAAAATACCGACTGAGAGGATAGCCGAGTTCAATGAACAGGAAAACAACAAGGCACTAGCTGCAGAGATGGATTTGATCGACGAAAAAAGAATCTCAGCAGAAATAAAAAACGAGATATACAAAAGAAGGATTGCAAGGTACTACAACTCACAAGTAAAAGTCAGGGAATTTGAAGTCGGAGATCTGGTGCTCCGAAAAATCCTAGCAACACCTCCAGGTGTATTTGGACCGACTTGGGAGGGCCCATTCAAGATAACTCAAAAGTGGCATAACGGCACATATGATCTCGAAGACATGGAAGGCAACTCGGCCCAATACACCTGGAACGCGGCTTTGTTGAAGAAATATTACCAATAATTAGGAAACCAATGTAAAGTTTTTTACAGACTATCGTGTCGTTTATATTTTTGTAAGGTGTGAGATCGATGAAATCTTTGTATGTGGATGAATGATGGTTCATTGAATTATGTACATAAGAAAGCAAAAGGTGTTAAAACCCAACTGTTCGCCAAACAGAAAAGCTGCTCGCCGAAGATACTATATGCATAAAAGCACAAGTACAGAGGAGGCGAGCAGCAGGGTCCATGAGACCAAAAGGCCCACCTAATCGCCCCCTCACAAGAAAGTTGCTCGCCAAAGATACTAAGTGCATAAAGCATAAATATGGTAGAGGCGAGCAACATGGCACATGCCAACGCATAATTGCTCGTCCCGAAGTTGAATGCACTTAAGTACAAATACGACAAGTGGCGAGCAACAAGGCATAGAAAGAAGCATGATAAAGGGTTAAGTTCTTAAAGAACAAAATAAACCCATACATGAACATGCATAAATTTGCAAGGAAAAGTATTTTACTTTCAACATAAGAAAGAAATACTTAAGCAAAAAATAATTAAAGGGCAAATAAGAGGCGAACAATAAAATAAAAGTGCAATTCTCATTCATTAGCACCAAAAATTACAAGAGATGAACATACAACCATCATCCTACCACATCAGCTAGACAAAAAAGAAACTAAGCCTAAGTCTCGGGAGCTGGCGGAGCAGGTGGCACCAAAGGATCTTGGGAAGGAGGAGGTGGAACATCTTGCACAGTGACCCCGGGGACCTGCTGTTCGCCTACTGCTGCAGAAGAGCTTGTTTCACCAAGAGGATTAGGGAGAAGGGGACCCAAAGCTTCAAAGATATTCATGTCCCTGTCCGCCTCCACTCTCTCCCTGGGGGCAACAACACGAACATCGTCTTTGAAGATGTCTAAGTTAACCCCCATCTCTCCTAGGTCGGCTACTGGGATCTCAAAGCCGGGTGCTGGAGGGTTTTCTGTGACATAATCCGTGAAGTCCTTGATAGTCGAGGTCATCACGTCCAAACCATTATCCAAGGCATACTTCACGTTTCTTACACTATCAGCATACGCACAGATGTAACCAAGGTTGGTATTGTCGGTTACATCCTGCACATAAGTGGTGTAAGAAATGGCACGCTTGTTCTTCTTTTCCAATTGGTCGACGTGGACCTTCAACGATTCCACCCTTTCCACCAGACCCACCCGCTCGGTCTCCAAGACTTGCAAACGATCCGTGGCGACGCCTAAATCCAACCTAAGCTTCTCTGAAGCGTTAGACGCTATCATCTCCCGGTCCTCAGCGGCCTTTACCTCTCGCGTCCATGTGAGCTTGGCTCGCTCGAAGTCAGCCTTCATCTTAGCCAACTCTTCATCTTTCTTCTTCAACTCCTCGTCCCTCTTCTTCAACTGAACAAGTTGAGCATCACGATCTGCTTCAACTTGCTCGAGCCGTCGCCCCAGACCGCGATTTGTTCGCTCTAACTCGACGGCTTGATCCAAGACTCGTTGGGCTGTAATTGATTGATGGCTCGAGTTGTAGCTCAACAGACGAGCATTATCACTGAGACTTTGGCTCTGAATAATTTCCTCGCCGGTCTTGGTCCACGAGCGGGGGACATATTCCATGGCTCTGCGGACGTGGGAGTCTTTAATTTCTTGGGGTGCGGGAGGAGACTTCACACAGCTAAACTGGTGAAGCACCTTTGAACGACCGGGATAGTCGTTTTTCCGGTACCTGTTCAAAAGAAAAAGTCATCAGAAAACAAAGTCAAAAGAGTGAACGATCAAACTGAATAGGAAGATACTCACTCCCTCATCTTCACGGGGTCGTAGCCCAAATATGAATTGTCAGGAGATGTGCTTCTTCCTTGACCGGCGATCATAGCACCCACAACTTGCTGCTCGGTCACCTCCTCCACCGGCGAGGAGCGAGCAGTAGATTTACCCACTTGGGAAGAGCCTTGCCCTTTTGCCCGCTTAGCACGGTCATCTCCCCTACGAGGAGCAGTTTCCTTGGCAAGTCGTTTCTTGCCCCTCGTGTCTTGGGGAGGCGGCGAAGAGCGAGCAGGAGGGCGGGGAGCAGGAACAGGAGCCTGAGGAACAGGGAGAGGGTCCTGGGGAGCTTCTTCTTCATCCTCATCTGCTTCAGCTCTAAGCCTGATCAAAGAAGTGCAAGGATCAAACTTTTTCTTCTTTGAAGGATGATTAGCTGCCATCTGTTTAACCCGACGTGCGAGTAAGTGATAGCTTTCGGGAATGGGAGGAACAGCGACCGTTACCCTTTGAGCTGAAAACAATACAAAAATTCAGTAAAATTGACAAGTAAAACTTATCCTAAAAACGACCAACAAGGCCTAGGCGACCAGCAGGGTCTAGACGACCAGCAGGGCCTAAGCGACCAGCAAGGCCAAGGCGACCAACAAGGACAGATAATAGAAAACACGGGAAAAATAACAAAGTAATGCTTACCCTCAGGGACCTCTGCGTGTGCTTCCAAATGGTGAGCACTAGTGATAAACTGAGCGTGCTTGCGAAGGTGCGCTTGCGAGAGATGTTCAACACTCCGATCTTTAACGTTTCGAAGAGAAATCAACGCAAGGACGTATAGAAACTCTTCACTCAAATCCGGATGCCCCCACTTCAGGATACGCGGACCTGCAAAAACAAAGAAAAAGATTAAAATTAGTTCACCTAAAAGTTCGATGAACTAAGATTTAAAACCGTACGCCGAATTTCGCCGAAATGCGTAGGAGAGTCTATACGCCCCGGTCCTCCCGAAAAATCGGAGGACGCCCGCCAATCGCCGCCAATATAAAAGAACTGCCTGTGCCAACCCTTGACCTTATTGGGCACTCCTTCAATTAGCTTAACGCCACTGCGGGCTTTGATGTAATACCAACCAAGCCCTTCTTCATGAGCAGCCGAAGAGATAGTCAGTGCGTAGTGTATCTCTGTCGTGCTGATCTTATTCCGGTACCCCTCCAACCCGAAAAGGGTAATAAAAGACAGTAGAGTACTCCAACCGTTAGGAGTAATCTGAGTGATTGCCAGGTTTATATCCTTCAGGAATTGCCCGATTACAGGATGTAGAGGAAGGGGAACCCCAATTTAAGTATGTCGAGGTTGATGGCAGTGCAACCTGGAGGTGGGTCGTCAGCTCTCTCTCCTGGTTGGGGGGCATACAAATGGATGTCGTACGGAATACGATAGCGAGATCGTATCCGAACTAAATCCTCCTCTATAATCTCGCTGGGTACCCTACCAGCTGTGTATGGCGATGAACGGGCCTCCATAATAGGTCGAGCGGGAGTAGGGAAAGCCTGGTGGTACTTATTCGCATAATCGATCCAATCTTGTCTTTGAACTACGGCTTTGGGAATAAGAGATTCGGGCATTGACCTTGAAACGGGAAAGTTTATCTCTTGGAGAAATCCCCATGTGACTCCCTCTTGCTCGCCCCCTGGTCCAGTTGCTCGCTGCTCGCTCCTTACTTGGTGCTCGCTGCTCGCTCCCCTCTCTTCTGGAAGACTCATCCCATCTATTTCAGCAGCGACCTCGGAAGAATCTTCACCCAAGTCCGAGTTAGTCCCCTCTCGAGCCGAGGAGCGAGCAACAGGGCCTTGGACGTCCTGCTCGCCCGAGCTTTCCACAGCATAGAATGAATCAACGGAGCGAGCAACGGAGCTCGCCTCAGAGCCCGTCTCTTCATCAACGAGCAGGGTCCTGGGGTTTTGCCCAGCTGCTCGCCGGAGCGAACGGCGAGGAACAGGGGCTGACGGTTCATCTTCCATGGGCCTTTTTCCCAGATCTCGCCCAACAATCTCAACAGATGGCGTATGACTTGAGGAAGGTGACGTCATCTTCGAAAATTTTTGAAATTTTTCGAAAATCCCTCGTACAAATCAAACGATGGAATCAAACGAAGGAGGAAGTAATCACGACGGCGATGCGACGGCGACACGGCGGCAATGCGACGGCGACGCGGCGGCGATACGGCGGCGACGCGGCGGCGATACGGCGGCGGCGATGGCGGATAAGGAAAATGAAGAACGAAAATGGCGAAATTGGAAAGTGAAATGCAAGCAATAACAAGAACAAACAAGAAAACCAAAGGATTTACCTTTGATTTGGACAAAATCGGCTGTAGAATCGAAGAAAACAACGAAAAGGAAAGCTCGAAAACTCTTCAATGGCAGTTTGCTTATGGAAGAACGAAAAAGAAAGAAAATGGAAGGGGAGAGCTATTTATAGATATGGATTCGGGGGCAGAAGTAAGGAAAGTAAAAAATTGAGGCCCCTAGTTGCAAATATAGGGGCGCACGCTTTGGCAGACTGCGTCGCTTCGTATTCCGTGCCTCGGGAAGTGAAACGACGCAAGTCAAGAGGACGTTCCACGCTGCTCGCCTCCTGGAGTTCCCCGCTGGTCGCTCCCCAAAAGTTCCCGCCTAAAAGAGATTTGAAAACCTATTGCTCGCTCCCTACAAAAATCAAACCCACTTTCCCTGTTGCTCGCTTCCTATTTAATAACAGTCTATCCTATAGTTTGACAAAAAGAATATATATCCTTTTATGCCAAACTAGGGGGCATTGTTGATAGGCGAACAGCCGGGCAACGAGATTAACATAAAGATACTATTCTAATAAGATTAAGAGATCATCAGAATTAATAATATGAAAGAGGGCGAGCAACAGGGATTATACGCCCTAAGAGGCGAGCAGCAGGGACTGCTGACCAAATAGATGAAGACGAGCAACAGGGACTATACGCCCTAAGAGGCGAGCAGCAGGGACTGTAGACCAATTGGAAGAGGACGAGCAACGGGGACAAGTACCCATCTGAAGGTGGCGAGCAACCGGTCATAAAGGTCATTGCGAGGTAGCAAACAACAAGAACAAGAAGACCCAAAGTCTCAACAAGAGGCGAGCAGGCGAGCAACTGGGATTATAAGGGTTTCCAACACCCAACGAAGACGTACAGACGAGTAGCTGGGCACCAAGGAGAGTAGCTGAGTGGTTTCAAAGACCAAGTACAACATTGGGAATGTCAAGAGTCACTAACTTTAGAAATAGTCAATGTGTCTTTACACTTGGCACCCATTCATTGGGCAATAGATTAGTTGTTGTACAAAAGTCATAACACTTGGCAAAATCCCAATGGCTAAGCCATCAAGATGGTGACACCTAGCCTCTTTATATGTCTATAAATACCCCTTCATTTGCATGAAGGGGGAGGATTTTTTCCCATAATAAAAAGTTGCCCAACTCTTGCCAATTTATTCCTTACATATCACTTGATCAAATTTCATGATTTCTTAGTATTTGTTTGATGATCTTATGTAGTAAAAACAGCCACTAATCATCATAGATTAGAAAAGGTCATCAACACATGAATCCGCCATAAATGACTGGAAAGCATATGGCGAAGCATGAATCCGCCATAACTGTATCTCACATATTTTCACTTTACAGGTTTTTTTTTTGCTTGTATAAATCTTTGATATCACATGTACTCAAATTGCACGGACGATCTGATTTGAAACCGCCGTGACCTGATTTGAGAAGAAGAATACGTTATATCAGAGTGAAAAGGGAAAAAAATCTGTTATATAAAGGATATTTTTGTAAATATACATCATATCCCCAAGTTTAAATTAATTATCACACCTATTTTGGTGTAATTTAATATCTACGCGGTTAAGCAAAAGTCCGGGTTATCCCCGGGTCAAGGGATTTAAAATAAAAAATCATCATTCAAAGTAAACATATAATAATATTATATATATAATCACTATCCAACCTTATCATTGAAAGTAAACGCACCCTAAGTTTATTAGAAATCCTATTAAAGGCTTATATATGTATGTCAAAGGACATAGCTCACGATATTTTCTAACACGTTTCATAAGCTAAACACTATTCTATTATTTAGATACATGTGATAACTACATAATAACAATTTATTAAATACACATACATGTACTAAAAATTATATAATCAAACACAAAAAATACTAATTTTTTTTAACTTTTTAGTGACAATAATTGATTCTGTCATATCTTATTATCATAGCTTTTCTATTTAAATGTTCGTAACGATAGGATCCTATCATTTAAAAAATTTAACTAAAGAAATTATAATAATAGAATTGTTGTGATGTTGTTTTGTTTTAAGTGAATGAATCTATGATATTATGGAGTGTACGTACAAAAGATCTAATGTATATGAGTGCACGGCATGTCCTCATGTCTAATAATGATTAGGTTAGAATTTTCAACCCTAGAAATCAAATAAATGAAAACTGTACCCTAAAAAGAAAAGAAAGATTCTCCCTTTCGAGCATTAAACCCCAATTTAAGCAATACATATATAGCTGTTAAATGACAAGAAAGTTGGTCTACATCACCAACAATTATTAAGCAATATATTTTAACAGAATTTCAACACCAAAATCATATACAGTCTCTATCTAGAATGATGCAAAATCATTTAATTTTATTTTATACTGTCACGCAAACATATTTCAATTTTTCTTCTTTTGTGTGCTCATTTACGAAGGTAAATTGGAAGAACAGACACAAGTTAATTGCAATTTATTGGCACAATTTTTTTTTTACGGAGCTGGTTATTCAAGATATTTTTGGCGTTTTTTTTTTTTTACGGAGCTGCTCACGGTTACTTCGAACGATTGATCTTCCAATATACTAGTTTCAATAATTTCCATTCATTACACTTTTTCCTGACTGCTTGGACGAGAAGGTTATTTACAACAATAGAAGGGATTGATCCAATAATAAGAATTTAGAAATGATCCAAATACTCTAGCAAAACATTGAACCAAAATATTACCATCCACAAATATTTTGCACATTTCACTATTCATTCCCTATAAAGATCTTTAAATTACATACCATTCTACTAATAATTACATAGTAAAACAATTTTTTTTATTTATTTAAATTAAACAATAAATTTTCAAAAAATATATTTTACCATTTAAATACTACAAATCAATTCTCATATTAAAATTTCTGAAAAGTCAACTATGAAAAGTGTTTCGGACGAAGATTGTAGTATTTTTTCTTATTAATAAAAAAGAAAAACACTTTACCCAATATTTGGGTAAATTGCGCCAAACCTCCTTGTGGTTTGAAAAATCGGCATGAAACCCCCCTATGCTTTAAAAATTGCGTCAAACCCCCATGTGGTTTTATAAATATAGCACAAGATTCCTTTTGTTTTTCTTAAAAAATTAATAGCGTTAATTTTTAACCCGTATGACTATTATATACTTCTGACTTGTTGACGTTCTTTCATAAAACACCTTAGCGCAAACTAAGGTTTATCTTCAAGCAAAATTTCAAAATTTATACAGTTTTTTTTTAGAAAATATATGTGAATTTCTTGAAAAAACTTGCTTATTGTGAACATACAAAGACTTGAGCAAGAAGAAATTTGTTGTTGCTGATTTTCTTTAAAACGAAAAGTGTTTAGGGTAGGTTCCAATTTCTTTTAATTTTTATTTGTATTTTTCTTAATATTTCTAACTACAAATTATTTACTAAATGCTATGTTAAAACATAATTAGATATAAAGAGAATTTTTTAAAAGTATTTTCACTTCTTGTCTATTTAATAGACAATAATTATTAAATAAATTAACTACATAAAAGCATAAGATTATAAAATAAAATAAAAACTTAAAAAAATCCATAATAGAAGGAGCATTTAATTTAGTTAATGGAGGGATAATTGTGTCAATATATTAAAAAAAAAAAAAACCTCACAAAAATTTGCATGAGGTGTGCGTGAATTGCACATTACTGTTAATTTTAGTAGAGTTTGGGGTTTAATGCTATATTTATATACCACAGTGGGATTTCATGTTATATTTATAAATCATAAGGGGGTTTCATGCTATATTTATAAACCATAAGGGGGTTTCATGCTTATATTTATAAAACTATAAAAGAATTTGACACAATTTTTAAAGCACATGAGAGTTTCATGCCGATATTTCAAACCACGAGGGGGTTTGACGCATTTTACCCCCAATATTTGGGTCCTCACTTTATATAAACACAAAATTAGATCTGAATTATGATAACAAATTAAAATTCTGGAATATCAATAAAAGTTAATTTAAAAATTAAAAAATAAATACCATCCTGGACAACAAACTCTTCAAGGGGTTTTAGCCCTGTATATATTTTTCCGTTTAAACATTTATTTACTTTTTAAAAAATAAATAAAATAAGCAAAGGTCTTATTTACACCAAACAATTCAAGTGTATTTTCTCAGTTAGGCTTTCACTGAATAGTGAGAGCTGATACACTGAAGTAGGGTTAGGTTGTTGTTGACAGCGATTTCATGAGAATCTCGCCGTCGGGTTCCTAGCGGGTAGGATTTGTGTAATAATTATGACTGAAAACAATAAATGCAAGAGTAAATGAGCTCTCAAGAGTAGATTTGTAATAAATGAGTTGTGTGTTGCATTTGAGCAATAAATGACCTATTTATAGTGTTCAAGGTGGGCTCACCCACTTGAGCTGATATGCTCGCGGGCCCCACCTGATCCTAGCTGGATAGCCATGAGTGGCTATAACCCCCCCTACAGGCCAATGAGGGGGCGCCACCTGACACTGTTGACCTCAGCTGATGGGACTTGTCCCAACTACCTACTCTGACCCTGTCACATCTGTTGACCTGATGACACTGGACGTTCCTTCACAGTTGGCGACGCCTGGGATCGGGCAGATGGGTACACGGGTAACCGGGCACCGTGTAGGTGGCGAGTACCATGGAGATCCTTTCACGGGTAGCGGGTAGAAACTGCCCCAGAGCTCGCCGCTGGCCGGCGGACCCCCTGGCCCATTGAGTTTAGTATCCTTCCCGATAGCACCTGGAGTTCCACGTCGGGTAGATTCTTCTGACCTACTCGTCTACTCATCCCGAGTCGGCGACGAGTTTCTCTTGTTCGTGCCCCGCTATGGTTTAATGTGTTTAAGCCTGATACCCGAGGGGTCGGGTAGTAATATCGGGCGTAACAATTGCCCCACCAGCCCGACGTCGAGGGGGCTACAGCCGTCGGGTGGCGGGCTGGTCGAACCATGAACTTGATTTTAAATTTGAATTTTGGGTGTGTCGTTCCGTCTTTCGAGGTGGCGCTTCGTACTCTACGTCTGCTGACGTCACGGGATGGCGTGACTGACGCGTAAGATCTCAGGCGTCACGTCCGCCGATTCTGTCCCTAACCGTTGTGCGCGTGTCCCTCACGCGCCCCCTGACTCTTGCTTATTTTTAATTTTGACCCCATTTTTTGCATTTTAGTCCCCCCCCTTCTCCTATAAATAGGGGTCTCCTCCTCTCCTTATTTTTGCTCTTCATTTCCTTGCCCCTCCTTTGCAAGTTTTTTAGTTTTCCGGCGAGTTTTTCGGCGACATTCCCAGAATCTGGTGATCCTTTCCGAGTTCCAAGGTAATCTCTTCTTCTTCTTCCTTCCATATTGCTTTTCTTCATTCCAATGAGTGACTCCATCGAGAGTGTTGTGGCCGCCGATGCCATCCACTTCCGCCGCCGCACTGCCACTGGTGCCGAGAGGCCCCTCCGCCCTTCCGGTGAGGGGACATCTCGTGCCGCCGCCAGAGAAGGCGAAGGCACCTCCACGGACGTGGATGCTTATGCCGACGACTTAGAGAGGATGAGCCTCCAGCGAGAGAGCGCCACACTCTGTGTTTCCCCCGTATCATCCTACCCGCCTCGGGCCGAGAACTATTTGTTCGATCAGGAGGCCGTACCCGAAAATATTGACTATGCCGATAACTGACTGATTGGGTTTGACTACACCAAGTACATGAGCCGGTTCGTGCGAAGAAGTCCTGTCCGCGAATACCTCGAGGCCCAGGAGACCGATTTTGGGGCCTCTCGTCGCCCTAGTTTCTTGCCCCCGGACGCCGACCTCGAGGAGCTTTACTGGACCTTCCAGACGCCTGCCGATGTTTTCTTCTACGCCCCCCAGAAAAATGAACGAGCAGATCAGCCTCCCGAGGGCTTAATCGCCATAAATTTGGACACGCTTCACTCCGGGCTCCGCTTCCCGCTCCACCCGACCATCTCCAAGCTGCTCGCCGCGTGGAACTTGTCGATCACTCAGATCACTCCCAACGGGTGGAGCTACATATTGGGTGCGATGGTCGCGCTCGGTCGCCGGGGGCTGCACCGCATGCCGACTCCGGCCGAGATCAATTACTTATACTATACGGTGGCCTCGGTTGGGCGAATGAACCAGGGGTACTACTCCGTGAAGCCCCGGGGTGGCGACGCTATCGTTTTCGGCATCTCGTCGAAGGTGACGCACTGGCACGAAAAGTGGTGGTGGGTCGGCGGCGTCTGGGAGAGTGTCGGCATTGACGGGAAAGTCATCTCGGTTCCCCGGGAGTATCGTCGAGGTAAATACCAAATTCTATCCTCACCTCCTCAGTACTGATCTAATTTTTCTTTCACTGTGCAAGCAATCCAGTTCCCAACCAGACCGACTTGATCGATGATTTCCAGCAAACACTTGCCTTGGTGAGGTCGGAGAGCCAGGATAACCGCGACGTCGACCTCCTCAACAGTGACGAGTACAGAAGGCTTTCTGGGCTCCAAACCCTCCCGCGCCACTTGGATTTTGGTGGTAATATTCTCCCCTCTCAGTTTCCTTTTATGCTCGTAATTTTCTTCCCGATTTTTACACAACACATCTTTCTGCAGAACAACGCTTCCCGGCAGAGTCCTCCACTCCGTCTGCCTCCCTGGTTCTCTCTCCTCGACCCATACCCGATGCCGGCCAGGCCTCCATCCCTATCGTCAACGTTGAGACCTCCGAGGAGACCGTCGACATGGGTCCCAAAAGGAGCGCTACGGCCAAGCTGGCAAAGCGGGGAGCCGTCCGACCAGCAGGGGTGGTGATCCGCAGCCACCCGCAGACTCCCGCGCCGCCCGCGACCTCCTCCCCGACAGACGGCCAACGACCATCTAAACAGGCCCGGGTAGAGGCTCAGACCTTGGTTGACCCAACGATGGTGGCCTTGAACATGAATCCGGCGATGGGCGGGTTGGTAGCCGGCACCATCGAGGTGACCATTGGTGGGTCGGCCTATGCCTCTCGCGACCGCAACGACTTCTCCTTCCTCGGCTGGGGCAACCACCTCACGTAAGTGTTTCTTGCTTAGTTTCCTGGTCATCTTGTGACTTTTTCTTTTACCTAACTTTTTGTCCCGGCGTCCTGTAGGCCGGACCCTCTTCCCCCGCCGGAGGTTCTCCAGTTCCTGCGCTCGCAGGATCCTCCCTACGCGGAGGCTGTCCCGGAGTCCTGGCCGGAAGAGCTTCGCCGGGCAGTGGTGAACCTGCCCCGGTCTTGGACCCTTAACTGCAAGAAGGTCTCTCGCACCGCCCCCGTGCCCGACCGACTGAGGTCCGCCACCATCCGAGCTTCCCGCGATGCCATCGCTCTGGAGGGCATCATGCTCGACTATTAGCGGGATGTGCGGACTCTGGCCGCCTACAAGGCTAACTTCCAGACTAAGCGGGACAAAGCCGCCCGGCTGGAGGAAGAGAACAAAAAGCTCCGGGAGGAGTTGGAGGTCGCCCGCAAGAGCCATGTGGAGCTGGAAGAGGAGAAGAAGAGGGCGCTTGTCGATGCCGAGGCGAGGACGGCTGAGGGAGTCCGTCGGGCCAAGGAGGCCCTTGCCGCGGAGGTCGAGGCGCGTCTGGAAGCTGAGCGTGCCCGTCTAGCCGTGGAGAGCGAGTCGGCTGGATCTATGGTGTATATCAATGCATATGCCGACTCGATCCGCTCCCTGCTTCGCCGAAACCTCGAGGCCGACTACTCCGGACCCTTGGAGGACCTAAGGAGTTATGTCGAGTCCAATCCCCCTTCTGCGGACTACGACATTACTCTGAAGGATTTGGCTGATCGTGGGGTAGACCTGTCGTTCCTCGGCGACCCGTCGACCTTCATCTACCCTCTGGCCGACGAGGAGGTGGCCAAGGATCCGGGGGTGGTGGATGAGGCGGCTCCGTGAATATCTCCCTCTTTTTTCTTTCTTTTGTTTCCAAGTTTGTTGGCCGCAGGCCGTTGTAACCTTTTATTCTCCCGATCTTAATGGAATCGTCATTTCCTTTTGTTGTTGCTTTTGCTTTCTCGGTTTTCATTCAAATCGAATAAGTGGGATTGAGTTAACAATCGATTAAGAATTAACCAAATGATTAATGAGTGAAGTACTTTAGCCGATTGACGGGCAGCGACTTCACAAATATGAGATTGAATTAACAATCGATTAAGAATTAACTAAACGATTAATGAGTGAAGTGCTTTAGCCGATTGACGGGCAGCGACTTCACGAATACGAGATTGAATTAACAATCGATTAAAAATTAACCAAATGATTAATGAGTGAAGTGCTTTAGCCGATTGATGGGTAACGACTTCACGAATACGAGATTGAATTAACAATCGATTAAGAATTAACCAAATGATTAATGAGTGAAGTGTTTTAGCCGATTGACGGGCAGCGACTTCACGAATACGAAATTGAATTAACAATCGATTAAGAATTAACCAAATGATTAATGAGTGAGGTGATTTAGCCGATTGACGGGCAGCGACTTCACGAATACGAGATTGAATTAATAATCGATTTTATTGATTACAACTTTGCGCTCGAGAGGCAATTACATTGAGGCCGCTCGCGGGCAAGAGGACGATGCAAGCTAAATTATCTAGCCGCTACTGGTAGTATTTTTTTAGTAGGGAGGCGTTCCAAGGGTATTGGGCCGGATTGCCCTCAAGGCTTTCTAGATCATAGGCGCCGTTGGCCAGGCGCCTGGAGATCTTTAGGGGTCCCTCCCAATTTGGGTCAAATGCCCCCTTGGGCTGCCCGACCGTCTGTCGTAGCATCAGGTCCCCAGCTTCGAATTCTCTAATCTTGATCTTCGAGTTGAAGTATTTTTCAGCCCGACGTTTATAAGCTATGTTTCTTTGCTCGGCGGATAGCCTTCTCTCCTCCAGCAAGTCCAACTCATTTAGCATGGCTTGGTCGTTCTCGGTCCCCACGGGTTGCGAGGTGCGGAGGCTTGGGATAATGACCTCGGCTGGGATGACTGTCTCCGTTCCGAAGGTTAGAGCGAAATGAGTCTCCCCGGTGGCGGTGCGGCTGGTTCTGTATGACCATAATACTTCGGGTAGCTTGCTCGCCCATGTTCCCTTGCTCTCCTCCAATCTTGCTTTCAGCGTGTTTTTGATTATTTTATTCACCGCCTCGACCTGCCCGTTCGACTGAGGATGATAGGGTGACGAGAACAACCTCTTGATCTTGTGCTTTAGGCAGAATCTCTCCATCTCCAACCCGTCAAATTGGTTCTCGTTGTCCGAAATGATTATCTGAGGGAGGCCGAATCGGCAGATTATGTTACGCCAGATGAACATAATGACATGCTCCTGGTCGATTGTTTTTAGCGACTCCGCCTCCGCCTATTTGGTGAAGTAATCCACGGTGACAACTGTGTACTTGACGCTGCCCGGGGCTGTGGGCAAAGGACCAATGAGATCGATCCCCCACTTTGCGAACGACCACGGGCTCAGGATCGAAGTGAGCTCGGTTGGAGCCTGGTGGATTGCTGGCGAATAAATTTGGCATTTGTGGCATGCCCGTGCATAGTTGATCGTGTCTTTCTTTAGAGTGGGCCAGAAATATCCCTAATGTATAACTTTCTGGGCGAGCACTTGGCCGCCGGTGTGGTTCCCGCAGCGCCCCTCGTGGACTTCCACCAAGATCTTCTTTCCCTGCCCCGGCGTTATGCATTTTAGGAGGGGTAGGGCGAAGTCTCGCTTATACAACTGGTTCCTGAAGATCGTGTATCGGGCCGCCCAAAGTTGTAACTGTCTTGCCGCTACTCGATCCTCTGGGAGTTTGCCGTTGCGGAGGTACTTCAGAATGAGAGTTATCCAGTTGTCCTCCTCCTGCCCCAGATTGGTTACTCGCTGGCTCGTGCTCGAAGGGGCTGTCAGGTAAGTGACTGTGATTTACGACATGTCAGCTGCCCCCTCGGATGTTGCAAGGCGGGCAAGGGCGTTTGCTTGAGTATTGTCGAGTCGGGGCACCACCTCTATATGGACTTGGTCGAATTTTCCGAGGAGGTTCTTGGCTAATCCTTGATAGACCGCCATTCTGTCGCTGCGCGCCTCGTATTCTCCTGAGATTTGGCATGTTACAAGCTGCGAGTCGCTGTAGATTTGGAGCCTCTTCACTCCCATGGCCATGACCATTTCCAGGCCATTGATTAATGCTTCGTATTCAGCCTCGTTGTTAGTTGCGTGGAAACCGAACCTGATGGCCGTCGTGAACGATTGGCCGGATGGGCTGAGAAGGACAATTCCCGCGCCTGCCCGCAAAGTTGTGGAGGATCCGTCGACATACATTTTCCACGGTGGTTGCTCGATCTTGGACATCGCCTCCGGGTAGGTGAGCTCGACTATGAAGTCGGCCATGGCCTGGCCTTTAATGGATGTTCGAGGAGCGTACGTGACTCCGAACTGCCCGATCTCTACTGCCCACTTGAGGCATCTGCTCGCTGTGTCAGGTCGATGCAAAACTTGACGAAGTGACATCGTGGTCAGTACCTCCACCTGGTGATCGAAGAAGTATGGGCGTAACTTACGTACACTCATTACTAGCGCGTAAGCCAACTTTTCTAACGGCGGGTACCGTAGCTCGGCGGCGTGGATTGTCTGGCTGACATAGTAGATCGGCAGATGTGTCTGCCCCTCAGCCCGCACTAGCACGACACTGAGAGCTGAGTCCGAGGCCGCCAAGTAAAGGTAGAGCTTCTCGCCGGGGACGGGTTTGGCCAATACCTGGGCGTTTGACAAATACGCCTTCAAATTATCAAACGTGAGTTGGCTCTGGGGTATCCAGTTTAGTTTCCCCTTCCGCATGTTGTCGAACAATGGTTTGCACCGGTCCCCCATGCGTGAGATGAAACAGCTGAGGGCGGCCAGGCTGCCCGTCACCCTCTGTACCTCATTTACTGTTCGCGGAGCGCTCATGTCGAGGATCGCCTGAACTTTGGTCGGGTTTGCCTCGATACCTCGCTGGCTGACCATGTGCCCCAAGAACTTGCCAGACTCGACGCCGAAACTGCACTTTTTCGGGTTGAGCCTCATCCAATATTTTCTTAAGATTTCGAATGTCTCGACTAGGTGAGTGAGGTGGTCTTCCTTCTTCTCGCTTTTGACAATGATGTTGTTGATATACACCTCCATGGTCGCCCCAATTTGGTCGTGAAACATGTGGTTGACCAGCCTTTGATAGGTTTCCCCTGCGTTTATGAGCCCGAAAGGCATCTGCTTCCAGAAGTACATGTTCTTCTCTGTGAGGAAAGTGGTGTATTTCTGGTCGTCGGCGGCCATCGGGATCTGGTGGTAGCCGGCAAATGCATCCATGAAAGTGAGCAACTCGTGCCCGGCCGTGCTGTCCACCAGATGGTCGATGTGCAGCATCGGGAAGTGATCCTTGGGGCATGCTTTGTTCAGGTCCGTGAACTCAATGCACAGCTGCCAGGTGTTGTTGTTTTTCTTGACGAGGACGGCGTTAGATACCCATTGGGGTTTATCGTCGGGGTCGACCATCCCGATAAGCTTGTTGTCGAGCAGTTTTTTGACCTCAGTGGCTATGGCCGCGTATTTGTCTGGGCCGAACTTTCTTCTCTTTTGCAAGACTGGCTTGCGGGCTGGGTCGATGTGCAACTGGTGGGAACATACGGCTGGATCGATCTCAACCATGTCTACGCCCCATGCGAATACATCCAAATTCTCTTCTAGGAAGGCTGTCATCACTGCTCGCATTTTGTCGGTCATCGATGAACCGAGCTGAACACTCACTTCTGGCCGGTTCTTCATTGTGACCGAGATCAGCTTCTCGATCGGGCTGGCTCCCCGCTCACCAAAGCGTGGATCGTCGATCTCTCCTGTTAGGGTGCTTTCGATTTCCATGGGTTCGAAGCCGATCCTGGGCTCTAGTTCGATTTGAATGTCTTCAAAATTTTGGAATCTTCATCCATTGGGTGGGTAGTGGGTGGGATTTCTTCGTCTATCTCCATGTCTCCCTCCCCGATTGTGCATATATAATCTAAATTTGCAGAATTTGAAATAAGATCGATATACGCTAAACATCCGCGTGTCATTTTCTAATTACCCTTAAGAGTTCCAACTTTTCCGGAGGGGGTTGGGAACTTAATACAATAATAGAATGCTGAGGCGGCGGCATCGAACTCGTGCTCGAATGGCCTGCCGAGAAACCCGTTATAGGTTGACGGCTGGTCGACAATAATGAAGTCGAGCTGTTTCGAAGCCTTAACCTCAGCATGTATACTAGAAACTAATTCTACGGCTAGCCTAACTATCCCGTAGGGTTTTACAGTGGCATCGCCGAATCCCTTGATGACCTGGTCGCATGGCTCCATGTATTTCTCGAAGGAGCTATCTAGTCGAATGCGGCCTTGAAGAGGATGTTGTAGTAGGCCCCGTTATCGATGAGCATGCGATGGACGGTGATGCCAATGATGTTGACAGATACGACCAGGGCGTCGTGGTTCGGGTAGATGACCCCAGTGCGATCCTCCTCCTTGAAGGCGAGGAGGTTTGACTCTTTTGCCGTCATGTTGACTGGCATGGTGATTTGGTGGACATTGTCCATTGCTCGCAGCTCACTTTTCTGCCAGCGGTTGGAGAGCGAGGTGGTGGGCGCGAACCCTCCCACAAGGGAGAGCATATTGACTGCGCGGCGGGCTTGGTGTTTCGGCATCGGTGGGTATATGAGGGTTGCCTCCCGGTTTAGCTCCACGGGGTGGGCAGCGGCTTGCGCCTCCGGCCTGGCCGCCGGTCTCTTCACGAACTCCTCCAGTTTGCCCTCCTCGAAGAGCCGCCAGAGCTGCTTCAAGAGGTCGCGGCACTCGCTCGTGTTGTGCCCGACAGTTTGGTGGTAATGGCAGTATTTGTTGGGGTTGAGTTGCACCCCTGGCTTGTGAACCCACGATCGGGCCTTGGGCACCATGTTTTTGTCCCGAATTTGCACGTAGACGTACTCCGGGATGGTCGATAATTTCTCGGCCAATTTCACTTCGACGGAGTCGAAGGGTTTGAATGGCTGGGGAGCACGGTAGAAAAAGTTCCTCCGGCTCAACGTGATGCCCACCTGGGCGCGGGGCTTTTCCTTCTCGATCGGGACGCTTTCGCCTAGCCGTTGCGCCAGGATGTCGGCGTTGTAGATAATTTTTCCGGCTCGCTATCGGAACTCCGAGTATGATTTGTGATAGTCCTTGTTCATGGACTTCCACAGCTTTGTTTTTAGGCGGAGTCCGCCTATGATGCCGACGAGCTTGACCTCGTCCCCCACGGGTTCGCCCTCCATGATGATGCGGTCGACCCGGTCGTTATACGCCCGGTCCGTCTCATCTTTCCCTTGGGCTAGGTTGACCATTCGATTGGCGCCTGCCAGACGTGGCGCCATCGAGGAGAAGTGTTCCAGGAACAGCTCCCCCAATTGGTGGAACGAAACCACCTTCCCCGCGGACAACGAGGAGTACCAGCGGTGAGCCCTATCATCGAGGGTTAATGGAAACATCCAGCACTGGGTGGCGTCAGTCGCCCCCATGGAGATCATGTAAGTGGAGTACTTACTCAGGTGGGTGACGGGGTCCATCTCCCCGTCGTACTGGCCCACCGTGGCCACGTTAATTTTTGGTTGGGTGGGGGCCCGTACCAGTATGTCGGCGAGAGGGGAGTTAGGCATGTGAGCGACATGGTGTTGCCCGTCCCGCCTTTCGAGCTTGGCCTCGAGATCCGTCACCTTCTTCAAGGTAGCGGCCATAGCGCTGTCGGCTGCAGGGGGAGAACGGGGACGCGGGTTGTCCCCCAGACGATCACGGACCGACGGCCTCGGGGCCGCATCGTTGTGATGCCTGGGAGAGCGTGCCCGTTCTCACTCTCGGGGCCTGGAGCTGGCATTTGATTCGCATGGGCGGGCTGCTCCCCGAACCTGGGATCCCAATCTGGAGAAAACTGAGCCCGCAGGCCGGCGAGACACCCGCTGAGAGTCGGTCTCCTCATTGAGACGCCTCTTTAGGTTTTGAGGCCGAGGAATACTGGTGGCTCTCCCGGCCGCCTCTTGTTCGGGCCGAGGGTTGCTGGTGGCCATGGTGCGGGCAGGCTCCTTTCCGGGGCGATGGGTCCGGATCGGAGCAGTGTCAATCTCGGCCTGGCGGCGCTCGATCATTGCCCTGGCCGCCTGGAGGTCCTCCGGAGTTCTTATCGCCGACAAGAACTCGAAAGGACCCTGAAGCGTTTCCGCCGTGGCCGAAGCCGGAGTGGCGGCCTCGCCGACGTCTTCGACTTGCTGCTGGGTTCGAGTAGCTTTTGAAGTGACCATTTCAAGGTGGAAACAGTTGGGATTTTTGAGAAAAAATGGGATGTAGTGGTTCGTTTGAGGTAACTAGATAAACGAAACCGAGTGTACTTCGATATTAGTCACCCTCCTTCTAGCGCCAAAATGTTGACATCGATTTCATGAGGATCTCGCCGTCGGGTTCCTAGCGGGTAGGATTTGTATAATAATTATGACTGAAAACAATAAATGCAACAGTAAATGAGCTCTCAAGAGTAGATTTGTAATAAATGAGTTGTGTGTTACATTTGGGCAATAAAGACCCTATTTATAGTGTTCAAGGTGGGCTCACCCACTTGAGCTGATATGCCCGCGGGCCCCACTTGATCCTAGCTGGATAGCCATGAGTGGCTATAACCCCCCCTACAGGCCAATGAGGGGGCGCCACCTGGCACTGTTGACCTCAGCTGATGGGACTTGTCCCAACTACCTACTCTGACCCTGTCACATCCTTTGACCTGATGACACTGGACGTTCCCTCACAGCTGGCGACGCCTGGGATCGGGCAGACGGGTACACGGGTAACCGGGCACCGTGTAGGTGGCGAGTATCCTGGAGATCCTTTCACGGGTAGCGGGTAGAAACTGCCCCAGAGCTCGCCGCTGGCCGGCGGACCCCCTGGCCCATTGAGTTTAGTATCCTTCCCGACAACACCTAGAGTTCCGCGTCGGGTAGATTCGTCTGACCTACTCGTCTACTCGTCCCGAGTCGGCGACGAGTTTCTCTTGTCCGTGCCCCACTATGGTTTAATGTGTTTAAGCCTGATACCCGAGGGGTCGGGTAGTAATATCGGGCATAACTGTTGTCCAGTTAAAACTGTACAATATACACCTCTGATTATTCAGTAAAAATAGTCCTAACTATTTAAAAATGTACTCGAATTTCACGATGCACTTGATATACAAGATACTACACATAAAATAAAAATATAATGCATCAAAAGACCCATAAACTTTCAAATTTTATTTCGAAAGACCCCAAAATAATTTTTAATTTTTAAAATTTCTTTAGACTCCCAAACTATATTTTTTGTTTTAAAAACTCTTAAAGCATATATTTTTTTTTGTTTTAGAAGACTATTTTTTGACAATCCGTTAGAAACACATTTTGTTGAAATTTGATCTTAATAACACTTAAATTAGTTGATTAGTCATATTTTTTTTATAGAAAATATTAAAATGACTCAGGAAAATCTGTGAAATTTCGCCACAAGAAATTTTGTGAAATAAGAATTATTAGTTTAAAATGCCTTTTTAAACAAAAAATAAATAAATTCAAATCCTTTTTAAAAATATATATATATATATACTTTAGGTATGTTTTTAATGCATTATTCCAAAAATAAACATTGCATTGGATTGAATTTTGGAGCTCTTCCCACATTTTATGTCAAATTGCACTAACAAACTTCTCCTCTTTAAAGAAACAACTTTTTCTCAACTCTTTATTCCCCTGTCCCAATCCCTTTTCAAACTTTAACATCAAACCAGAGTGTTTCTCACATGCTCTCTCTTCAACATCATTTTCCTACTTTTCCGTAGCAATCCATTTCTGGCGACTCATCTCTTCCCATTCGCCACACTTGTCGATTCTTCATTGCTTCTACTGCCTCCAATTTCACTGGGTATGCCTCAATTTTTGCTTTTCCCTTTCTTAATTTGTTTATTTCTTCTACGGCTATTCGATTTAAGCTGCTGAAATTTAATTGTTTCAGAAACTTCTAGGTTTTGAGGTTTGTGATGCCAATTTGTTGATTTTGTTAATTGTAAATCTCGATTTTGCCTCGCTTTGTAGATTTTACACATTTGCTCACTGTTGTTGCGTTTCATTGTTGAATTTAATGGTTCGTTGTTGCGTGATTTTGATTCACTTCTTCATATACTGAATTTTGTTAATTTGCTATTAATTTGTTTCAATTGATATGCATAAATGTTTACAGAATATGTCTCAAGGCTATGCTGTTGAGCTTTACTTCGATCCAGCCCTAGAAAACCAGGTTTTAAAGGCCTGGAATGTGTTGGCTCGAAGGCAAATTAGCTCTCAGCTGATTGAGATCGAATCAAGGCCTCACCTCACCTTATTTTCGAGCGATTTCGTCGACATAAACAAGCTCGAAAATGTCCTAAGAGTTATCGGTTCGAAGCAGGAGCCTCTGTCTTTATCCTTCTCTTCAATTGGAAGCCTCCCAAATGACAATAATGTCCTCTTCCTAGGCCCAACCCCATCATTTTCCCTCCTACAATTTCATTCACAGTTGTGTGATGCAATGAAGAAAGAGGGCATAGAAATCGGGGAAGATTATCGCCCCGATAAATGGATCCCTCACTCCCTTGTGGCTCAAGACGTGCCTAAGACTCGTATGGCTGAAGCTTTTACTGTTTTACGGGATTTAAAGCTGCCCGTTTCTGGATACGCAATGGAGATATCGTTGGTGGAGTACCAACCCGTACGGGAAATCTTCTCATTGACGCTTGGTACGCATTATCTTAGTGAAGCTTAAGGCAGCTCTTTTGTTATGACGAGTTAGGTTGTTCCTTTGAATTGTTCTATATTAATATGCTTAAGAAAACTGATTGTAGTTCGTAAGGATCTTGCTTATAGTATCAAATTAGTATTAATTTGAGTTGATGGCTATATGAATATCATCTATTGTGCTACTTGCGTCCTTGGTGTATAAATACATTGTTTGTGTAGGATTGTTATGGATTTCAGTTTTAGATCTGTGTGAATAAATGTAGTGAAAATGGATCATATATTTGTTGATAAAATTCTGCCTTCTTGCTCAGGTTTATGAATCGTTATGCATATGTGGTTAGCTTAATCGTTATAACATATTGTTATGCCTGCTCAAATTGTTGTTGATGTTTCAGAGTCGAGTGTAGTTTCTGTTGTATTCTATCAGAGTTTTCTCATCTTTCTTAGAAACTCCGTATGTTGGCTCTGGAGAGAATTTGCCTGTTAAGTTACATACATACTGTAAAAGTGCCCGGAAAAAGTAGTTTCATTAAGGCATTCGTACGTCTAGATAGGCATGTATGAGTTGGCACACTTCAAATTGAGATCTTACATAATGGTGCTAGTCTAAATTGGTTTATATCTGTGAATTGTCAATTGATACCTCTTAATATTCTACATATTGGCATCATGGCTTTGGCTAGAATATATTAGTCCTTTTTCATGTTTAGACTGTGTAATTGTTACATGATGTGCTCAACTATGTTGTCTGGTTAGGTTATTTGTTAGTTTCTGATGGACCCAACGAAACTTTGTTGGCTGAGAAATAGTTCGGTATGAACCGAGGCTCACTGAATTCAGTTTTTTCTTTTCTTTTCCTCCTAATTTTCGATTGGGACGTAAGTTGTAATCTTTAGAATGATCTTTACGTATGTGTATATGCTTTCTTGATCTCAAATGAGCTTCTTGAATGCTATGTCCAAGCTGATTCTTCATTTTAGCATACAGAAAAATGTTTGATTTTCTGTGTTAGTTTTCTCAAAACCACTAGACAGTGATACTCCTCCGTACTATATCTTCGTTTTAGCATACACAAATATGTTTGATTTTCTGTGTTAGTTTTCTCAAAACCACCAGAAAGTGATACTCCTCCGAATGCTAAATAGTGTACCCATTTCATCATAAAATTAATGTAAACTATATTTAGTCTACGCAGTGTTACATAGAAACCATTTCTCTGCCTTGGTAACTCTTTGCGAAAATTTTGATTTAGGATCGAGGATTGATTTTAAGTTAAAGTAGCATATCGTTTTGGTTATCGGTTATCGTTTTGGAACCGCTGGTTTTCCAGGTATATTTTGAGTTATTAATTTTATTATGAACTATATATCGGATTAATTAGGTTAGTAATTATTTTAACTCTTAAAAAATTATGATTTATAAATTATAAGTATATTAATGTTATGGTATTAACTAAATTTACATTAATATTAAAAATAAAAAAACTACGGTTAGAAATGTCCCAACCAATCCAAAATGTTGGTTACGGTTTCAAAACAGCACTGTTTGAGTGTTGACCACTTGTTTTGGTAACTGCCTGTTTTTTGGACACGATTTGAAACTGTTTGGGCAAAGTCTATAGAGACGAATTCAGTAAGGGGTGAAATATTTGGTGGGGTGGGGTGGGGGTTACTTTTGTAAATCCTTTTAATTCCAAGGGAGCGACCACCCCTAAATCTGTCCCAGATCATGTAAGCTAACTATGAAAATTTTATTGAACAAAGAGTTGTCATCACCTTTTGAAATAAAGTAATGTTGTATTTGGATGGTCTAATTTCAGTAAACTTATTTCTCTTTTTTTAAGAAATATACCTCATCACACTATTTTATTATTAATCACTTTCATGATACTATTTATTCTCTATCTTATATTATTATATACTACTCTTTCCGTTCCATATAATTCTTCACATATTTTTAAAAGGATTCTATAAAACGGAGGGAGGGAGCATATTATAAACTATCAATATTCCTTTAAACATGTATCCAAACAAATGAAAGGGAGACTTGTACTTGATCGTTTCTATTGGAAATGAAGTTGAGTCATGAGCGTTGATTTCTTTCAATTCCAACTATAATAATTAATCTCATCTATTAAAGCGCCTGGATTTAAATAAATATAGAGAAAAGAGGAGGAGGGAGTGGACGAGAGAAAGATCATGACTGCATGTGTCGTGTTACTATTAAGCTAAATTCATTTAAACTCAATTGTATTAGAAGTGGTAATTCGTGTATTTTTACTTAATTTTGCTTTGCTAGATTACAAGAAATTGATTATTTAATTATATTTATCATGTAACACCAATTCGGAATAATTGGTTATAGGAATAATTATCATTTAAAAAAATTTGGACTACTTGTTTCATGAATAAAAGATAATTATTTATTTATCCTATCCCTCACGGCAATGAGAAAGGTATAGAGTTACTCGATTCAGTTCATTTTATTTGTTCAAAGTTACCTTCACAAAATAGCTGGAATTGTACGTCCTCCTACAGTCACATTCTTGTTTATTTTCCCCACACAAATAAAAACTTGATGTATATAGAGTACAAGTTGCTTTTGGTGTCGAAGGATAGAGACAAAATGCACATGAATGCAATTATGCAAGGTTGAACGTTGGTCGTTGGTTATACACGGATAGATATTGATGTTTTTAATTTACAAACATACCAGTACCATGAATTTATAAAGATATTACTGAATATATTCATATTAATAAAAAAGAACAATAACAAAAGCTTGTATGAGGCTAATCACATTTATTAGAGTAAGTCTTGTATGAGACCGTCTTACGGTATGGGACAATGAGAACGTGTATAATTAGGGCATTGTTTATTAACACTTTAGTAGGGATAGGTGTTAATTTATGTTGTCTCATGCCATGAGACCGTCTAATACAAGTTTTTGTCAATTTATTATATTTTATGATTTATGAGTTTATGAGGTTGCTAAATTTTACACAATCAATGTTGTAAATTAAAATATGACTCAAATATTATTGTGAAAATTCATCTCATGTATAAAATTGTCTCACGTGATGAATCTTTGATATGTGTTCATATTTTAACTTATCCAAGACCTAAATCAACTCATTCCATTTATTTCTTAATTATATATGTTGATAGGCGAACAACCGAGCAACGAGGATTAAGGGAAAATATATTAAAATAATAAAATTAAGAGGTTGTTAAGAGAAAAGTCAAAGAGGACAAGCAGCAGGGAAGAAAGCACTAGGAGGCGAGCAGCTGGGTAAACGGCCAGGTCAGAGGAGGCGAGCAGTTGGTCATTTGGGCATAAAAAGATAAGCGACCAACTTGACCAAGAAGGATAAAAAAGAAGTAAAAGGAGGCGAGCAGGCGAGCAAGATGTCACATCGGAAGATCATCAGAAAATCTCAATAATTAGGCATTACATTAGGAACAAACAAGTGTTTTAACACTTGTCATTGTATAAGATGTAATAGCTTAAGGATATAACAAGTGTCTTAACACTTGTCACATTGTAAATGAAAATGATTAAGGAGTTGACATCTTCTACTTGCTTGTACTCTATATATACTCCTTCATGGGATAATAAAAATAAGTTCAATTTATTAAAAACAAGACCAAACTCTTGTCAAATTTCTCATCAATTCTTCCTTACAACAATTTTGTTTTAATCCTTGATTTATCCCTTGTTTGATGATCTTCTAAGCTTAAAACATCCACTAATCATCTAACCCGAAACAAGATCATCAACAATATAAATTAAATGGGTTGATTGCAGAAACTCCCACTGATTTAAATCCCCAAGTTTATTTCTTAATTATATAAATTAAATGGGCTAGTTGCGGAAATTCCCACTGATTTAAAAATGTTACGCGAAATTCTATAGTGATTTAGATATTGCATGAAATCCTCCAATGTTTGATTAAATGTAGCGATTTTTTTTTTTCTAAAATCGAGTTAATGATTTTATCTATTTCTCGTTATATTTAGGGGTGAAAACGGATCGGATATTTCCCGACTGATCCGAAACCGTATCCGGTCGGTATCGAATTCGGTATAAAAAATTAGTATTCGGGCGGATACGGAATCAGATACAAATAGTTGACTTCGGATTCGGAATACAGAATATTTGACCGTATTTCACTTTTACCATATTTTATCGGATATTATCCGGATATCAAATCCGGATATCCAGATATCTGGATTTTTTTAATATATTTTATTTTATATTTTATATTAATATATATATTATATATATATATAATATAATATCAGTCCCCTTCTAAATTCTAATATTATTAGTTTCATGTTATTAGCAGTAGATATAATTTTTATAATTTGCATTAGAACTTCTATGAAATATTGCATAAGTGGTTTTTTTTATGTGTTTCAATCACATTTTGATGATTTTCGTATGAAATATATTATCCGATTATAGTTATTCGAATCCAGTCCGGATTCGTTCGATATCCGTCCCGTATACCGAATATTCCGAATTCGTATCCGAATCCGACTTTCCCGTATCCGACTTCGAATTCGAGAAAAAAATATGGTTTAGGATACGGTATAAGAACTATCCGTTCGTATCCGATCCGTTTTCACCCCTAGTTATATCTTTTATAGTATAGTCTTAAAATTTCAATATTTGAATAATAATAATACGAGAAATAGAGGAAATAGACAAAACCACATATTCATTTTTTAAAATTGGAGAGTTCGTATCATTTAGAAAATCACGGCTTCCTACAATTCTCAATCCACGACGAAATCTCGCATAATATTTTTAAATCACAAAAGATTTTCCTGATATTAATTCTAAATTAAATGACGCCCCATCTTACCAAATTCCCCCGATAAATAACCGTTTCACAAAATTGTGTCTTTTGAAATTTGAAACTAAACCCACGCTTTAATTTTGTAACAAACAAGTGTGAATGTGCCGTATGATGTGAAAGCTGATGTTTTAGGATTGTCGGCACTTCCAATTGTTGTTCCATTATTATCCTATCTACACTTTCTTGTTCCCGACCCTACCCCTAATCTATCTTTATCTGTAGTACTATGCCAATCATATGCTTTAGTTACTGCCTTCTTCACTTCATTCTTGGATTTGCCCCTTTTTTTTCTCTTATTCGTCCATGAAAACTATATATGCTCATGTATACGAGGATAATTAAATTTTAAAAAATAATAATAAATAAAGTAGGTAAAATAAACATATTATAAAGTTCATTTATAAATAAAATAATTTTGTATGAATGTACCATCAATAATATGCACGTAATTAAATGATGAAGGATGATAATAAAATAATTATTTTCATAAAAATATACATATTTCTTGTGGATAGATAGATAAAACAATTGAGTATATTTTTAATGGACGAGGGAAGTAATTCTTTTTAACAATATATTCATTATTGTACTCGGAAAATTCATGAAAACAAAAATGAAAAGAAAATGAAATAATGTAGTGTTAAGTACATAATCTAATTAAGACTCGTGTGCTACAGGTGCATCGTGCATTTTAAATAAATATTTAACCGTCATTCTCATTTCCACTAAAACTTAAGCCACATTTTTACTGAAAAGTTAGAATCGATAAAATGTATTGGCCTTAATTTTTTTAGTGAACATAAATGTGATTTTCAATAAAAATAGAAGTGACTAAGTGTTAGAAAATACACATGCACAAATGCACTTGGTGCATACAACATTTGGACAAAGTCCATGTATAAATATTTGTTTAATTAATTGATGGCATTTAATGTTGAAAAAATTCACTAGACTTGCCTATTACTAAACCTAAATTATTTGTTTAATTAATTGATGGCCTTTAATGTTGAAAAAAATCACTAGACTTGCCTATTACTAAACCTAATTTGCGTATATAATTATTTGTTTAATTAATTGATGGCCTATAATCACTAGACTTGCGTATTACTAAACCTAATTAATTTGCCTCTACTCAGAGACATCAACTTATATTGATAAGGTCACACGTCAATGTCTAAGGTAAAATATACACTAATTTGAAGGAGAACCAACTCTAAAATAATCAGAGGTGGTTTGCCACTACAGACCAAGAAGATGTTACGGTGAGAGACGAGTGCAGTTAGTGCCTTTTAATTTTCTTTTTCTTTTCTAATATATATGTATTTAGAAAAAGGGGTCTCCGTGTCTGAAGTCTATATCATACATGCAGTATATTATACTATATATATATTTTTTTTTTTGTGAAAAATGGTTTTATATTTTAAAATAAAAATAGTTATTTTTATTTACGATCTCCAACATACATTTATTTACATTATTTGTTATTAAATCTTACAATTTAGATTTTTAAAATAAATTTATTTGTAATTTATTTTTGGATGGAGTTAACAATTTTTATTCACATACACGATCGTTTCACAACAACTAATTATCACTTTTACAAAACAAATACATGTTCTCTCTCTAAACATCATCATGCTTAAATCTAAGAACTCTCAAGTTCTTTTGTGTATTATTAATCATTCATGAATCATGATTCTAAGTGAGTTTAATTGCATTAACCATTCATCATCAATCTTCCATGTTTGCAATCATCACTCTTCCTAAAACACTAAAAAAAAAAAAATGTTGATTAGCGATCAATTTTTTTGTCACAAAATAGAATTTGCGATCAATTTCTGACCGATTAACGGTGGTCGCTAAAACACGGGTAACTAATATTAGCGACCACCTTTTTAGATTGGTCGCTAATATTTAGGATTGCCTCTGGTCAGTCGCTCATCCGGTCGGATATAACCCGATTGGGTCGTGGATTTTGCGAACGTCAGAGGTGGCGATCGCTACCCTTATTTTTAATAAAAATAATTGTTTAATATAAAATTTACGATTAGCGACCGATATGACGGCAGTCGCTAATCCTCGAACCTGCGGAAAAAAATATGGCTCAGTGGGTTCGAACCCCCACTCATTGGGGTCCGGGCAGGGCGCGAACCACTGACCCATTAGCTCATATTTAGGGAGTCATATTGTATATAAGCCTTTGTAAGGCCTGTAGAAATAATTGGGCATATATGCGCCTTAGAGGAATAGAATCGCTGACCTCCGGATTACCCGGAGGAGGCATGGACCACTCGGACACTTGCTTTTATAGTTCATTCTTATGCATTTAATTGTATATAATTTCAAATTGAGTCCTTTTTAAAAAAAAAATCATCAAATTAATTCCTTTTTGTTTCTAATTCATTTATATATATATATATATATATATATATATATATATATATATATATATATATTTACTAACTTTTTTTTAAATTTAATATTTTAGACTAATATAAATTATTTATTTATTCATTTAATTGTATATAACTTCAAATTGAGTCCCCCTCCCCCCTTTTTTTTAATTCATTAAATTAATTCTTTTTTGTTTCTAATTTATTTCTATATATATTCACTAACTTTTTTTATTTATTTTGTAAATTTAATATTTTAGACTAATATAAATTATTAATTTTTATTTTATTTTTTATTGCATATAACTTCAAATTGAGTCCTGTTTTTTTTTTTAAATCATCAAATTTAATCCTTTTTTTTTTCTAATTATATATATATATATATATATATATATATATATATATATTCACTATATATATATATATATTCACTATTTTTTTATTTTGTAAATTTAATATTTTAGACTACTATAAATTATTAATTTATTCATTTTTATGCATTTAATTGTAAATAACTTCAAATTGAGTCTCATTTTTTTTAAATTCATCAAATTAATTCTTGTTACGAACTACAAAAAAATTAAATAATTTTAATCCTCCTCCTCCTCCGTCTACTCTTTCTCCTCCTCCTCTTCTTCTTCTATCTGATCTTGTTCGTCCCCCTCGTCGCTCTCAATCATTATCATTTCTGGATTTGCTGCTACCAAGTCCACAACGAGATTGACACTTTTTTCAAGGACAATTATTTGAGCTTCTTGGACCTCAGTTTGAAATGGATTTTCAGGTTATGCAGGGTCTTCCTTGGATGAATTAGAAAGTTCCACCAAAGACCTTGTCTTAACTTTGCAAACTGTCTTTAAGTGTGGTCTAACTGACTCAGGGTATTTGCAATAATATACCTGAGATGCTTGAGTTGCAAAGACGTAGGGTTTGTATGTGGCATCATATGTCTTATTGATATGAATATCAATAATCTTGTAGTTTACATCGACTATTTTTCCTGCGGGTCCTGGATTAAACCACTCACACAAGAACACAACTATTTTCCTCGATGGCCACCCCGGATATTCTATTTCAACCACTTCCTACAACACTCCGTAGTAATCAATCGGTGCTTCGTTGTAGTTTCCACTGGAAACACAAATACCATTGTTTGTAGTTTTTTTCGTTGAAGCATATGCATCTTTATGAAATTTGTATCCATTTGCGCAATACCTTTTGTATGATGTCAACTGTCGTAGTGGCTTTTTGCTCAGAGATTCCAGATGTGGTTGTGAAGTTGGTTATTTAGACTCTGCAAATATAAAATTGTATTTATATAATGAGTTGTATTAAAATAATAGTCATATAATTAAGCGTTACTCACATAAGATTGGAACCAATATAGGAATAGTTTGGAAACCAACTGATAGACTTCTTCATCCGTGATGACTGATACTTTTTGTCGAGTGTGGTCACAAAATATCCTTACACTAAAAAAATAAACAATTATACAAAGCATTGAGTATAACAACACTTATCTAAAAATAAATTACTTAATGGATGTAAGGTTGAACTTCAGGTGTATTCATCAAAATATATGATTGTATTGTCTCCTCTTTCAAGTTGCTCTTAAACCACCGTTTGACTCCCTTACCCAGTGGTCGACCTGCGTGTAAGAATACGGATAACATACCTTCAAACTCACGAAGGGGATGCTCAAGAATCTTATATTCTTGCATTTTCTTCCTTTACACGGACATCTAAGCTGATTGAAACGATCAAGACAGTGTGGATGATAATATGTAAACTCAATAAATTCTTCGATTTTACTGTAAAATTGATGGTTGATGCCTCCTCATATCATACGAGGCATTGAGTACTGTTGGTAATCGGTTCTAATCACATGGATTAGTGGCTATTTTTAACTGAAATTAAGATCACCAAATAATTTCATGTGATTGATTATTACAGTAAATAGTAAATACGATAGACCGGGTTACGAAATTGTAAATATGTGTATTGGTTACGTATTTATTTCGTATGTGTGCATTTTGTGGTGTATGAGTGTGTGTAGGAAGATTTTTGTGTATTTGAACTTAAATTTTATAAATGGAGAGCATCTTATTTATACATTCCACCAAGTAGGTGGTGGATTCAACCTTTGGATTTCTTAGCTTGCATGCTTGACATGCGTCTACTTTGACTAGTTTGACCTTATCTAAGCTAGATCTTAGTTACAAAGTCTTCTTTTGAGCTTATCTCATCCAAAGAGTTGTTCGTCATTGTTTGTTTTGCTGATCATCATCACGTTCTCTTTATTATAAGTTGAATATGGCTGAATAGTTGTTCGCCCATCATTATGTTGTGGTATATTTAATCTGGAATATTATATCTTTATTGGGAGTTGTTTGCCTGGTATGTAGGTGGATATAGATGCACTTCTTGGATTAGTTTATGCACCTCCCTTACCTCATTCATGTTCGTCTTGTGGGCCTTGGTTTGGGTTGATCATAATCAGTATTTAGGTTGTTAATCTTTTTCGTCTAATGTGCAAAGTTGTTCGCCTATCAACAAGTGCATCCAACCACGATCTGAAAATTTCATCTATGTCAAATTAAGAGTAAATAACAAGTTAATTAAAAAAAACGACAGAGTTTCAACTGTAAACAAACATATCCACATTTTATTTTACAGAAACTAAATATCAAACATAATAAACTAATCAAATACATCATATTAATTCAAAAAAATTGGGCAGAGTTTTGACTATAAATAGACATATCCATATATATTTTTCAATAAATCCAATATAACAATCATATATACTAAATCACTACTATACATTTAAGCATGCATACTAGCTAAACTTATCAAATAAATAAACCAAACTCTTCACCTAATTTTTTTTTACCAAAAACTAAAATATATACAACAAAAGAATTGAACGGTAAAAGTGTAAAAACATATGATGAAGTTGAAGCAACGAGCACAATGTGATATAGACACAGTCGATTGCCACCACCACTTCAAAACGACCTTTGTCATAGATTAAACGGACGAAAAACGAGTTTAAAAGAGCTTTTTTCTGTAAAAAATATGAAAGAAGATCGAAGAACATAATCTGTTCAGTAATAGGCATTTAGCAACCGCCGTAATGGTATTAGAAACCGGCATGGGCGTTCGCTGAATTGCAGACTGAAAACGGGTCATTATTGCCCACTTGCCAGTCTTTGGGATTCGGGATTAGCGACCGCCATTCATGCCACCAAGTTTACAACCGCAAGCGGTCGTTAATCAGAAGAATGTGACGCCGTCTGACCTCGTTGGTCAAGGCGGTCGCCAGGGGCGGAGCCAAACTTTCTGATTAGGGGAGGCCGGTACATAAAATAATATAAACAAGTCTTGTGTGAGACTGACTCATGGTATGAGATAATAGAATGAGGTATAATTTGGACATTGACTCATTAATACTTTAATAAGAATGAGTGGTAATTTGTGTTGTCTCATATAAGTTTTTGTCAAATAATATACATTGGACTTCTATATATATAATTAACACATATTCAACAATACATTTATATAACATTATTTTCTAAATATTTCATCAAACAATTGTCATGATCAAGATTTCATGTACTGAAAATTTAACTTTATTGCATTTCAATGCCCAAAAGTTTGTATTTTCCTTTTTAGTTTGTCCCACAAAAATTTGCTTACTCCTAAAATAAAAATATTTCTCACAATTTACACTTTACACATTTAACTCATTACATTTTTTTTTTAATTTCTATGCTAAAAAACGTCAAGCTTTTGTGAAATGGAGGTAATATTTGATATGTATAATAACTAATTATATAATATAAAGTGTATATAATATTTTATATATTTATAAATTTTTAATTAATTAATTATACATCGGCAAGTTAATGAAAAAGTTATCAACCCAATTTTAGGCCCATGCCATTACTCAATTATGTTAACTCACTCCTCCTTCATGCAGTTATATTTGACCATTTCAACAATTATATATAATACACATATATACTTAGTGGAAAAAATTTGGTGGGGAGGGGGGGGGGGGAGGGGAAGGCCACCCCCACCCCCACCCCAAACATAGCTCCGTCCCTGGCGGTCGCTAAATTCAGTCTCTGATTAGCGATCGATTTGTCTGGCAGTCGCTAATCAACAACCTTTTGACCATTCTAGACCGTTGATCGAAAATCGGTCGCTAAACACCCTGTTTAGCGATCAATTTAATGACGGTCGCTAAAATGCGTGTTTTTTGTAGTGAAACATGTTTAATATGCATACCCAAAATTAAAAATCACAACAACGAATATCATATATTTTCGAGATTATAAAAAAATTGGGGTTAATTGATGCACAGATCAGGAATTCAGGTAACTCACTCTCTCTATTTTTTTCCCCCTTTCATTCCTTCTCTTTTTTATTGGTTGTTTTTCATACTCCCTCCATCCCATTCTTATTATCTACATTACTGTTTGCACCAATTTAAAAAAAGAATTATTTATTAATATTTAAAGTGATAAAATAGATGCTTTGATTAAGAGTATATATATGGAGAATATAATATTAAAAAGTATTATTGTTTTTTTGCAAAAAAATGGATGTAGTAATTGAATATGAGACAAACCTTTTTACAATGTAGCAAACAACTTTGGGACAGAGGTAGTAATAAATTTCAGTTGAAACATATAACGATTGCACAAGAGACACAAGCTTTAAGAGCCCGTTTGTTTGCCTTGAAAAAAAGGGATATTGATTGTTTTCCCGCAAATTCCACTGTTTGTTAAGATAGATTTTATTTACCAAAGACCCGGTAAAATTGACAAGCCCGCACTTTTATTACTTAGGCCCCGTTTGGTAGCCCACATGTGAAAAGAACCCAGATGGGCTGTAAGTAAACAGTTGACAAATGCGGCCCATTAAAGGTTAAATTCTGGTGTTTGATACCCACGATTGGAAACAGATGCACCCATTTGATAGAGCTGAAAACATCCATTAAAGCAGATTCAAAATTCAATTCTTGTGTTTGATGGTCGAGAATCAAACTTTCAAGAAAGAAATTTGGGACAGTTATACCCAAAAACCTGACCGCGTATATAACCCCTCGTTTTTACTTTTTCGTTCAACCTAGGGTTTCAGATCCCATTGGCGATATCCACCCACCAGACTTCAGCGACGGAGAAGGAGAGACCAGTTTGTTTTGGTTCAGCTTCAGGTATTGTTTCCGTTTATTTTTCCAACCGCCCTTGTTCTTGCTTGATGATTTTTTGGTTTTAACCATTGATGACCATGTTCTATTTTATCGATGTGTTGTCGTAGCGAGCAAAAATGGAGAGTGGAGGTAGCAGTAGTTTTGGGTTGAAGAACAAGGGGAAAAAACCGACCGATGCCGGAGGGCTTGGACTCCGGTTGAAGAAGCTGTCCTGGCCGACTTAATGAAGGAACTAGTGACTAGTGGATGGAGGTCGGAGAATGGGTTTAAGCCTGGCTACCTTTTGAAGTTGCAGGCCGGAATGCAAGCTCGACTTCCCGGTACGGACATCCTTGCGAATCCACACATTAATTCAAGGTTGACGATTTGGAAAAAAGCTCATGGATCTCTCCTCACAATGTTTGCCAACAACTCTGGAATGGGCTTCAACCCCGACACTGGTCTAATTGATTTCCATGACGACCAATGATAACTCATCGTCAAGGTATTTTTATTGTAATATTTGAGTATTTTCCAGTGTTTTATATGAGAATGATTCTGGTATGTTTTGTCTATAATTTTTATGCTTTATATGCTTTTTGTCACTCATATGGCATATACTTGTGGATTGATGATCTTTCTGGTTTGTGATCTTTTTAGCATTGAGGTTTATGTTATTTGTGTCCTTTGTAGGTTATGGTTTGTATGAATAGTTTTTACGATTTGCACTTCTTCTCATATGACATATTTCTGTTGAAAATTACACATGAAGAAAATTGCAGCAATAATTATATTGGTAACAACATTGGGTATTATGTTGTCCCGATATGAATAACTTTATGTACTAACATTAAGGGCCAGATTGAAGTTTATTCTTTGAGTTGTAGGCGGTTTAGATTGAATGGATTTATTCTTTGTTCACGATGCTAACTCACAACTGGTGTGTGAGAATGGTGAATTGTAGTTGTGGAGTTCAAATGGAATGATATTGTATGGTCGTCCTTTTTTAGTTTGGACTTCAGTGATCTATTTGTTCTTGTTTACAAGTATTCACCAACTCATATCAATTTTTCTTTCATTGAAAAAGGTTGATCCAAATGCACTCCATATGCGTTACAAAGCTTGGACGTTGTACCAAGATTGGAATGAGATATTTGGAGTGGATAAGACCAATGGTGGTAATGCCAAAGATGTAAAGGAGGCGACGAACGTACTAGGAAGTGAAGACATTTCTCTAGGTGGCGAAAATTACCCAAATCCCTCTGCAGTAGAATGCGAAGAAGGCCCGATGGACATGGATGTTGAGAGTGAGGCACCCCGATTGAATACGCCAACTGGAAGTAAGAATGTTGGTAAGAAGAGGATGAACCAAGCTGTGTCCCCGACTGATAAACTGTGTGATGTGTTGGTGCAGATGAACAACTCCTCCGATCAACGCATGGACAACCTTATCCAAGCAATTGGATATGATGCAAGCTTAGGCAATGCTCGGAAGGAGTTGTCCGCTGTGATTTATGCAATTCCTGAAATTAGCGATGACGACAAAGTTGGTGCTGGTCATATTCTTGCAAAGAATCCTGAATGCTTGGAGATGTTCATTGGAATGAAAAATGATCGCAGGGCAAAATACATCAGTCGTCTACTTAGTGGCAATTTGAAAGTGTAGGAGATATCTCTATGTGGGTTTTTGAACTTAACTAATTTATGTGTCAGTATTATGAACACTAATTTTGTCTAAATGCATCCTCCAACTTCATGGTGCATTTGGTGACTTTAACTATTCTGTAGAAGTAATGACTACTTTTGTGTATTAGTATCCCCACTATGGCATTTTCATTGTCATTTATAATTGGGGCTACATGTTAAAAATTGTGTGTCTGCTATGAATTAGTAACTATGGGTCTGCTATGAATTAGTATCTATGGGTATGATTTTGGTATGTTTTGCATATAATTTTTTCATTGCAATACTATTTAGACTTGTTAAACTACATGTTGTGGGCTAGATATTGAATACATGGAAACTGCATATGAATACTAAGTAATAATAATTACATGCCTAATACTTGTTCTAATTCGGCTATTGAATCATCTAGTGTATGAAACATCCGAAATTGGAATAATCTCTGTAAGATGAATTAATTGTATTTTGGATTTTAATATTACATTTTGGATGATCTTAAATTTTATGTGGTTACGTTTTCTAGGATATTAATGTGACACGGGACGATAACTGCAGAAGACAAACGTTCTTCGTACGAAAGGAAAATTAGGGTATTGAGTATAAGTTTAATAAAAAAGTATCGTCTAAACATTCGTTCTAACTATTTAAAGAGGCCAGAACAACGAAAATAAGCATAATTGCCGAAAATAGAAAATATAAGTTTAAAACATAAAAGATAGGCCCAACGCTGTCAAACGTTGGAATTTGGGCCCATGACCGCATACGTCATTGTGCGATGTGCAATGAGTTCAACTCGAATCGTCGATCCGTTTCCAGAAAGGTATCACAATAGCAATTCTGACCCCGACTCCAAAAGTTACGTCCGTTTTGATTTCTGCCGACGAGCACCCGCAAGCTCCCTCACATCATAATGAAAAATGTGTTCGTCACAAAAGGCATAAATTTCAAATAAAACTTGATCACATAATATTTTATTAACCTTTAAAACCTATTTTTGATCATAATCCGTTATTATTTTTAAAGTCTTTTAATTTTTTATCATAATCCCCTAAATTCTTGGCATTTGTAAATTATATCCACATATAAAGATAGTGATATTAAGAGTAACTAATTGTGCACTTGCACACACAACTAAATAAATCTATTTAATTTAAAGTAGTATATAACTAAGCACTTGTGAATAAGCAAGATATAATCTTTCTTATAAAAAAAATGAAGAATAAAAATTGGCATTTAATTGAGACAAAATTTAATTAAATTGGATTTTGAATTTGTAAAAGAAAAATATAGAAATAATTTGTGAAACCAAAATATATGTTCTTGAATGCACTTTGGCCTACATCCTGACCCATATAATGGCCCACTGGGCCAAGTAATTTCCCGCTAATAAATGGTAGGGTATCAACCCTGGGCCAAATAATGGAGCAAATTGTCCAATAAGGTATCAAGCCTCGGGAGGCAATCAAGAGTCACACTTCACAGTTCAAAAAATAAAAAATCCAGTAATCGAACCCTCGACGATTGAAGGTTGTCGATTGGAAACGTCCGCCATTGAAGCTTCCGACAAGCTTCCGCCATTGAAGCTTCTGTCCACCTTTGAACAAGTCCTGTTCAATTGCCCAATGTATGTTCTTTGCTCCACTTTTAATTCCATTAATTTCAGTAAATTAGAGTATTGGGATGCATATAGTATGAGGGCATAGCACAGTATTGGCATTGAAGCAAATTATTAATATCTTCCATACCATACGAATATTTGCTTGCATAAATAAATCAAATAAATGGCGGGTAATGACAATCAATTCTCTACAGATGCTGTTATCTGGTTGTTGGATTTGGGTGATGAAATATTGTATGTTGATGTTGATTAACATTGATGTGGGACTGTGATTAACATGGGTTGTGATTAGCATGAAAGAATTAGGGTTTTTCCTCTCCAATTTTGGAATGTTGATGTTGATGTTGATGTACGTGGGGTGATTAACATTGATGTGGGGCTGTGAGTCCATAGCATGTAATTCTTGTAAAAAAAGTCTTCTCCTAGTTGGAAAATGTGACAAAACTTAAATATTTATTACAAGGATAAATGATAGGTCTACTATATCATTAGCTACACAAATATGATCTAACAATAATGGGATAATAAGGTCACCCAATAACAGAAGTGAGTACATAGATCAATGAAAGTGAGTAGTTTATCCTTTTATTGTCTGATTACATATTTGCAAATTGGAAGATGTATTCATGTTCGTTTCCCTAATTTGTTTGTCTTGTTTATTGTGGATTAGATGGCTATGGTCCCATTTGTCGAGTACTTTGCTGCACGACTATGTTCTCGAGGTGATCTGTCCCATTTGACGAGTACTTTGCTGCACGACTATGTTCTCGAGGTGATCTGGGTATTATACCACAAATAATCAAGAATCTAGATGCTGAAAACCAAAAACGCTTCAGGAAATCGTGTTTTGGCCAGTTTCTCGATTTAGAAAATATGCAACTTCAAGGGCAGTTATATCTTCATCTTCTTTTTAAGCAGGATTCTTCTGCACAATTCAAAGACGAACTTGTCTTCCACATCAACAACAACAAAGCCCATTTTGGCCCGAAGGAGTTTGCGTTAATCACTGGCCTGCAATTCGGTGAGAAGGTGTCAATCCCTCAAGAATCAAACATCTACAAGACTGTTTTCAAGAGTAAGAAAATAGTGACAGTCAAAGACATTGAGTCTGCTTTTTTAAAGGCCAGTCATAAAGGGACAAAAGAGCTCAGCTTCAAGTTAGCACTCTTGTGGGCATTGTTTGGTATTTTGATACCAAGGGGCCACGCTAGTAAGAAAATCGAACGACAGTAAATTCACCTTGCAGATGAACTAATCAAGTTCAATAACTATCCTTGGGGTCGTGTTGCCTTCGACTTCTTAGCCACCGAGTTTAGGGCTTGTATGGGAAATCGAAAGGTTGTGAATAATGTCAGGGCTCAAGTCAAGGATAGTGGGTGGAGATGCCACATTGATGTTTATGGTTTGGATGGGCCTTACAAATATAGGCATATGAAGCAATGCCTTGTGTGGCCAAGTTATGTGCAATACGGGAAAAAAATCCCGGGCATCGACTCCTCGTATGCTTCATTGGAAAGCAAATGGAATTATTCGGTTCGATGAGCTTACAACATATTGTTTCCCAAAACTTAAGAAAGGCGATCAATCAGCAGAACAAGTAAGTTATTTATATTTAAGTTGCATTATAATTCATTCAAGATGTTCGTCTATATTTAACTACAATAACCAATGAATTTATTACATGTAGATGCAAGTGATGGAACATTTGGTTGCTTCGAGAGCTGAAGTCAACACCCCGGCCTATCAAAGTGCAGTCAAGTGGTTGGAGTTGATTGCACGCGAACTGACTCAACCTTTGTTAACAACCCGAACAAGGAAACTTAAGATGAATGATGGTGCTTCTACTAGTACGGGTGTTGCTCATGAAAAGAGTGACTCGAAAAAAAGGACCTTTGATGAATGATGAAATAGAGTGGAGGAAACATGTTACGGAGCAACTTGAAAAACTGAACAACAATCAAAGAAAGTTGCATGAATTGATGGTATCTATAAAGGATAGTCTTCAGGCTGGTCAGGATGATGTTGAGGTGTCTGGAGACAAAAGTGAAAGCATGGGAAATAAAAGCATTGACGAAGAGCAAGATGACATCAAGGAGGAAGCTGATAGCATTAGGGATGAAGATGACACCGAGGAGGAAACTGGTAGAATTGGGGATGAAGATGGTACCGAGGAGGAAGATGATAATTATAGGGATGAAGATGACATCGAGGAGGAATGTGATAATGTTGGGGTGCCAGATGGTTCAGAATCAGCCAAGTATGATGATGAAACACAGCAAGAGAGATGTACTACACTTATACCGTGGATCGATCGTGATATCTGTGCTCCCGAACCGACTGATGAAATGTTCATGGAGGAGTATAATCCCTGCATTTGTAACGTTCCAAAAGCGGGCATCAACGAGTTTGCTTCGTGGTGGAAATCAAACCAAAAGACTGGGATTGAAATTTCTCCAACGGTTGGAGTGATACCCTCTGTTAACGCATAATGATTTAACTCAATCTGGAACCCCGATGGCTGGCTAAATGGAGTGGTATGTGATCCAATTGTCAACTATTACACGTGTTTCATTGCTTTAAATAATGGTCTGTTATTTTCTTTTTTACATAGAATGTCAATGCTTTGATGCACTTGATTATGAGCAAAGTGAAGAAATGTTTACCTCTGGAAAAACGTAGGAAGGCAACATTCGTTGATCTCAATTTTGTGGTAAATTTCTTCCCCAACCGAAATATCAACGCTGTCAAGTTTGGCATATTCGGTTAAGTGTGTTTATGTCAAATTCAGGTAAAGCTTACTTCTGGGATTTTCGACACTTGGGAAAAAGCACAAAAGAAGTGCAATGAAAACTGGTTGTGGGCAAATCATGCAAAGGCTGCACTAGCACATGTAGAAGGCACTCTCCCGATCAACGGATTTGGTATGCCGTGGTCTTTGGCAGAATATGTTTATGGAGTTGCAAATATTAACAATGCTCATTGGGTGTTGTACGAGATGCAAATAATGGAGCAAACGTTAGTGGTCTACGATTCTCTATACGGTTCTCGTCCTCCAGCAAGACAAGCATCGTTATTTCATCGACTTGCCATGGTTTTACCTAGCATTTGCCGTCAGGGGAGGGTGTTTGATGTACGTGATCCAAGTGTGTCGGATAAGAAGGCATGGGCTGTTGAAAGGTATGGAAAAATACCACAACAGTCTAATCTTAGTGACTGTGGTGTTATGACTGTAAAAATGTTAGAGTGTTTGGTCTTTGGAAAATCGGTTCACGACATTGATCCGAGGTTGTGTGCCAAGTACAGGAAGGAACATTGTGCTGAATTGTTCCACAAAGACAACATATGTGCTACCTAGGAATTTGACATTATATTTTGGACTATTTACGCACTATGCTTGCTAAACTTTTGTAATTTGTGGTCATTTTGCCTTTGAATACTGATGGATGCGTTATTTCCATTTATGCTTGCTGGAATATAATACTATGGGGTTTTGTTTGGTATTTTCATGGTAAATTATTTTAACTCCAAGGCTGATTAATTCCAATTATTTTTGTGCTGCCTAGTCACGCGACTCGATTAATTCCACCTTGCATTTTTTTTTTATCTTCAAGCCTACTTAAGGTAATATAATAAATCCAAGACTGATTTGATCCCATTTGTGGTCCATTTTGACCCTAATAAAATTGAACATAGTCCCCTTTTAACTCCACAAAGCATAATTAATTTCATGAAGATCCATTTTTTTCATGCATATTCAAATATTATACTTGATGAAAAGTAATGCATACCAAAACAATAATATTTAAATTCAAACATACAACATTCAACAATAAATACTAGGTGTGGATGATACATAACTAAATTTAAAGACGTTACATAAGCATGTAATCAACATTAAACCTACATTAAGCCAGCATGGAAAATAAAACCATAAACCATAAAAACACATAAAAACAAATCCGACTCACACACTTAATTATCTCTACCTGACAAAGAGAATCATTTGTATGGACTTCCCGAACCACATGAGCTATCTGATTCCGGATTAGTCGAGTTCATACTTGGTGCGGGTCTCGGTGGAAATGCATTGCGTGGGGGGAACCTTGGGCGAAGACTATCATCATCCCATGCTCGAACTGGTATGTATATGGGATAATCATCATTTGTTGGAGTGAATGGTAGGTCAGGTTCATCAAACAATCTCCTTTGGCGACGCCCACGTGTAGAAAGGATAGGTGAATCAACTTCCTCGTTATCATCATCTGAGACCACAATAGTTTCATTGATCTGCGTCCGTGCACGAGTGTTGGGAACGACCGGTGATGCGTGATCACTTCAACAATATTCGGTTGGGGGGCAGGTGCTTCATCCTCATTGAATAAAAGTGTCATTGACGAATAAAATGGATCGGGCTCACGATAATATGCTTGAACAAGTGGATCACCCTACCAAGAAATACATAATTAAAATCAAAGGGAACACATGAAAATTAACATATTCGGAAAAAAAACCATACTAATCAAACCTCGATCATTTGTCGCCAAAGCCTCTTGCTAGCAATAATTTTGTTTGACTGATCCATATAAACCTTCTTGGTAGCTAAGCACTTGTTGAAAGTATCGTATCTCTCGAGGAGAAATGCAAGATGAATTTTTGCTTCTTCGTAGGAGAAGTTTCTCTAAAAAACGTCATTGACATTGCCAATTGCGTGTGCAACAACATGAAAGTTAACTGCATTGCATCCATCCCAATTCCCTCGATGTTTTTGTTGAACTAACGTGTTACCAAAACATGATTCCATTTCGTATGTCCACACTCCATCATAGAAAATTTCATTTTGGGGTGGTATTCTAAGAGGAGCCATTTTACCTTTCAATGACTTTTTTTTTTCAATGAGTTGTAATCTTACAAATGGGTTTATATAAAGAAGTGTTCATTATAGCAAGGCAAAATTATTACTATAGGACAAATTTACAAAAGGTAGACCCATTTTGATACGAAACACTTTGGTCAGTGAGTAACATAGGCTATAAAGTTTCTTAAGTTACCAAGATGCACTTCAATTACTAGATTCCAAAAAAAATATGTTCATATGATGACAATATTCCTGCATAAAGTTGAGCTATCATTTCAACTACAATGATGTGTTACAGTCAATACATGCTGAAAAAGTTGTCCCATATTGCTTCTGCCTTTTTTCAAAAAGTAAGTCAACATGGGAATAATAACAACTCATTTTTCTGCAAATAAGGTCATTCGACAGCCTGGCCTACAGCACACCCAACAATCTGGTCTGTTGTTTTTCGTTGCTCCTTGTGTATCTTAGGAGATTATCCAAAAACTATAATCTTCTTTTCTCAAATTACATTTTAAAATACAACATGAGATAAATAAACAAAATATGAAATTTTACAAGTACCATACTTTGTTCATATATTAACAAGTCTCACATAAAGGAACATTTTAATTGTCAACTATTACAATATGGAAAAAAATATGTCAAACACAAGTACACAATTAAATTCACGAAACAAGTAGTTCAAATGAAGTCTAAAACTCACCAACAATGAAATAAAAGCCTAAGAACCAGTTTGGTATTCATTCCACAAAGACATGGATAGTGCATCCTTCATATTAGTCCATTCTATAGAAGTCTCAACACCGTCAACGTATTCAACATTTTCACCATTAAGATATGCTTATTGATTGGGCTCCTCATCCCACTGCCTCTCGATAGGATCAACCGGCATCATAGAATGTATGTAATTATGGAGTAAGAAGCAAGCCATTATAAGTCGTACTTGCATTTTGACCGGGTAATATGCAACATTTCTAAGGATTCCCCAACGCATCTTCAATACCCCAAAAGCACGTTCTATGACATTGTAGGCTCGTGTATATCGCATATTGAAATGCTCTTGATGATTTATTGGTCTTTGAGATGATGGACCTTACTCTTTGAGGTGATATCGGTGGCCTCTATACGGGACAAGAAACCCCTCACTATTCGCATAACCATTATCACAAAGGTAGTAGTACCCTAGAAAATCAAGATAGATTTATTGACTTATCTCTAAAATAATTATTAATAAAACATTCGTGGGTTCAATATGACATTATAGAAATAAAATATTTACCTTTAGGGACCTTTAGTCCATGTGGTCTTAGAACAACATTGCGAAGGACACGACAATCCGCCGCCGACCCTTCCCACCCTGAAAGTACATATATGAATCTCATTTGTTGATCACATACGCCTAAAATATTGGTGGATATATGTCCTTTCCGTATTCTAAAGTGTGGTTTATCGGCAATAAGGACACGGAGATCAATGTATGTGCCATCTAATGCTCCAAGGCAGCCCTATGACAAAAATCAGTTTGTAACGTGTAAACTCGAGATTATGATAGTACATAAAAACAAATAAAAAAACAGTAGACTTAGATCGCCGTAACTTGAACCACTTTCATCTTGGATGTGTTGAGTCTTCAGGGACGGGCGTTGGTGTAACTAAAAATGTTTCATGTAGTTTTAAAATTGCCTTAAGGACACGATGAACATAATGTGAAAGAACATGGCCACTTGTTCTTCAACCCACACATACCTATCATCAGATAACCCTCCAAATTCCCTTAGTAGCACATATAGGTGTGCAAATGTGTTACGGTCCATACGTAAATTCTGTACACAAGCAGAGTCACTAAGAAAACAGAGCCTATTCAAATGAGCCTGTTGATTTGACATTCGATCTAACATTAGATATGGTGTAGCATTCTCTACCCTTCTTTGTACCTTCCTATTGACTTTTGTGGAAAAAAAGTGTACCATTAAGAGTATCATTATTCGTTAGTGAAGTAGTTCTTCAATTATATAAAAGATAATAAGACATTTTTTCATGGTTGGAGTCAACATGATAAAGGTTCGAAGATATTTTCCGGTAACTGAATTGGTACAAAACAATCAATAATCAACATAAATACAATGATAAATTGATCCACATATAGTTGCAAGAAGAGTATCACTTAAAACTAGAAAGAAATACTCATTTCCTCCATTCACAGTAGGAATCAATTCAAGCCTATTGTTCACATAATTCAATAACAGAGATGGAAGACTCCATTAACATAAAGCATAATTCAGAAATTCCAAAACAATAATTAGAATAACAAAAGGGTAACATCTATTCTAAAGGAGCATGAAAAAATTCCTGAACATTGATCAACATCTTAAAGCCCAGAAAAATCAATATGAATTTGTGTGCTACTGCTTCACAATGGCGAACAAAATAAAATAAATCAGTATTCAAAATAAAAGGACCTCACACATATGCAAACCCGTAAAAAATCTAGGGTTTAGGCCATAGCAAAAACATCAACAATTGAAAAGGAGAGATTGAGTATAATTACCGAGCAGTTTGGATTAGATCGTGAAATACAAGGGTTTGGGACTTGGAACTCTGTTAGATACGTGACGGGTGTTGTGCCCAGCTTCTGGACTCGACCTCCAAACGAAATTCACGAACCGATCTAGGGCTGGGCTGGTGATTTCTTGTGTGAATTAGTGGGGATGAGTACGATGGATCACGATTTGGCCGTCGTGGATGGGAGTATATGGTTCCTTCTTGAAGACAAACTATAGCATACGTGAGATTTTGAAAAAGGACAGAGGAAGGAAGATAGGGTAGAGTGCGTTGATTCAAATCGAGTTGTGTGTTTAAAAAAAATGAATAATGGAACCTTTGGGCAAGAAAACAAATCGGAAGCTACAAACGCGATGGGGTTTACACAGAGCTATAGTGTTTTTGACGAAATAAATGAACGGGCCGGACGTTTTCAAGGGCCTGCGTGAAACGTTTTTTCAGCTACCAAACGTCGGGAATGGTCCGATAGCTTTTATTTCAGGGGTATTTCTCGGCTACCAAACGAGGCCTTAATTTCAATTGATTATACATGCCACTTGAGAGGTGGTATTTGTAATGCCCCCTCCTTATCCCACATATGAAGTAAGGGGGCGCTTGGTTAGTAATTCTTCAATGGTAATGAAAATGAAAATTGATTTCCATCTATGCCCTCATAATAAAAATGATATGCTAGGGGAAGAAGTGTTCCAATGGTGACTTCATTGCTAGTGTCATGCCTCAATTTTGGAATAGAGGTAGACAACAAATAGTTGTTGGTGGAGGAATAGGGGAGTGATTGAGGAGGATGATAGTAGGAAGAGAATAGGGTAATCAAAATGGAGTAGTGATTACCTTATTTAGGAGGAGAGGTAGTGATTTTGTTCTCATGAACCATGCTAATTACACTAATTTTCAATCTCATTCTCATTACCATTGAGGAGTTGTTAACCAAGCGCCCCCTAAAATATATCATATGGTTTATTGTCCCATATCCCAAACAAACGGACTCTAAGAGTACACATATTTACAAACTTAAGTCCTCTTTGATTTCATTTAAAATTTTCATCTGTTTCTTGTAATATTCTTATATAATATTTATTGTGCTAGCTAATAACTAGTAGGTATAAAATGCATCATACTTCATGATTTATTCATGGACACATAACGCCTGCTTTTTAAAGGACTTCGAATTTCTTGCATCTTGTCATTAAGTGCAATGTCAATTTTGATAGCAATGGGTTGGGTCCTTCGTTCCTTAGTTATTACTATAAGATAGTGTAATACTGTTATTGATACAGACATGCTATTCATCAATTAAATAAAATTATAGTTGCTGAAATACTTTCTAGCCAAAAATATCAGGTTAATTGTACGAAACACCCTCGTGGTTTTAAAATGTTGAGTGAAATTCTCTTGAGGTTTGAAAATTGTGCGAAACCTCCATGTACTAAATATGACGAATTCTCCACTTTTTAGAAAAATGAGTTTCACGATTTTACCTATTTTCTCTATTTTTCGCATTTTATTTTTTCAAATATTGAAATCTTATAACTATGAGTATGTATAGAGTGAAATTGGTTTATATATGAATTATTGAAGGGTATCAGATGTTTTCACTGAAGAGTATTAGTTGTTTTTATTGAAGAGTATTACTGATTTACACTGAAGAGTCTTAATTCATTTCCACTGAACAACTAAGACTCTTTAGTGTAAATTAGTAATACTCTTAAGTAAATACAACTAATACTCTTCAATAAAAATAACTAATACCCTTCAGTGGTTTATGTATAAACCATTTTTACTCTATACTTTGTTTATAACCATAATATAAAGACATAATAAAAAATCGAAAAAATTATTAACTCGTTTAAAAAAAAAAAAAAAAAAAAAGGAAGAATTCGTTCGATCAAATGCGGCTTTTGCTCAATTGTCTAACCATAAGGAGATTTCTGCAATATTTTTTAATTAAATTATGAGGAAATTAAATGCGATTAACCCCAAAAATATCATTTGACTTTGGTGTCTAATTTTCCAACAAGTGTCTTATGGGCCCATTCCAATGTTAACTTTGAGAGTAACAAGACTTGGACGCATATCACTTGCGCCTGCCTATCTAAGATTACAATGTCACCATACTACTAACATTATTTAAATATAAATATATATAAAATTAAATTGAAATGAAATAGTTTAAGTGGTCAAAGAACCTCTACTTATACCGTGTGATCATGAGTATGAGTAATGGTTCTAAGTCTTTCCCATGACCAGTTTTTTGCACATATTATTCATACGCAACCATTGTATTCATAAATAGATTACACAATACCTGCAACAAATCAAAGAAAAAAAAAGGACCATTTTTTTACGAACTAAGGTAATACGTTTTTCTTTAAAATATGGAAGAATAAATATGAGAGTCAATCTATATAGTGTTAAACCATTTAATTGGAGCGTGACATTAAATAATTGTGTAGAGACAAAAACAAATTAGGTAATTATGACATGGGTGTTTGTAATTGTAATGGGGCACCATGGTGATATGTGGACCTTTGAAAATAGTGTGATCGGCCACGCTTGTGGGCTCATCTGGATGGTCTGCTTGGCAGATAGGACGCACCCCATCTCTTCAATACTCTCATTTTTGTTCTTTTAATTCAGCTATTATATGGTTTAGAAGAATATTCCAACATCCGAAATTTTATTTAGTTTAGGAATGACAATTTGAACCCAATCAGTATAGTTTGGATCACCCCGCCCTGTGCCTCGCAACAGGACGAGTCTGGTTTTGCATTCATAAATTTTTAATGAGTAGATTTTGTGTGAAACCGTTTCATACCATTAGACAGTGAGATGAAATATAAATTGAACATTAGACAGTGATATGAAATATAAATTGAACATGACACATTAACACTTTAATAGGGGTGAGTGCTAATTTGTGTTGAAAAGAGTTGATATTAATTTGTGTTGTCTTATATACCATGAGACGATCTTACACAAATTTTAGTCATATATATATATATTGTATATGAGCTATACATATATAGTATTATCATATTTTTGACACTCTAATATTGTATACACCCTCTGTTTTAAGGATATTTGCAATTTTTTTTTATTTGAACGTCCTATATAAATTTACACTCTACTTGAAAAAGAAATTAAATTTTGATTTGTGTTTACATTCACAAAAAATGTACGCATATTTATTTATATGTTACTATTTTATTAAAAAAAAAAATTAATCATGTGCAGAATGCAGGATACAAATATCATTGGAACCAAAGAAATATTTATTATGCAGTATTATTTTTATAATAATAATAGATTATTTGGAACTTGTCATCCCATCTCACCCCGCAACATGTGCAGGTTTCCCCTTCAGAGAAATAGGATGAACCTGGTCTTTTTCATATACCTACCTCACCTGATCAAGGATGAAAATATCGCTATCGCAAGTAATATCGCAACCTTAAATTTACGGATATATCGATGGATATATCGATATCGCATATCGATATCGCAAATTTTTTGAAAAAATGACGGAAACTTTATTAAAATTTTGGAAAATTTACATGAAATTTTAGGGAGTATTATAATATGATATTATGCATATATTCCATTTAAAATCACTATAAAATTACATGTTTAAAGTAGGCATATAGATAATAGACTATATAAACACTGTTCAACGTAAAAAAAAATTGAAAATATAATATTTAATATTATACTATACAATACAATACAAGATATAAATACATAATATAATACAATATAAGATTATGAATATTACATGATACAATACACTTAGTACCAAAATAATGACCTATGAGGTTCAAGTACAGAGTATGTAATGTCATCTTTGTCCAAATAATATTACACCTACTCATTATATTGGAGTAATCCTAGATAAAGGTATTAGTTGATGACATATTAGTTGTTTTTACTCAATGATATTAGTTTTTCGAGGGTATTCGTTGTATTCACTGAAGGGTACGAAGAACAATATTTATGTAACTAAAGCGTATCAGTTGGTTACACTAAAGAATATTAATTGATAACACTAAAAAGTATTGTAAAGTGATTCATATATGAACCAATTTCACTCTATACATACTCACTTTAATGCTAAGTCAACTTAGAAAAATAATAAACATATAAACACATAAAAAATAAACATAAAAATAATAAACACAAAAAAATCGCGATATTTTGCTATATATATGCGATATTTTCCGATACTCATTCATTTTTGTACTACAAGTGAACCGATATCGATATCGATATCGATAACTTGCGATATATCGCGATATATCCGCGATACGCTGTAAAAAAATACATTGCACCCCAATATCCGTATCACAATCTCAAAATTTGCGATATATCCGCGATATATCGCGATATTTTCATCCTTGCACCTGATTACCATTGTTAATTTTATCCGCTATACCTAGTGAGTCGATCACTACAAAAAAGAAGCATGTTTGCGATCAATATTAGCGACCACCTATTAATCAGTCTCAAAATCATGTATTAAGGATCGACCTGCGATCGAAATTAATCGGTAGTCTCTAAAATAAAAAATTTGCGACCACCTACAAAATCGGTCTTAAAACCGACTAATTAGCGACCGCCTAGGCAAGTCGGTCTCTAATCTTGTGCGATTAGAGACCGCCTTGACGGTCGCTAATCCCAAAGGTTGGTCAAAAGGACCAATTATTTTTAACCGCCTAGGCGACCACTAATAATTTTATAATTAGCGACAGCCACATTGTCGATCTCAAATCAATAAAGTTGACCCGTTCTTGAAAATGAGTGAGGTTCATTAATGGCCGACAAATTAACGACCGCCATAGACGGTCGCTAATCCTAAAATCAGTCAAAAGGACCAAAAATTTACAAAAAAAAAAATCCAAAAAAAAAAAATATATTGCAAACCCAATTAAATTTTACATAATCACATTTTTTACAAGGCTGGTAGATCCAGTTTTTTTAAAAATAGAAAAAAGTGATTATGAAAACACCTCTTCAAACCATATTGGTCACTCCTCATATATACATTTCAATATGATATTTACTGCCAAACCTTAATTATAGTCAAAAAAAAATTTGTTATTCATGCATTTTAATTAAATTCTATAATTATATATATTTTGAACATGTAATAGTAACACATGACAATTTACACAATATTATGAATTAATATGTGAAAATTTCCAATTTGGGCACATGATAATTATTTTCACCGCCGAACCTTAACATATTTTTGGTACGTACTTATAAAAAAAGTCAAATCAATTAATGATCAATAATTACATATTTTTCTAGTTCATACAGACAAAGCATGCAACTAATCTCTAAATTAAGATATTGTCTTCAACTATGAATATACACGTTTATATGTTGATTGGTATGTTAGTTGATATATATATCAGTTGAAATTATATATGTTTACATGTTACGAAATTTTATATATATGTTAATTGATTGGTATGAAATTTAGTAGATTAGTATACATAAGTATGAATTTAATTGATTAGTATACGTATGTATAAATTTAATTGATTGGTATATGTTTAGTTGATTAGTATGCGTAGGTATGAATATAGTTGATTGGTATACGTAGGTATAAATTTAGTTGATTGGTATACATATGAATGTATTTAGTTGATACGTAGGTATGAATTTAGTTAATTGAGATATATAGGTATAAATTTAGTTGATTGATATATGTATGTATGAATTTAGTTGAATGAGTATTAATATAACATGGTATGTTGATTGGTGTTAATATTTCTATTATGATTTTATAATTAATTTGTATGAATCATTATAGATTTGCATATATTGTATGAATATTAATATGTAAAAATATGTATATAAATGAATGAGAAACAACAAAAAAAATGTTTAATTTGATGAATTAGGGGGGGGGGGGGGGGACTCAATTTGAAGTTATATACAATTAAATGCATAAAAATGAATAAATTAATAATTTATAGTAGTCTAAAATATTAAACTTACAAAATAAAAAAAATAGCGAATATATATATAAAATAGAAACAAAAAGAAATTAATTTGATGAATTTTAAAAAAAAGACTCAATTTGAAGTTAAATACAATTAAATGCATAAAAATGAATAAATTAATAAGTTATAGTAGTCTAAAATATTAAATTTACAAAAAAAGAATTTAATTTGATGAATTTAAAGGGGGGGGGGGGGGGGGGGGGCTCAATTTGGAGTTATATACAATTAAATGCATAAAAAATGAATAAATTAATAATTTATTGTAGTCTAAAATATTAAATTTACAAAATAAAAATAAATTAGTGAATATACATATATAGAAATAAATTAGAAACAAAAAATAATTAATTTGATGAATTAAAAAAAAGACTCAATTTGAAGTTATATACAATCAAATGCATAAAAATGAACAAATTAATAATTTATATTAGTCTAATATATTAAATTTACGGAAAAAAAATTAGTATATATATATATATATATATATATATATATATAAATTAATTAGAAACAAAAAGGAATTAATTTGATGAATATTAAAAAAAGGGATTCAATTTGAAGTTATATACAATTAAATGCATAAAAACGAACAATAATAGCAAGTGTTCAAGTGGTTCACGCCTCCTCCGGGTTCGATTCCTCTTGGGTGCATATATTTCCAATTATTTCCACAAGCCTTGCAAAGGCTCATGTACAACATCAGTCGCAAATCTCACGATCCAGTCGGGTCATACCAGGGCCGATCAGAATGACCTGTGGCGGTCGCTAATATTAGAGACCGCCGAGGTGGTTGCTGTTTAGCGACCGACCTAAAAAGGCGGTCGCTAATATTAGATACCTGCGTTTTAGCGATCAACGTTAATCAGTCAGAATTCGGTCGCAAATCCTGTTTTGTGACCAAAATTGGTCGCTAATCCCCCTTTTTTTTTTGTAGTGGATATATGAAGTTATTAATATTTAAATAGAGTCAATTAAATGGAATTTCTTTATTATAAAAAAACTAGATGAGTACCCCGCATATTATGCGGGTTGTTCGTAAAATTAATTTAAAATTTTATATTTTATTAACACATCACATTATTCAATATTATAACATTATATAATACAATCTATTTAAAAAATATGATTCAGTCGAAATGAAAAAAAAACCATCATAGATAACCTTAAAATTTTCCTTGAATTTACAATACATAGAAAATAAACATAATATTGTCAAGATAGAAGAAGAGAAAGAAAGTAGAGTTTATATGAAAAAAAAATGATCTTTAAAAATAAAGTAATCATCAAATATTAGCAATTAGACATTTATGTGTGGCAAATAATCGAGGAACAACTAAAATATTGTGAAAAGAAAAAGACAAAAAAGGAATAAGAAAAAATATAGAGTTTAGAATAATAAAATTGTAAATAATTAAGAGTCTTTCAGAAGATATATATATATATACATATATATATATTTAATTCAAGTTGTATATAATAAATATTTAAATTTCACAATGATTCATAGTTAGCTTAATTGGTAAACATAATATAAAATATTCATGGGGTCCTTGGTTCAAACCTAACTAAAACCAATAAGCAAAACGCACCAAAAATCGACACATCAGCAAAAAAAACTCTATATTAGTATATAGAGGGATTGTCGATACTATACCTGCGATATATGATACTGTATAGTAAAAAAAAATTAGAAGAATCAAACATGCGATCTTGCATTATCGTTTTTTGAGGCTACTAAGATTTGTGGGGGAATCAAGATGCATTAATCTTCAATTAAACTTTAAAAAGTTCGACGTTATGCTTAGTGATTTACAAATTACATTGAATATTACATAGTTTATTGTGATTATGCACTCAATTAGACAAACACACGTGTATAATTTACCATGCATGTGTAGGATCTACAATTCACTTGATATAGAGGAGTTACCCCTCCATTTCAAAATAAATGTTGGACATCCAAAAAGGGTATTTTCGTCAATTTAGACCCTAAAAAGCCCAAATCTACCTCTAATATAATTTTTGGCGCCCAAATGAAAATTTTCAGATTTTGAATGAAATTCAATTTGAAAATTTGAAAACATTTTGCCAATTAAAAAAAGATTTTCTTATATTTTCAAGGCAATCATTACTTTCATTTTACAATACATTTGTCTTTATTCTCTCTATACATACAAACCCTAATATTATACATAACATTAGCTTTCTTCTCCATTCTTCCTAAAAAAAAACGGTGGTAGCTTCATTTTATGTTAGAAAAATATCGATTTTTTTTCATGTTGTGTTCAAAGGGGTTTGAGTTGGCATATACGATAGTTGGCACGAATATGCTCAACATGTTTAGGTTTCAAAGGTAGTTTGTATCGATCTTTCAAGACGGAAGAAGAAGTCATCAATGCATATAATTCGTATTTCCGACGCCATATCGCTGGAAATGGAGATGAAAACGATGAGAAAATCAATTCTTATTCGGAGGAGATTTCGAAAAGGGAAGAGACCTCAAGTAATGTTCAAGATGTTGAAGGAATTCCATTTCATGGTGGATCATCCTTTGCCAAAATGCTATTTTTTGGAGTTATTTCGTGTTTCTTTGGTGGGGTTGCAAGTTTGATGTTTAGGTGTTTTTTTTTTCCCAATTGTAATGAGTAATGTCAGGATTTTAAGTTCATTTTGTAATTCTTGATTTTAAGTTAATGAAATTTGTGTGTTTATCTCCAAAATTTTATGTGTTCTTGTTCATTTTTTTTTTTTTTTTTTGGATTGTGGAAATGTGGAAATATTTTTTAATTTTTGTAATATATTTAGTCTATTCAACAATCAATTATGAAAATTATTGTGTACAATAATTTTTTACACTTCAAAAATTACAACATATTTTTCCAATTTAGGGAAAATATTTTCCACTTCGAAAAAGAAATTAGTGGATAAAATTTTCATTTTGATAAATGACAACTTATTTTTCCAATTTAAATCTTTGAAAATCACAACCGAATTATAATTTATTTTTCCAAATATATTTTTCCAGTTTAAAATTTCAAATAACAATCGAAGAAGTGTTCGAAAATTACAATTTTTTCCAATTAAATTTTTTGAATTACAAACGAAGAAGTGTTCGAAAATTACAATATATTTTTCCAGTTCGATTTTTTATTTTTCCAATTCGATTTTTTTTCCAGATCGAAATGCAGTCAAATTTTATAATTAATTTCAGTTTTTTTCTAGTTTAGTGTTTAATGTTTAACTTGATTTCTATAACTTAGTGAATATAATTATAGCAATGCACACACAAGAAACAAAAATACAAACAAGTTTAAAAATATGAAACACATCAATTAATCATAGAGGAATAAAAAATTTATAGCATTGATCGAGAAAATTGTTTGGCATACTAACCAAACTTAACAACAAAAAACGAAAAAAAAAACAAGAAAAAAAAGTGACAAGCCTAACATGCATTTGTCACCAAAAAACCAACTTAAACTCCAACCTAAATACTACTAAAACTGTCATCGGCATCCTCTCCCTCGCCACCACTGCCTCCATCTCCCCCGCTACCACTTCTACGTTGAACACTTGAGTCGGGAAGGACAACTAGTGGTGTGTTGTTGTCCTTAATCACATCAAGAAAGACATCGTACGCCTTATTTAGAGGGCGTGGTTCGAGGATCAGGTTGCTCAAGATATCCACAGAATGGTCATGCGTCAACAATCGGTGCATCAACTTTTTGACCTCACTTTTGAGGTCTTCGTGTTGTTGCTTGACATAGTCGAACATGGCCAAGGCGCTCCTTGGAGAAGGAGGAACCCTTGAGCTAGAGGTTGTCTTGCTTTTGGGAGTGGAGGCTTTTTTAGTGATGAATATTGAAGATGGAATTGAAGTGTGATATTTTTCTTATGGAGAGGGTGATTTATATAGGTGTATGTGAGACCTCTTGTATCCCACTCTTGTATAGGGCAATGTGTACTCCCATCATAATGTAGCCTTATATATGTTGGGTCTATAACAACTTAAAACACACCATAATTTTTAATTATATTTTTTTGTTATATATTTAATTTAATGTATTTGTCCTAATTAATTAGTGTTAGTTTCATAATTACTATACCTAAGTTTAACATGATTATTATTATTAGTGTTGAATATATTATAAAAAATTGAGATTAAAAAAATAGATTCCATACGATTAGGGTTCCGGAAAATAAGATTAACAAGAGTATTATTATTAGTGTTGAATATATTAGTTTAATGGTACTCAAATTAAAAAAAATTGAGATTAAAACATAACACTCCCTTGTTTATTACGGTTTTTTACGATTCCACACATAAGAGTATTACTTTTTATGTTTAGTAATATGTATATTAATTCTAGTAACAATTAGGACCAATATTTAGTACCACTCTTGTATAGGGCAATGTGTACAATCTTTCCGAAGGCATTCTAAGTTTTGAGGTCCGTCTCATTGCACTTCACATAACCGTACATTCTTACATGGCCTTATTCCTGCAATGTCGTTTGCCTCCAATTGTCGCTTCATGTTGATACTCAAATGTCTATGCGCTGGCATTAATGGTGAAAATGCTGGATCAATTACATGGTTATGTTTCGTCTCCATCTTCGAAATAATCCAACACCCATTATCAAGCTTTTTAGCGTTCATCCTAGCTTTGCAATTTATTTTTTTCAAAATCTTGCGTGCTTTAGAACTTCCAGTCTTATCACATACAAAAATGGCATACTTGTAGTCTTCCCTTTCACCCAATTTCTTCGAAGCTCTTTTGACTATGCTAAAACCCTTTAGTCTAGCGTGCTCTTGATAAGCATCAAATAAGCTATCAAGAGTATCATACTGCATGTTAGGTTGCACGACCGCATTCGTGTCACCTTCTTCAACGTATTCTTCTACGGGATCATCCGACGGAGTTGATTCACCTTCCGTTTCATAGCTAACTCCATTGGAAAGTACCTTGTGTGTTATTATCTTCTATGGGATTGGATGACTCTACACCGTCTTCCCCGAATATCTCACGAAGTCGGTCGGATATTGTGGACATGGTCGATGAGGATGAAGATGAAAGTAAGATATGAAGATGAAGATGAAAGTAAGATATGCGGATGAAGATGAAGATAAATAAGAAGATAAGTGTGAAAAATGACTTAAGATGATGGAATTTTTTTTAATTAAATAAAAAAGGACCAAAATTATAAATAAAAGGGAAAATTGCATATACTCCTACATTTAAACCCCTAATTACAAAACTCTATACCATTTTCCCTACAAAACGAAAAACTACACTTAATTGCGAAAATCTACACTTTATATTTCAGGGGGTGGGTCCCACCATACCATCCCTCTCAATTACCCACCGTCTCTCCCTCTCCACCATTATTCACATTAGTGTCTCTCTCTCTCTTCTCTCCATATCCCCTCTCTCTCTCTAGAAATCGCTGTCTCCCTCCCTCCCCCACCACCGCCGTCCACCACTAGTTCTCCCTTTCACCACCGTCGTCCACCACTAGTTCTTCGTCACTCTCGAAATAGCTAGAATCGCGCGATAGTGGGCGCTACCGAGAAGAGACGATCGCCCCTCCTCCTCCTACCGCCCGACGCCTCTATTCGCAAAAGGGGCTTGCGGATCTGCGATTTGAAACGCGGGTTCTGTTCGTGGATCTGTACGCCGCCTTTGTTCTCGGATTTGCTCACCTCTGTTCGCGGATCTGCTTCTCCGGCCGCTGCCATTGTGATTCAGAGGTCAGAAAAATGGCGGTGGCCATTTTACTCTCTCCCCCACCACCGTTCTAGTTTTTCCGTGAATAATTTTGAATACACAGTGGCGGTGGTCAGAAAAGTTATTTCTAGTTTGGTTTTGAATAATTTTGAAGCCGAGTTTTGCAGAGCATTTTTTTTTCTTTGTGGATAATATGATATTGATTTGTGAAATTTTGAATGATTTCTTGTGGGGTTCGTTATTTATAAAAATATGTTAAACATTGTGTATTCTTTGTTTCTGATTTTTGGAGTATTGTGGAGATTTTCGGATTTGCTTGTAATTTTTTCTGTTGTGTTTTGTTGAATTTGTGGGATTTGAATGCCTCTTAGGTAATGAAATGAGTGTTTATGCAAAATATTAACGTGTTTATGCAACATATTTTACATTGTTATTTAACAATTGATAGAGTATATTCATTTATTTTTATCAATATTCAACTTTTTTTAAAGTTGGGAAAAATAGCAAAATTATATAGTTATTCGACATATTTCTACTGTTATTCGACGTAATTATACGGTTATTCAACATATTTCTACTGTTATTCAAATATATTTTTACTGTTATGCAAAATATTTTCGTTTAAAATTGAATATTGCCCGAAAATTAAAAGCTCAAAATAGTGCCCACAGAATAAGCATGAACTTGTAAAAGAATAAGCACAATCTGTAATTAATAAAAAAAGGGCAAAAAGATAGAATTCGAGAATTCCTGAAATTCAAAAAGGTGGGGAAATAAAAGAAAATGGAATAAGGACGATTTTTGTTATATAAAAAGGGGCAGAGAAAATGGGTTAAGAATGCCTGAAAATTGAAAATGATGGGGAAATAAAATTCAAAAAATAAAGAATTTGGCTAAAAGACTATCTTGGAAATTGAGCACAAAATTACAAAAAATAAAGGTTGTCTGACCAAAAGTGCAAGTGGAAGAAAAGGGTGGCCCACATTTTGTAGATGTTTGCAATGTAGGGAAATTTGTGTGGGACTTTGTAAATAAGGGTTCCAAAGTGTAGGGGTATGTGACTCCCCATAAATAAAATCGAAAACCCTAATTTTTTATTAAATTTAAAATAGCTTTTAATGTGTGTTATGATGATAATGGTTATTTTTTATGAAGATGATGACAAATAGAGCTAAACCTTAATTTCGAAAAAATTGTTTAAGAGTTAAACCTTAAGTTCGAAAATTTGTTATTAAAATTTGAAATAGGGCTAAACCTTAATTTAGAGCTAAACCTTGATTAAAATTTAAACTAGAGCTAAACCTTAATTTAGAGTTAAACCTTAATTTCGGAAATTTGTTATTAAACTTTGAAATAGGTAGGGTTTAATGTGTAATGATGATAAATTTTCAATTAAATAACAACGGACTAAATTATAAATAAAATCAAAAATCATAAACCCTAATTTCTTAATTAAATTTGAAATAGGAATTAATGTGTGTTATGATGATAATGGTTATTTTTTATGAAGATGGTGACAAAAATTAGAGCTAAAACTTAATTTCGAAAATTTGTTATTTAAATTTGGAAGGGTTTAATGTGTAATTATGATAATTTTTTAATTAAATAAAAACGGACAAAATTATAAATAAAATCGAAAACATAAACCCTAATTTCTTAATTAAAAATAGGGATTAATGTGTGTTATGATAATAATGCTTATCTTTTATGAAGATGATGACAAAAATTAGGGTTTAATGTATAATGATACTTTTTTTTATTTTTTTTGGAAATTAAATATCTTGCATGCCTATATATAATGATTGCATACATGTGTTGGAGGGAAAATGTTTTGGAGGGAAATGAGTAAGGTTTTTGGCGCCAATATATAGCAAGTTTGGAGCCAAAATTGTATAGGGGTAATAATGTCATTAAATTAATCATCCCTAATTAATTAAATGAAAAAGTCCGAAAAAGTCGATTTTGGATGTCCAGAATTTGGACCTCAATCTTTACCGTTATTTTAAAACGGAGGGAGTATTATTTTTAAAAAGCTATTTTGCCATATGGTGTTTATTATTTTTTTTATTTTTTTGACGCAAGTTTTTCCATTAATCCTCTATTCAAATGTAATGTCGTGTTACAAATTGCTATGCAACAACTACGTCGTCCCTACAAATAATGGTGTCGGACACTTTTCACCTCAAAACTAAAAAAGAAAAGAAAAACGTTGCACTTTTGAAATATCACTTTCTTGCAGTTTGCACCGTCGAATTTTTGGTTGTTATATTATGCATTTCTATCTGTAGCCTGTAGGAGACATAATATTTTTGTGCAATGAAATTAATATAAGTGTAAAATATTACATTAAGTAAAGACTAATTGTTATTCCCTCCGTCCCAAACTTAAGTTCTCGTTTACTGTTTGCACGGTTATTAAAAAATGTGATAAAGTGATGATAAAGTGATAAAGTAGATATTTTGGTTATTAATGTATGGTGAATATAATATTAAAAAGTATTGTTAATTTTTTGCTAAAAGTAGATGTAGCAAATGTGTATGGGACAAATCTTTTTAGCAAACGGGAACTTAAGTTTGGGACGGAGGGAGTACTATGTTTTGAATTTTGATTAAGTTAGGAAAAATAGTTATTTTAGTCCTATAAATTACCTTCTCTTTATGTATCTTAGGCTTGTCAATTTTTGTGATATTAAAATAGTCATGTAATTTTTTATTTTTCAGACATCTTGGTCTGGTAATCGACGGGAGATGAGCTATACGATTGGCCAATAAAACTTTGTCACGTGGTCAAAACAGACCCTCATGTCACATCAACGTCATTTTTGATTCCTACAACTGGTTACCGAACCAAAATGTTAAAAAATTAAAATTTCAGGATTGTTTTTCTATTTGTGAAGGTCTAACAAAAATAAAACTAAAATAGAGTTATATTCCTAATACCAAATTAAGGAGTTCAATTAAAACTTTTATCAAATTTATCATTTTTGGTAATATATAAATCTTTTTGGAGTAAGATTCAATATAAATCTCCAAAATATATACTAAACCAACAAAATTTAATATATTAATACAATATATGTTGAAATGGGTGAGAGGGTATAACAGATTTAACTCTAGCTTCAATTGTAAGGAGATGAAATCTTATAAATTTAAAAGCATAAATAAAACAGAAATAAAAAACGAGTGATGTTACAATAATTGTAACACTCACTCTAACACTAATACTAACAACAGAGATTTTAGTGCAATTTTGCAATTTTATAAAAGTTTACTATGCCTCATGGCAAACTATAATAAAATAGGGAATACAAAATTTGTGAAAATATAATTCATAGATAGAATCTATCAAAAAAAATAAGACTCAATAAACACTAATTGAATTTAAATGATTAAGTGCATAAATACATTGTTAAAATTGATCTAACTAGAAATGTCAAAGAAACTCTATCTACACCTTAAATAAGTCTAGTAGTATAAGTGATACAACACTTGAGATAATGTACAGGGAGAAATACGACACTATCAATTTGAATGCACTAAACACTCAACAACTTATTATCATTATTTATTGCCTCAGTGATGTTATATTCTGCCATTAACATTAACTCATTCTCACTTTACTGTCCCACTGTTCAACTTAATTAAGGATGAAGCAATTCTTTATTCTTGACTTTTGCCAGAGAAACAAGGAAATATGAACAATGATTCTAACTTAAACAAAGGAGCTATTTTTAGAAATATTGTGTACATAGTCTAAAAGCAAACAGAGGCACAAACAAGCGTGTTGAAATCTGTAAACAACTTTCAGATTCAAATAATTCATTTTCGCCCTTTTCTCATTCTTAACACCTGCAAAATTCACGCCATAAAATCTCTATCAAGCTTCAGTACTAGATAATTTGAGCGACAGATGGAATAATCTCGAATAAATTTCACTATTGTAAAATTGTACTCGAGCAGTTTCCAATGGATTTAAGCGGCATGGAATTTCCAATACAAGATGTTTTTTTTTAGTTTAGTTGGTAAAATAAAGACGTGTCATATTTATATTCATAAATTGGTAATTGAGGGTGGAAATGACATGAAATTTAGGAAATGGAGGAAGAGTTAACAGGAGAGGATCCGTTTCGGGGGAGGAGATATGGGGATGAAAGCATCACATCAGCAAGTTGGGTGTAAATAGTTGTCATAAAATGTCTGTTAAATTGGCACCGACAATATGAATGGTGGGATCTTTAGTTTTTCGTACCAACATTGGTTCGGTTGTTAGAATAGGTAATAAATGGTTAAGTACTGATCACACATCTTTTCTTTTCTACTCCACTCATCTATACTTTACTTTTCACATGCACCAGGTGTTAGTATTGTATACGCACTCTTATCATATTTCAGTTAAAACTAATATCATGTCTTAATTAAAATTATTATTCGTTTGTTGTCAAATCTAATGTCATATTTTAATTATATTAATCCGCACATATCAACACCCATTTACTCATTGCACGGTGCAATTGTTGCATAAGAAATAAATTCTTTCATTCAGCATTTCCCATAAAAGTCCAAATTCATTACTCATCATATATATCCACATTGTCAAATCAACAACTATTCGATTATTTAAATGTCATGCAAATCTATATTTTTTTAGACACTACACATGATTTGTCTTAGTGCGACAGAATTCATCAAATTCGAACATCAAACTACCTTGCCATCAAAATAAAGTTATATATATATATATATATATATTTGAGTAGTACAGATTTGATATAATGCCCCACCGGTGGGCATAACTTATATGCCCACCGCGAATGTGATAATGACACGTAAGCAAATTTAAATAGGGACCCCACTATTATTTTAATTGATTACTTAAATTTGCTTACGTGTCATTATCAGATTCGCGGTGGGCATATAAATTTATGTCCACCGGTGGCATTATATCAAATCCGTTGAATAATATTGCCAAAATCTTTTTAAAAATTAAGGCCTGAACCTCTCACTTGCCTCACTGCAACCTCATAAACTTCAATTCCCTCCAATCATCTTTATTACTTCACACATGCATTTTCACAAACACTTAGTGTGCAACTTCCAAACTGAAAGCTGAGTTCCAACTGAACTTTTCTCCGCTCTCCACCATTCGTTTTTTCAATTTGAGACTCAAATTTTGTAACGCCTTAGTAAATAAATTATGATGGCTTCACATTTTTGACCTCAATCCCCTGTTTCTTCCCAAGATTTCCAAATGGCGCCAAACACAGTGGTAGTAAAACTCGATAGGCCCGAAAACATTCAATTAATAGAATTGAATGATTCAAACCCGGAATCAATTTTCCAGGAAAAGCAAAAATCCACAAGCCCCAAGCAATTCACTTGGGTGCTTCTGCTAAAACTCCAGAGGATTCTATCCTGCATCCCACGTGCAGGATTAAGTTTGTGTACGATCTTCATATCGATCAAGAAACGCATTGCCTCATCAAGGCGAAACGAAGAGGATCCGAGGTACAGGGGCCGATTATACAGGCTTATAAAAGCCTTTCTTGCTGTTCTAGTAATAGCCCTGATGATTGAAATCATTGCTTATTTTAAAAAATGGGATTTGAGCGTTGTGAATCCGTTGGAAGTTGGTGATATCCTCCAATCTTGCTACATTGGTTGGATGAGCTTCCGAGCGGACTACGTTGCCCCCGTGATCGCGACACTGTCCAAATTCTGCGTGGTGCTTTTCATGATTCAATCTTTGGATCGCCTCGTCCAGTGCCTCGGTTGCTTCTGGATTAGGATCAACAAATTGAAGCCTGTAGTGGAGAAGGACCCTTATGACATCCAAGATGGAACCAGCTTTCCAATGGTTCTTGTCCAGATTCCTATGTGCAACGAGAAAGAGGTAATGAAAGAGCTAAGATACGACCCTTTTTTCAACCTATACTGTGATCATTTTAATTTGTAACATATACAATTTTTTAATCCGATTACAATCTATACTATACAAATTTAACCGATTGCAATAAGTCAATTTCGTGTAGTATTGCATTCTGGTAAAATAAATTGTACAAGTTGCATATTGATAAAATATTGTAATAAATGTTGCAAATTGTTGTGTGTGTTATATTTATCAATTTGTTAATTGCACAATTTTTTTCCATACAAAATTGACCAATTGGAACCTTAAATATACTATATGTTGAAATTGAATAATTTTGATATGATTTTTTTACAAGTTGCAAATTAATAAAATAATCGTAGTCCATATATATACAATTTTGATATTGACCTTTTTTGAACAGTAAGAGTTCTTGAATTTGTGCAAAATTAGGTGTATGAGCAATCGATTGGTTCAGCTTGCCAGCTGGAGTGGCCGAAGGACCGGTTTTTAGTTCAAGTGTTGGACGATTCGGATGACGAGGTCTTGCAGCATTTGATCCGAGATGAAGTTGTGTCGTGGAGTGAAAAAGGGGTGAATATAGTTTACAGGCATAGGTTCATCAGGACTGGATATAAAGCAGGCAATCTTAAATCAGCAATGGCTTGTGACTATGTCAAGAACTATGAATATGTTGTGATCTTTGATGCAGATTTTCAGCCAAATCCTGATTTTCTTAAACTTACCATACCCCATTTTAAGGTAATTTAATTTTCAATCAAGAGTGTAGAATCTTTCCTACATATGTCGCTCGATTTTGTGTGTACTTTGAAGAGTATTAATTGTATCAAAATGTATTTGTTTGTGTACAGTTTACAAGAAACTTAGTCAAGTCAGTTTGTTCAATTTCAGGGGAACCCCGATGTAGGCCTTGTCCAAGCGCGATGGTCGTTTGTGAACAAGGACGAGAACTTGCTTACTCGTCTCCAGAATGTGAATTTGTGCTTCCATTTTGAAGTGGAGCAGCAAGTGGGCGGCTATATTTTAGGCTTTTTTGGGTTCAATGGGACGGGGGGCGTGTGGAGGATAAAGGCGTTGGAGGACTCGGGTGGTTGGCTCGAACGGACAACGGTTGAGGACATGGACATTGCTGTGCGAGCTCACTTGAAGGGGTGGAGGTTCGTTTATGTGGATGATGTTAGAGTGGTGTGTGAGTTACCTGAGTCGTACGAGGCCTATAAGAAGCAGCAGCATCGTTGGCATTCGGGCCCCATGCACCTCTTCCGACTATGCCTCCCCTCTATCTTAACTTCCAAGGTATTCTACATTATCTTCAAATTAGTCATATTATAAGATGAAAATATTTGGCGATGCTTGCCTTTAAGATATGACTTAATTACGGTTTCCTAAATATTTGAGTCGTATAATATAATAAATGATATCGTCTAAAACAAATTATTTATGTCACGTTTTTATCAAATATGGACACTATAACAAGTGTTATATTGCAGATATCATGTTGGAAGAAGGCAAATTTGATCTTCCTATTCTTTCTATTAAGGAAGCTTGTGCTTCCATTCTACTCATTCACCTTATTCTGCATTATACTTCCCTTAACAATGTTCATCCCAGAAGCAGAACTACCATCTTGGGTCATCTGCTACGTCCCAATTACAATGTCCATTCTCAACATCTTACCCGCCCCGAAATCGTTCCCCTTTCTCGTGCCCTACCTTCTCTTCGAGAACACAATGTCCGTCACTAAATTTAACGCGATGATATCCGGGCTTTTCCAGCTTGGCAGCGCCTACGAATGGGTCGTCACGAAGAAAACGGGTCGGGCATCCGAGTCCGACCTGCTAACCCTTGAGACGAAAAGTCTCAACGAGGAAAAGATTCAGAGGCGGTTGTCTGAATCGGGCCTGGAAATGCTGGGGAAATTGAGCCAAAAAAACGAGCAAAAAGTGAAGAAAAAGAACAGGATTTATAGGAAGGAACTTGCATTGGCTTTTCTGCTGCTGACTGCAGCTACGAGAAGTCTTTTGTCGTCGCACGGCATACATTTTTATTACCTGCTTTTTCAGGGGTTGGCTTTTTTGGTTGTTGGCCTGGATTTGATTGGGGAGCAAGTTAGTTGAATGAAAGGATGATGGGCTTAGTATTATGTAAGATTTTTAGTTTTCTTTTTGGGATGTGTTATAGTTATATAGTTTGAGTACTGATTGGAAGTTCAAGAGAGGTATAAGTGTACCTTTTGGGCTGGTTTTCATCATAGTTTTAGCAAAAAGTATAGGGGTGATTCTTTTATTGTATAGTATGTGTGTTTCAAGTGATGGAATATAATGTCTCTAAATTGGCATGTTGATTTCCTATATTTCATCTAGTACTAGTTTGATTCTGTAAATTTGTTTTAATGGTCCATATATGATTTAGGAAACCAGTTTACCCAGAGTTTAATAATGTGCATTGTTGGAATAAGCACATGAATACCCGTAGAGAAAAAATTTCAACCACGCATGTGAAAAACAATAATCTCTTTCTTGTGTGAACCTAAAAGAAAACAACACCAGATAGTAGTAAGGAGCACAATCATCGCTAACAAGAATAAATAGAAATAATTTTAACGTAAACTTGGAATCACAGTAGACCTACTTCAAAAATATATACTCTTTTATTGTAAATAAGTGCGTAAAATAAAAGACGGGATTTGTTCACCCAGTTCGTCGGGAACGACTACGTCTGGGGGCGAGACAAGCCAGGAGTTTTCACTAATGATCTTGTGTATGAGTGATTACAATCATGAATACAATAGTCTATTTATAAAAATAAAACCCTAGTCTAAGATATAAAGTTCATTGGATTTATTGGTTCATTAGTAATGTCCACATCAAATCTTCTAGATTTGGAAAAATAAATCTTCTAGATTTACAACACTCCCCCTTGGACATTACGACATAACATAAATGTCTTGTCATAAAAACTCCACGTGCTAGGTATCGGCCAAATAATAAGTTAGGGAGGAATGTTATTGATCTTCTAGATCTAAATCTTTTAGATTTATTTCGGGGTTACCGCTCCCCCTGAAGACAACAACACTTTAAGTCTTTGCATCCCAATACCACGAACGTACTTTTCAAAAGTAGACGTAGGTAAGGATTTAGTAAACAAATCTGCTAGATTGTTACTAGATTGCACCTTTTGAATGGTAATCACGCCACTCTTCTGGAGTTTGTATGGGTAGAAAAACTTAGGTGAAATATGTTTCGTCAGGTTTTCCTTGACGTACCCATTACTCATTTGTGTGATGCAAGCAGCGTTGTCTTCAAATATAACGGTGGGAGGTGTATCGCCTTTAGCGATACCACACGAGTCACCAATGTGTTTTACCAAGGACCTTAACCAAACACATTCTCGTGCGGCTTCAAATAAAGCTATTATCTCTGAGTGATTTGAAGACGTGGTAACCATGGTTTGTTTAACCGATCTCCATGAGATCGCGGTACCACCACAGAGAAAAACGTAACCAGTCTGGGATATGGCATTGTGAGGATCAGACAAATAGCCAGCATCCGCATAACCTACTAAGGTTTTGTCTTGGTTCTTACGATAAAACAGTCCAAGGTCTTGAGACCCTTGGAGGTACCGTAGAACATGCTTAATATCATTCCAATGTCTCCTTGTAGGAGAAGCGCTATATCTCGCAAGCAAATTGACAGCAAATGCAATGTCCGGCCGAGTGCAATTTGCGAGATAGAGCAATGCTCCAACAACGCTAAGATAAGGAACTTCTGGTCCCAGAATTTCTTCTGAATATTCTCTTGGTCTAAATGGGTCCTTATCCACTTCGAGGGATCGAACAACCATAGGGGTGCTAAGTGGATGAGATTTATCCATGCGAAATCTCTCCAATACCTTCTTTACGTAGGTCGACTGATGAATAAGGATTCCTTCTGGGAGATGCTCGATCTGCAAACCGAGGCAGTACTTGGTTTTACCCAAGACTTTCATTTCGAATTTGGCTTTCAAGATTGAACTGGCTTCTTCAATCTCTTTGCATGTTCCGATTATGTTCAGGTCATCAACATAGACGGATATGATGCAAAAACCATCTTGCGATTTCTTCGTGAATACGCATGGGAAAGCTTTATCGAATGTGTATCCCTTATTCTGAAGGAATTCACTAAGTCGGTTGTACCACATGAGGCCCGATTGCTTCAGGCCATACAACGACTTTTGCAGTTTTATGCTATACATACTGCGGTTTTCACCATCCCTCATCTGAGGGATGTCAAATCCATCGAGGATTTTCATATAAATGTCGGCATCTAGTGATCCGTATAAGTACGAGGTACTACGTTCATTAATCTCATTTGGAGATTCATTTTAACTGCCAAAGATATCAAGTAGCGGAACGTTATTAAGTCCATGACGGGAGAATAGGTTTGATCGAAATCAATCACGGGTCTCTGCGAAAACCCTTGAGCTACAAGCCTTGCTTTATACCTCTCCACAGTATTGTTCTCATTTCGTTTTCGTACAAATTCCCATTTATATCCTACGGGGATAGAGCGCGCGGGTGTACGAACGATAGAGCCAAATACTTGTCTTTTTTTAAGCGATGCGAGCTCTGCATCAATTGCCTCTTTCCATTTAACCCAATCAGAGCGCTTCCGGCACTCAACTATTGTTTTGGGTTCTAGATCTAGATCATTTATAATGGAAAGAGCGATTGACGCTGCAAATGTGTCATCGACAACAGTAATATTTTTATTGTATGTTTCTCCCGTATCTGTGAAGTTCACAGAGACTTCGACATTTACGTCAACCAGACCTTCCTCATTTCCCATTGTATCTGGGTCTGGTCGTTCCACGATCCTAGTGCATGAAATATTTTGTGCACGTGCTTCACCACTAGGACGCTCGTCTCCTAGAGACTTTGAGTTATCTAGACGGATCTCTTCTAGAGATTTTACATTCGACTGACCAGTTTTGCTAGCCTTTCGTTTAGGTGTATTACTATCTCTTGAGGGTCCCTTACGCTTTTGGCGTGTGGGGGCATGAGTACTTATTTTGCTTGGGACCTCAACCCTTTGGGGAGCATTTATTACAGATATATGTGATTTAGTTACACCTCTATGGTCAGTGAACGCGTCTGGCAGATTATTTGCTAAATTTTGCAAGTTAATGATCTTCTGAACTTCTAGTTCAGATTGATTAGTGCGCGGATCTCGATACTGAAGATTACTTACGTTTCATATAAGCTCCCGGCATTCATTCAATTTTGAATTCGGACCTCCCCCTAATGCCGGGAAGTAATCTTCATCGAACGTGCAATCAGCGAACCGGGCTATTAATTGATCCCCGGACAAAAGCTCGAGGTATTTCACGATGGATGGAGAGTCAAATCCGACGTAAATACCAAGTTTCCTTTGTGGGCTCATGGAGGTTCGCTTTGGTAATGTTATCGGAACATATACCGCACATCCGAAAATACGCAGATGGGAAATGCTAGGTTTTTTCCCACGCACTAACTGTAGGGGGAATGATCATTATATGCAGTTGGACGGATTTGTATTAAGTGCGATGCATGTAGGGCTGCATGCCCCCAGCATGAAGTGGGTAGTTTGGAGTTCATAAGCAATGGTCTCGCGATAAATATGATACGTTTTATTAGCGCCTTAGCAAAACCATTTTGGGTGTGGACGTAGGGGACCGAATGCTCCACTTTAATTCCCAGGGCCATACAGTAATCTGTAAAGGCCTTTGAGCTGAACTCAGCAGCATTATCCATGCGAATCGACTTGATTGGATAATCCGGGAATTGAGCTCTAAGCTCTATAGTTTTCGCAATGAGCTTCGCAAAGGCTTGATTGTGGGTGGACAGCAAACAGGCATATGTCCACCTAGTGGAGGTATCAATGAGGACCATGAAATAAGGAAATGGTCCTGATGCTGGGTGAATCGGTCCGCAAATGTCTCCTTGAATTCGTTTAAGGAAAACCGCAGACTCTAGTCCAACCTTAGTGTGCGACGGGCGTACTATTAACTTACCCTTAGAACATGCATCACAAATATATTCATCAACGGAAGGAATTCTATTATTCGAAATATTATGACCAGTTGAATTAGATAGAATCCTATGTATCATTGTTTGTCCCGGATGACCCAACCGCTGATGCCATAATTTAAAGGAATTCGGGTCATGGAATTTCATACTAATCGCTAGATGGGAACTAGACTGCCGGATGTAGGAATAGTACAATCCGAAGGAGAAGGAATGAAGTTTTTCTATAACTTGTTTACGGTTACCTCGAGTAATAGTCATCAAAAGGTATTCGTTATTGTTCCCAGTTTCAGTTTCAATGTGATATCCGTTTATCCTAATGTCTCTAAAACTGAGTAGGATACGCTTAGATTGTGGAAACAATAAAACATTATAGATTATGAGTTCGGTACCCATGGGGAGGACAATTGAAGCTCTTCCGGAACCCACTATCAACGTACTATCATTGGTTATTGTAGTTATACTCCCCTTACGTTCTATCAAGTTATGAAAATACTTCATATCCTTTAAGATTGTATGTGTGGTGGCGCTATCTACCAAACATAAATCACTATGTGCGTCCATCATGCAAGAGGAAATTGTCCAAACCTAATAGCTGATTTGTTTACAAGCCATATATGAGAACAGTAATATCCAAATAAATGTAATGGACAGCTATTAAGGTAAACACATAAAAATAAATTCATTCATAAAATAAAATATCCGAAAGAAAGGATCCAAAAACATAAAATTGTCTTATTAAAAAACAAAGTACTAGAATTAATCAAATACGCAAATCACTCGTTATCTCCTAGATTTCGAGCTACGGGCTCAAGAGATCATCGTTGTCTTGGTCAAATTCTGCTTCAGGCAGGTTGTCATCTTGAGGTTCATAAATGGGAGCCTTCCCCTTGTCGTCCTTTTGCATCGTTAGGTAAGCCTCGACCAAGTGTTTGGAAATGCGACACGTGTGTGACCAATGGCCTCTGCATCCGCATCTGTAGCAGGACTGCTCAATCATGCCTTGAGAGCTAGGTTTTCGTGGAGCGGAAAACCAGGTTCTGCGACCACTAAATGAACTACGACCTCGGCCATTAGTCTAAAATTTCTTAGTCACTCTCCCCCTTCCACGGTTGCGTCCAAACGTGTGTTTGGCCCTATACTGCTGCTGGAGTATTGGGTTGCTAGCGTGGAATTTTGATACGGAGTTCTGGATCAAGTTGGTAACAATACGCTGCAATGCAGAGTTGTACTCCGTTATCGACTTAAGGTCTTGGTAACTGATTAGGCGTGAAATTGTCATAATTCGTCGCTCGAAATGCCCTTGTTTTGATTGATTTATATGAGTTTTTAGAGTCATTTGAGTATCATTTCCATAAACTGATGAATTTGTCTCTTTGATGCTCATAGATGGATAGAGGGCGAAAAGAGGAGTTCGTAGGACTTTGAATTGACTCAAACGGATGCCCGGATGAGATGATATCGAAGAAATACGAAAAGTATTAGTTTGAGGGAGCAAAAGTATCATTGGAGTGCACAAGCAAGGAGCACTCGTGCAAGGCGCTCGAGAAGGTGCAACTCGTGCACTGCGCACGAGCAAGAGTCGGTCGTGCACTAGTGCACGAGCTAGGCTGGTCGTGCACTATTTCGGTTCTGGAAGTTTGGAGCGCACGAGGGGGATGTGCTCGTGCACTAGTGCACGAGCAGTGCACGAGCTTGCGTGATTTTTCGGCCCATACGTTCCCGACTCGACCCGTTGCCTATATATACCCCTTCCGAGCACGTTTTTACAGACAACTTGAGACAACCACTTACCACTTGATACAATATCATTTTTAGAGTTAGTTTTTGGAGAAGAAGGAATGAGCAAGCTTTACTTTTACGTTTTCGAGGTTTTCTTTACGAATTCATAGCACGGTTTTGCTTTTTAGTTTCGTTTCTTCAGACCTTTGTTCTTGAACACGTTAAGACTTCGTTATATTGATTTAATTTCAGTTTATTCCTTTATTTCTTGAAACCCTAGTTTATGTTTGATCTTTTCTTCGTTTTAATCATTATGTTCATGTTCGTTATTTATTCAATCGTTCTTGTTTACGTAAAACCCATGTCTAGCTAAAACTCTTGCATGCTTGGGGTAGGATGAACTCATAGAAGTAGGTTGTTGGTACGTAACTAGGGTAATTCGTGACGTTAGGTTTTAATTCTCTTAATTAATGAATTCTTAAAATCAATCTTAACTTTGCCTTTGAAATTCGTTCGAAAAGTGTTAGAGAGAGGATGACCTTATCACTCTTTAACAATGAGTAGACTTATCGAGAAGGTTTAGAAAGGGTTAATTCATCTACCGGTTTATCTAAGAAGGACGACCGCATCACCTTAGTTTAAATTAGGGTCTCGTTAATTAAGCACAATCTATTAACTCGTTAGTTGATTAGTGAAGTCGATTGCTAGGATAAAGTATTAGGGTATTAAGTCTTGAGCTTTCATCTTACAATCTTTTACTTAGGTTATTTCTTGCGCGTCACAGTTATTTTGATTATGTACCTGCTCCGTTAGTATACGTATGGATTCCTATCCTAAGCATCACCATCACTTATTTGAATACAAACCTTAGTTACTTCGTTTCTTTAGTCCTTTAGTTTAATTAGTTTATTTTAGCTTAGAATTAATTTTTCAAAAAATCCAAAAATATACACTCATATTAGCTACGACGCGTAGATCTTCAGGGATTTATTTGCATACACACTTTCCCTTGGGTTCGATAATACTTGGTCGCTATACTTACTCATACTAAAGTGAACTCGTACGCTTGCGAGGAATCTACTAGTAGAAGTTAGTATTTTCGCATCAAGTCAATGGCGCCGGTTCCGGGGATGGTGTTGTATGTCTTTTGAATAGGACTTGTCGATAGCTTAGTAGTTTGTAGTGAGTGCTTTACTTTTCTGTTTTATTTCGTACGTATTCGGCAGTTGTGTTTTGATTCTTTTGTTAGTGTTTCAGGTTTATGAAAACACGCTTACAAGGTAATACGAGCGAAGAGAGATTACCGTTGGATCCTGAGACTATAGCAAGAAGAAATCGAGCCTTCTTAAGAAGGATGAACGCTGCCGGAGGAGGGAAAGAACCAATGGACATTACTAATGAGTTGGATGATGTCGAGAATGAGTTTAATCAGACATTGAACCGGGCTGACGGCACTGATGGGAATACCAGTAAGAATCAAGATCTGTCAGGGGAAAGCCAGAGCCAGAACCCGAGTACACAAAACTTAAACAATCCAGCTCATAACATTGTCCCAAATCCTAAGAACAACCCTGTTTACCCATATCCTAACTTACCACAAAACAACTTACCTTATCCACCTTACCCATACCCACCTTATCCGTATCCACCATACCCGTATCCTCCACCTCCTGTTTACAACCAACCACCAGCTTATCAACCACCACCACCCCAACAAGTACCCGTACCAGCTGCTAATCCTCAACACGTTCCTCAGAACGCAGATCAGAATATGACCATTAGAGGAAGGTTTGCAGCGCAACCACAACGGTACTATGATGGAGTGGCATTACCTCCTGTTGAGGCAAATAACTTCTCGATTTCCCCGGGAATTCTTAAGCTGCTTACCGAGAACCAGTTCAAGGGGGAGGTTGGGAAGGAGAATCCTCATACTCACCTGAGGAGTTTCCTGATGATAGCCTCCATATTCAATTATAACGGCATGTCTGAAGATGCCAAGAGGCTTAGGTTGTTCTCATTCTCATTGACGGGAATAGCAAAAGAGTGGTATGATAATACGCTCCCACGGGGAGGTGTAACCACATGGGCCGAGCTCGAGCGTATGTTCCTCGAGCAATTCTACCCTCCATCGAGACTATTAAAGCAAGGATTGAGATCTCTTCCTTTCGCCAGAAGCAAGGAGAGGATTTACGCCAAGCGTGGGAGAGATACTCAAACATGTTGATTGAGTGTCCGCAACACGGGTACAATGAGGGAGATATCATGGCATTCTTCTATAGTGGAGCCAGCAAGGCTGGCCAAGCCCATTTAGATGCATGTGCGAGTGGAGCTTTTCTGAATCAAGGGATAGCGAGGTGTAGAGAAATCGTTGACAATATTGTCACGAATGCCGGGGCATGGAACGAGGATCCGGAATTTCAGAGAGCATGTAAGTTGGAAGAGAATGAGGGTATGAGGAAGATGTTGATGGTTATGATGGAGAAGATCAGCAACCTTGAGATGGGGCAGAATCTGGCTGGAGGGAATGTAGCAGTGAGCGAGAAAGTGGACCCACCCACGAGTCAGCAAGAAGAGGCCAACTATATGGGAAGGCCTAACTATCCACAAAGGGGGTATCCACAAGGTGGAAATCAGTTTGGAAGGCCTTCTTATGGCACACCATTTGTACCTACAGGTCCTCAGTCGCCTCAAAATCAATGGAGGAACACACAAGGATATCAAGGAGGCCAGCAGTCTTCTCAAAATACATGGAGGAAGAACGGGAATTTTTCATATGCTAATCCGAATGCCGAAATTACAGTTCCTCCAGGCGTTGATCCAGGTTCTAAACCCCCGGGTGGAGAAGGCGGTTCCTCAACTGAGGAGATGTTGAGAGCTATCCTTTAGAAGGTGGAGGAAGGAAGCAAGAGATTGTCCTCTTTGGAGTACGATGTGAAGGATTTGCACAAGAAGGACGATCAGCGTGATCAAGAACTCCAAAAGAGAGACATTGAGCTGAATCGAATTCAGCAAGAGAACAATAGGCGGTTCACTTCGATAGAATTTTAGATGAGTCAGATCGTAAAAACATTGGGTAGAGAGTCGGGTAAGTATCCTTCCATACCGGAGAGGAACCCGAAAGAGCATTGCAAGGTTATCCAGTTAAAAAGTGGAACCACCTATGAAGGTCCCCAGATGCCTGCTGATTCTGAGACGCCTCAGAAAGAGTTTGAGAAGGATAGAGATGAAATTGAGGAGATAAGAGTTGAGAAAGGAGTTGAGGGTGAAGGCACTAAGAGGCGTAAAGATGTGGAGGAGTCCCATGAGAGCAAAGAGCCTGAAGAGGAAGGCATTGAGAAGATTGAGAGAGTTCCTAAGTGGAAGAAGGCAAGGGAAGCAAGGGAGAAAGTGAAAGAGACCGAGCGTGATGAATGACGGGTACCCAAATCGGTGATACATGTCCCGTATCCACAACGCTTCATTAAAAAAAAGCTTGATGAGAAATTTGCTAAATTCCTTGATGTTTTTAAAAAGATACATATTAACATTCTTTTTTATGATGCTTTGGAACAGATGCCGAATTATGCCAAGTTTCTGAAGGACTTGATAGCGAAGAGACGACGAGTTGATGAGCCAAAGTTGGTGCAGCTGAACCATGAGGTGAGTGCATTAGTGCACAAGGCGCTTCCCCCGAAGTTGAAGGATCCCGGGAGTTTCACTATCTTATGTGACATCGGGAATAGAGTCAAGAAGGGAGCGTTGTGTGACCTTGGAGCGAGCATAAATCTTATGCCTTTGTCGTTTTTCAAGAAGTTGGAAGGTGGAGAATTTCAGCCCACAATGATGACGCTTCAACTAGCCGACCGGTCTATTGCTCGACCTCAAGGTGTGGTTGAAGATGTCCTCGTGAAAGTTGGAGATCACATTTTTCTAGCCGATTTTGTGGTCCTAGAGATGGAGGAAGATGAGCACGTGCCTTTGATCTTGGGAAGACCCTTCTTAGCTATGGCCGGGATGGTGCTAGATGTGGCAAATGGGAAGATCATGTTGAAAGTTGATGATCAAGAAGTGAATATTTCCCTATATGAAGCCATGAAGCACCCGAAGGAGGATGGAAGCTGTTATTGCATGGATGCAATTGATCCTCGTGTTGAAGACACACCTCCTATCTCTAATATGTCTCATATTCATGATTTCGTTAGTCCTTCACTTGATAATTTAACCCATGAGCATTATGATCTTGATTATGTTGATAGGGATAAAGGGAAGAAGTTGAAGGATGAAGAGGTGAAAAAGGAAGATGTGGTCCAGTTGGAGAGGAAAGGAGGAGTTAAGAAGAAAAAGTCCAAGCGCAAGAAATTGCTTAGTAAGACTCCTCCAGATAAAGGTGAGAAGGAGTTGAGACCCATACCACTTGGGGATGAGAAAGAAGCAAAGGAGCTCATGATGGAGGGGCATCAAGGAAAGGAATTCAACCACCACTCTTATGAGAGTAAGGGAGGTAATTTTGAGTATCATGTCCCATAAGCTCCTTTGAGTTTGGTCCGGCATGAGGACCTTAAAAATAGCGCTGAATGGGAAGCAACCCATTTTTATTTGTTTTTCATTATTTTTATGTTATTAGGGTGTTGTTGAATCGTAAGTTTTAACATCGTACTTGAGAATTTTATTTTGTAGGCTTGTCTCGAGAGAATAGATGAATCATGGAGTTATTCAAAAGGGAGGAACTCAAGCAAGGGAGTGTGCTACGTTGTTGAGAAACGTGAATTATTTGGATGAGGTAACCCACAACCCCAAACTTAGACCTCTTCACATGGTCGAAGTTTGGGGGGTGGAGTTTTTTATTTGTTTGATTGTTACATTGCACAGGCGCACACCTCTCTTGAGTGGGTTTGGTTATTTGAGTCTTGAGATGCTCCTTGAGCTGTTAGTGTTTTGATTTGCTATTACATATTTCATGCCTATCAATCATCTTATGCTTGTTGATTGCTATCTTTGAGTGTGAGTATGAGTTGGTGATTTGTGAGGGTGGGTTAGGAATTCTGATGTGTGAGTGGTTGAGCTAGAGTTGACTTGAGAAAGAACTTGTATGCTTGTGAATTTTTCTTTTTGAGTGCTTGTGTGACGAGAGTGAGAATGCACTAGGACTAGCATGGATGTGAAAGCCGTGAGATTTGAGCCTTATGAGATTAAGATACATGATTTGATCTCTTCATTTGTGAGTGGATCGTCACCTTAGAGGATGCTAGAACTTGTGTGTGCTCTTGCTTCTTGATTGTGTCTAGTTTGATATGCCGAATGTGATCTTAGGCCATCTTTGATTTGAATGAGTCACTTAGCCAAGATTTTCCTTACCATTGATATTTATCCCTTGTTAGCCCCTTTGACCCTTAAGCCTATTTTCTTTGCTAGCACATTTAAACACTATTCCAATTTCTGAGCCTTTTTGTCCCAATTTGAGTGGAGAATAGGAAAGTGTGAAAGTGAAAGGATTGATTTGAGTTGAGAAAAGGAATTATGATGGTTGAGTGGTGATAAAATAAGGGTGTGATTGAGTTTTGAGTTGTGGGAAAGAAAAAAAATTTGAGAATGAGCAAAAAAAGAAAAAATGAGCTCATGTGTTTGTGCGAAAAAAAAAAAGAAAAAAATGTGAAGTAATTGAAAAAAAAAAGTGAAAGGAGTTAGAAAAAAATAATTGAAGTGTTGTGAGAATTGGAATTGAAGGTGTGTTGATTGAAAATGTTTGAAGTATTCTGTTCCTAATCTCGAAGTGTGAAAGTTTGATGTTCTATTCTCCATTCACTTGAGTCACCTATCCTAGATTGTTATCCCACATGTCCAAAGAGCCTACATTACAACCGTGAGAAAAGTCCTTTTTGATTCGGCATTGATTTCTAGAGTATGGTCGGAGTTGAGAGTGCTTACAAGCCTATGGCTGCCGATATGTGTGATTGATTATTTGAGTGAGTCCCTTATTCTTGATATACACTTGTGAGGGAGTGAAACACATCGTTGAGTGCACATCCATGTTTGATCTTGGTGTTTCTTGTTGTTGTTGCATGAGTATGATGATGGAAGATGAGTGAGTATACTTGTGATTGATCTTTGAAGCTCGAGTTCATTTGCTTGCATGATTTGATTCTTTGACTTATTCCTAACAATTTCACTTGACTTATTATTTCGTTGTTTGAGGACAAGCAACATGGTAAGTTTGGGGGGGTTGATTAGGCGTGAAATTGTCATGATTCGTCGCTCGAAATGCCCTTGTTTTGATTGATTTATATGAGTTTTTAGAGTCATTTGAGTATCATTTTCATAAACTGATGAATTTGTCTCTTTGATGCTCATAGATGGATAGAGGGCGAAAAGAGGAGTTCGTAGGACTTTGAATCGACTCAAACGGACGCCCGGATGAGAAGATATCGAAGAAATACGAAAAGTATTAGTTCGAGGGAGCAAAAGTATCATTGGAGTGCACAAGCAAGGAGCACTCATGCAAGGGTGCACGAGCGGCCGTGCAAGACGCTCGAGAAGGTGCAACTCGTGCACTAGTGCACGAGCAAGAGCCGGTCGTGCACTAGTGCACGAGCTAGGCTGGTCGTGCACTATTTCGGTTCTGGAAGTTTGGAGCGCACGAGGGGGATGTGCTCGTGCACTAGTGCACGAGCAGTGCACAAGCTTGCGTGATTTTTCGGCCCATACGTTCCCGACTCGACCCGTTGCCTATATATACCCCTTCCGAGCACGTTTTTACAGATAACTTGAGACAACCACTTACCACTTGATATGAGATCGTTTTTAGAGTTAGTTTTTGGAGAAGAAGGAGCGAGCAAATTTTACTTTTACGTTTTCAAGGTTTTCTTTACGAATTCATAGCACGGTTTTGCTTTTTAGTTTCGTTTCTTTAGACCTTTGTTCTTGAACACGTTAAGACTTCGTTATATTGATTTAATTTCAGTTTATTCCTTTATTTCTTGAAACCCTAGTTTATGTTTGATCTTTTCTTCGTTTTAATCATTATGTTCATGTTCGTTATTTATTCAATCGTTCTTGTTTACGTAAAACCCATGTCTAGCTAAAACCCTTGCATGCTTGGGGTAGGAAGTAGGTTGTTGGTACATAATTAGGGTAATTCGTGACGTTAGGTTTTAATTCTCTTAATTAATGAATTCTTAAAATCAATCTTAACTTTGCCTTTGAAATTCGTTCGAAAAGTGTTAGAGAGAGGACGACCTTATCACTCTTTAACAATGAGTAGATTTATCGAGAAGGTTTAGAAAGGGTTAATTCATCTACCGGTTTATCTAAGGAGGACGACCGCATCACCTTAGTTTAAATTAGGGTCTCATTAATTAAGCACAATCTATTAACTCGTTAGTGGATTAGTGAAGTCGATTGCTAGGATAAAGTATTAGGGTATTAAGTCTTGAGCTTTCATCTTACAATCTTTTACTTAGGTTATTTCTTGCGCGTCACAATTATTTTGATTATGTACCTGCTCCGTTAGTATACGTAGGGATTCCTATCCTAAGCATCATCATCACTTATTTGAATACAAACCTTAGTTACTTCGTTTCTTTAGTCCTTTAGTTTAATTAGTTTATTTTAGCTTAGAATTAATTTTTCAAAAAATCCAAAAACATACACTCATATTAGCTACGACGCGTAGATCTTCAGGGATCTATTTGCATACACACTTTCCCTTGGGTTCGATAATACTTGGTCGCTATACTTACTCATACTACAGTGAACTCGTACGCTTGCGAGGAATCTACTAGTAGAAGTTAGTATTTTCGCATCAAGTCAGTAACGGATGTTCAACCACTCGTATTGTGCCGAAGGGAGGAGTATGTCATTTAGTTATTGGAAACGATCCTTCAGGGACTTCCACAACATTCCGGGGTCCCTTTGAGTGAGGTATTCTTGTTTTAGACCCTCATTCATGTGGTTCATAAGAAAAATCAACGCTTTCGCCTTCTGGGCGTTAGTGGATTTTGAACCTTCGACAATGGTTTCGCTCAACCTATTTGAGGCTAGATGTAATTCGACATCTAGCATCCATGTCGGGTAGTTGCTACCATCGAGAGCGAGCTCATCGAATTCTTTCATAGTGATGTCAGACATAATTCACTACAATTAATAAAGCGACATGGTAAGGGGTGTGACATAATTTATTGACAACGGGGAAACAAGGATTCATTTGATTATTCTAAAGCACATAGATACAAGTATTGGGCGTCGTCTACCCAAAATATAAATTACGGTCCGACAAATACCAGGCGTCGCCTACCCGAGCATAATATGCGGACTATAAAAGAATAAACTATGTGCGAAAAATAATGCACGTAGGATAATTAAATCACATATACATGCATAAACAATTTAGGAACGATAATCACATGAAAATAATTTCTAGGAAAATTTACGACTTAATAGACATGCATATTCATGAGGCTAAATATTTCATGTATATTAATGAAATTTAACGAAATATTTTCAGGATTTTATAATAAATTAATATGGATTTTGTGATATCAAGAACGAAATCGCAATTGGATTAAGGAATCACTAAAATCCGGGGGAAAACGCCGCGTGGGTCGCGCGCGGCGGCGGCGAGCGGGCTGGCGGCGACCGCGAGCAGGCGGCGCGGCTCGAGCGGGCGGGCAGCGGCCGCGAGCAGGCGCAGCGGGCCGAGCAGGCGGGCGGCGGCCTCGCGGGCAGGCGCAGCGGGCACGAGCGGGCGGTGGTCGCGAGCAGGCGGCGCACACGACGGGGCGGCGCACGCGAGCAGGGCGGTCGACGGCCGCGAGCCTGCGGCGCGCATGATAGGGCGGCGCACGCGATCGGGGTGGCAACAAGCGTGCGGCGCTCGAGATCGGGGCGGGCGGCGGACGAGTGGCGACCGTATGCCTTTGGGACGTCGGCCGTCGCTCGTCAATTCCGGTTACAAAAACAATTCGATTCGTATACAAATATGATATAATTAATTGCAAGAATATTCAATCGAATTCATAGCAAGGGTACACAACAAAAACATGTAATTCATATGAAATTTAATTTAGGGTGTACCGTATAATCTCAGGCAGAGACTCGTGCTGATAACGTGTTGTAAATAAGTGCGTAAAATAAAAGACGGGATTTGTTCACCCAATTCGTCGGGAACGACTACGTCTGGGGGCGAGCCAAGCCAGGAGTTTTCACTAATGATCTTGTGTATGAGTGATTACAATTATGAATACAATAGTCTATTTATAAGAATAAAACTCTAGTCTAAGATATAAAGTTCATTGGGTTTATTGGTCCATTAGTAATGTCCACATCAAATCTTCTAGATTTGGAATAATAAATCTTCTAGATTTACAACATCTTTGTCTCAAAGTAAGTTTAACAGTGGAGGAATTGACACATGTTTTAAAAAATATTAGATTTTATTGTAAAATTGTGATATAAAGTGTATGAAAAGTAAAAAAGTGGAGATGAAGTGTAAAAAGTAGGGATAATTGTTAAATGTTGTTTGTGGTTGTAAATTTTCCTAAAATGGAAATGTTAAACTTATCTTGGGACGCCAGATTTGACAAAATGTTAAACTTATCTTGGGATGAAGAGAATATATGACTTTGAGTATAAAATTTAAATTAATGTATTTAATAAATGGCATAAGAAAAATAAAAAAGTTGCTACACCTTATTGTTTTACTTAAAAAAGGATTAATTAATTAATGATACGATCTAGGAGTGCACATTACCCATTGATACGATGTTCTTTTTTTTTCACTTGTTGGTTCAATTGTTATTGTCTTTGTCCGGTTTTACCCTTACTTATCCATTTCCCTCAATTTAATGAAAATAGTTTCAAATTTTTTTAATTAGTTTGTAACGGTAGCTTGGGTTGTAGGGATATTAAGTATGTATTTATTGGTTCTTAATTGGATGTGTGGTGTGTGGAGATGAGTTGGTAGTTCCCTTTTTTAGCTATACTAATGTTTTATAAGACATGCAACACATGTGCAAAATGTTAAATGGTAAAGTGTGGTGTGTGTTGTACATGTGCAATGTAACCACCAGATGTGTAATATTTGTGTATCCATGTTCAGTGTGTTTTGTGCATGTGCAATGGCCAACTCAGTTGGGAGTGAAATTACTTGTCATATGTTGAGTGTAGTATGTGTAAATATTTTTTATGTCGCAATTGCAAAATATTGTGTTTATGTGTGGTACATGTGTAAACTACCTTCCATTTTGTGAGTTGTACCCCGTAAATGTGTAATGCAATATTTTCACCACATATGTGTAAGGTTTCAAACTCATGTGCAAACTATTATGATAATGTGCATTGTATCTGAAACATGTGCAACATTCGATGTATAATGTATTGATTTTATGTGAAGTCTACTAATATATGTGCAATGTAACACAACACAACACATGTCATACATTCTTCATTTTTTTATTTGTTGTAATGTAGTTGGAAACCAAGATTACATGTTAGAAATTCTTTTATATGTTGTCACCTTTTTGGTAACTCTTGTGAAATGATTGAGTTATTTTTGTGTCGTGTTAAGGAATTTTGCTCTCAATATAAATGTCTAATCTAACTCAAAAACATATTATGGGTATTTCTAAAATTCAATACGTACTCCAAAATCTTTATTATGTTTGCATCATAGTTCGACTTGAAGTGTCGAATTTACGAAGTTCAAGAGTTTAAATCAAAACAGAAAAACTTCTGAGAAAGAGTGTAATCCAAACCAAAATAGTTTTCAAACATTCACCTCTATGCTTATCGGGTCCATGAACCATTCTACTATTTTGGCCCTATATTCACCAGATGAAGTGGTAGAGAATTTTCCTTTCTCACTGGGTTTCTGAGTGATGGTGTTTTCAATGTGATAACACACGATCACACCACAGTCAAGGGTGTCAGCATATTGTTGTAGACAGGGCTCAGAAATCGGCTTCTCCAATACTCCTTTTAGCAATGGGTGTATAGGCATTGACTGTTGACATATATCATGTAGTATTGTCTCTATACTCTGACCTGGAGAAAGTTTGGATCGGAGATCTCGAATTTTTCTACGTTGATGGTAGTTTCCGATCATGGGGAGATGCGGCGGTGTTCAAGATTGATGCCATTATGCTGTCGGTTTCTTCGTCAATTCCTTCTTACTTGGTATCACTTTCTGCTATGTGTACGCCACTAATCTTGTGGTGGGATTTAATTCCATTGTTAACATATTTAAAATAGCAATTATGGTAGATTTATTTCCAATTAATAATTATTGTTTTGACTTTCTTATTTTGTTTTGGGGATAATTATGTTCGTGGGCATTTTAGTGATAGTAGGTGTATTTTTGTTTTTAAGAGTAATAGTTTAGGTATGTAGTAGTGTATAATAAAGTGTGATTCCATATTGTACTTTAGAGTGAGTCCCCCCTTAAAAAATATATAGTCCAGGTTGTAAATTATTTATTGGATAATTATTTTTTAATATAGGTTGTTTCATGTTATAGGACGGTGCATAAAATAATGGGAAGAGGTATAGACTAAGCATGATATATTAACACTTAAAAAAAATCGATATTAATTTATATTGTATCATGCATTTATGTTATGAGATGGCCTCGCACTGTCAGTTTTTTAATTTTTTTTAGGTGATATGTAATGGAACTCTTCTATTTTTTCAGTTAGGCCAACTAAACCGTATAAGAGGATTGGCCGAACCGTACAATATTGAACCGTTCCTTGTTTGGATAGGGAAGAAAATCAAGGAATTAAGCTTCGGCGCATTTTCACGATACCCATTAGATACAAAACATTTGTGAATCCGATTCACGTCCGGCAATTGCATAATTCTGTTAATTTTATCGTTGAATCGAATTTGCGGAGTTCAATCGAGGTACAATTTTGAAACCAAGATATGCTAATGTCTTGGAGCTTTGCCCACCAACTGCTCGATGAAATGCGCCACCAACGTGATTTCGTTTTCTTTGTTTTTGTTTTTGTTTTCCCATTCTTCAATAGTTATCTTTTTGCAGGTGAAGATTGAGCAAACCGCTACAAAAATGATAGTCTCTGTAAGCAATGCAATGCTTAATGTGCCACAGCCATTAGTAGGACGTACTCTACCCAAAGCTTCATGGCCAGTCGTCCATAGCCGTGGAGCAATTAAGTGCTTGAGTAGAGGGGTCCGTTTCCCTATTCGTTTCGCGATTGAGCATTCGAAAAGGAGGGCGTACGCTGCGGCTAAGTATGAGGGGACGTGGGAAGACCCCGATGATGGAAGTGATGACAGCGAATATGAGGATGATGGTGAAGATGAAGAAGACGACGAAACGGAAGAGAATGACTTGGATTACGAAAGTGATTGGGAGGGTAGTGGAAAGGTTAAAGCTGTTGTCACTAAGGCCGAAGAGGAATCCCGAAGAAAGTATGAGGAGGATCTTGTTAAAGGTAGCAAATTTTATGATGTTCTTGTTTGCTGTTTTCTGATTTTGCATCATGGCTTTATGGTTTTTTAAGAAATTAACATTTCTTGTATTACGAAATCGGAATTGTATGTTTACAGAGGTTGAACAGCTTTTGAAACCAGAAGAAATAGCAATTTTGGAACAGAATGAATCTCCTAACCTAGAGAAATTGTCTACTGTGAGTTGTACGATTTATAATGTAATCTTTCTAGATTTGATATATGTGTTTGTTGGCTCAGAAACAAGTTTTTCATAACATTAATTTGACATACTTGTCGGCAGGCAAAATGGAGACCTCTCCACACTTATGCACTAGCAGGACATATAAAGTTCATGGACAGACTTCTTGAAAGGGGATATAACATCGAACAAGTTGACAAGGTACGAGTATTTTAACAGAGTTCAAATTCTTGCTTTCCTTGCATCGAGCATTGATACGAACAAACATTGTGAAACAGGACGGCTTAACTGCCCTGCATCTTGCTGTTATTGGTAAAAGAGAAGCTGTAATTAGTCATCTCTTAAGAAAAGGATCAAATCCCGAAGCACAAGATCAGGTATATGTGTGTGTGTATGTTATGGTTATGTGTGTGGTATTAATCATCGGTTCATTCGTATTTAGTTTCTAGGTTACCGATATTGTTCTGTCGTCATCACAGGATGGGGCTACGCCCCTTCATTATGCTGCTCAAGTAGGTGCCATGCAAACGATCAAATTGTTGATAAAATACAAGGCTGATGTGAATGTTGCTGATAATGTGAGCACCTATTTTACTTTTTCGTAGATAGAATTTCATTATTCAAGTAAGTATGAAATAGTGTTATGAAGTGAATTTTCAAGACCATTTAAGCACATGTCCATAAGCTAATTTGACTGTTTTGGTTGTTTAGGAAGGATGGACACCGTTGCACGTGGCCATGCAAACAAGAAACAGATTTATAGCAAAGATTTTGATGGTTAATGGTGGTGATATGACCAGGAGAAATAAGGTAAATTTGAATTTCTTATACTAGTTCTCAATCAACAATCACTTGCTGATATTCTGGATAAATTTGTATGATTTTAATGAGACAAATTGATGGCTATAGGATGGATATACGCCTCTTGATCTTAGCTTATGTTATGGAAAAGATTTTAAGTCGTACGATCTGGCCAAGGTATTGAAACAAGTTTCGGCTACTAGAGGCTTGTGAAGTCAGGAGAGCCGTTGATTTATGTTGCAGGCTGTATCTTGGCGCTTATGAATGAATATCGACATCCTAGATTGTGTGTCTCAGTGCTTAGAAATGGAGTTTTTTTGTGAGGAGTATATTCAATGGTTTCTAAATGATTCAAGATAATGGTTATGGATTGGTAGATATTATTGTCGAAATGGACTCACAATGTTTTCCATGTATAATACTCGTAGGGGTCATTTGGTTTACGGGATAAGATTGGATTATTTAGGATTGAATTAGAACGTCTATCGAAAAATGGATAGACTAGAACCAGAAAATTTGGACTATAACCAAATTTTTTTTTTTATCGAATTGTACACGAGATAGTCGTTCTAGTCTATCTAGGGTCATCGTCTTGTGCAATCCCTCAAACCAAGTATGAGATTACCTGGGATTATGAAGACAATTCCAAGCAATCCCTCAAACCAAACGGGCCCGTAGGGAAATTCTTGTATAAACTAATTCTATATCGTGCAGTTGGTTTTTGCATTTTGTGTGTAGTTATTTCATTTGTATTAGTTTGAGATGTATTAGTTGTTTTATTCTAAAGTGATAATTGTGAGTTGGTTGGTAAAACTATTTACATAACATTAACTAATCCTCCTGTGATTTTTCTTGCTACTTTTTTGCTTTTAGACAAACTTCATGGCAACCTTATTTGCTAATATTTCAAAAATCATAGCATATTATGCACCTGGATTTTAAACTTAATTTTAAATTTAATTTAATTTTTTTATTAAAAAAAATATTGTGGTATAATTAATTACTATTTAGAATATTGTTGATTAACACTTAGAGTATTCTTATGTGTTTTTCATACTTTTTACACATAAATTTTAAAATCTAAGTGCATAGTATACACTTGGGTGCACACTAGAACCACCTTTAAAATATGCATTGTTGTGTTACATTATGAATTTGAGTTTTGGAATTTAGAATTAATTTTAGTTTGAATTTTGAAATCATTTTTTATAAGTTAGTACTACACTCTGTAAATAATCCATAAAACATTTCAGTTAATATCATCTTAACTATTATTATATATATTTTCTATTCCAGAAAAATACACATTTTTCAATTAATATCATCTTAACTATTATTATATTTTTTTTATTCCAAAAAATACACATTTTTAAAGCCCCTAGATTTCAAAATCCAATAAAATTACTTAAAACTAAAAAAAAAAAAAAAAAACCCTCCTAAATGTCTTGGGAAGAGAAATAGATGAAAGAAAGACCATCTTTGATGAGTTAGGACCATCTTTCAGTCTATTTTAGGAAAAAGTTTTGGTTGTGTCAAGATAATCAAATTATAGGGGCACTTATTATTTACTACAATTCTATAAGCTTAAATGCACTATACAACAATAAAAATTCCATGACACAATTTGAATTTGGTGGTCTCCATCATTAACCAAAACCACACATTCATACAATTTGATGGGTTCATGTTCAAATTCAGATTCTTACAAAATCTGACACGATATTGTCTAACTGGCGTTTTTTTGCACAGTTCCCAAGGAAAAATTTTGACCAGTAATATTTGTTATTTTCGGGTGTTTATTAATTTTGAACATAAACATAAATTTTATGAACACAAGTATAAAATAATTTTTTAACATAAATATAAATATCTAAGAATTCTAGCAAATTCAAAAACATTTCTTTCACTATTAATTTGAGAATTACATATAAAAAATTCCAAAAGTATTACATTTGCAAAATTAGGCACAAACAACCCAAAAATTTATGAACAGACTACAAAAAAAATTGTGCACAAACGCACGAAAATTATGAACAAACACTTTAAAATTATAAACAAATGCCGTTAAATTTTGAACAGAAGGCATTTTCACGTTTTTCTCCCATAAACTTTCAATTCTTGTGGTCTTGAGATGCAGTACTCCTTAAATTCACATCCTGAAAAAATGGTTCACAATTAAAAGAAGTATGAGATCATGTGCAACATACAAACCATGAACATAACAGTATGCAAGTTCTAACCACTCTACAGCCAAAATAATAAAGAAGCAGAAATCAGTTCTACAAATAAAATCCCCTGATGACTTTGATGGCAACCAAACAGAAGTTTGTGGTCATATACTAATTACAACAAGAGTTCAGCATATTCAGAATATATAATGTAAAATATGAAATTAAAACACTTGCTAGGGCACTGCACACTATGAACACATTCTTTCATCGATCTTCAAAAGTTTAATATGTTGCACTTCACAATCAATCTTCAAAATAACACCTACCCCACACTAAACACACGCATGTACCATCCCTCCCCCTTCTTCTCCCCCCTACACTCAACACCCACAAAAGTACTTCCTCTCTTTTGGAATAATCCCCGGTCAAGAAATCATGTAGTCCTCAATCAAAATACAACTAAATCCTTCATCATAATACAACCAGTGAACCTCCATAAAAATACAACTGAACCCTCGATAAAAAAATACAACTACCTGTGAACCTGGTGGCAGCTTCAAAGACCGTGACGTCGGCGCTTCAGGTTGGCGGTGGCTTCTTCGCGACGGCGGTGGCTCCAGATCGCTATGGCGGAAATGAGCCCCAATGATGGTTAGGAAACCCTAGATCTCTCTTGCGGCGGCAGATCCGTCACCAGGCTCCTTCGTGACGGTGGTGGCTCCAAATCTCTCTTGCGACGGCGGATGGGTGTGGTCGATGACGGCAACCGCTTCTTCGCGCGACGGTGGTGGCTAAGCTTTTCATCCCGAATCGGCCTTTGGCGACCTTCGCGAACAACTCCCCGCCTTCAACGTATTCCAAAACGGCCAGTCCCGCCAACGGCCGCTGCACCAACACAGCGCATCCATCGCCTCACCAACAGAGTCGCCGCTCGCCCATCCCCTATCCCAGATCGGATCCGCCGCCGACCCCCTCTCTCCCATTTGCACCACAGCGCCGCCTCTGCCCTTAGGCCAACACCTAAACCATGCGAGGACCGCCATTAGCGCCGCCCCTGGAAAGATCCGCTTCTGGCATCGTCGTGTATTTTCTTCGCGAAGTGACAACTCGCATCCAGATTTGCCTCTAGTGCGTCGATCGTGAGAGGGAGAGAGAGAGAGAGAGAGAGAGCGTGGTGATGGCGGCAACGGCGACGGCGTGGAGAGATTGGTGGTGGCGGTGGCGGTGGCTATGGTGGTGGGGGCAGCGGTGGGAATAGGTGTGAGAGAGAGAAAAGGACGAGAGAAAGAGAGAGAGAGCTGAAATTTAAAATGGAGTAAGAGAAAAAAAAACTGACTTATTCAAATTAGATGGCTTTTGAGAGAGATGAGAGAGAAGGATGTGGGACCTATCTTTTAAAATACAAATTACTTATCAATTGTATGAAATTGTGCCATGGGTTTTTTCATGTTTTATAGTGCATTTTAGGTCCTAGATAGTATATTGTGTATTTCCCCAAATTATAAAGTTCGAAAAGTTTTGGAAATTCAAAGATTTTCTTTTTCTTTTAGTTCTAAGCTCAACATCAAACCAGACATATTAAAACAAGGGTAGGAATATTTTCACCACCCTTAATTTTTTTTTAATTTATATGTAAAAAGACTAGACTATCCTTTTGTAATATTTTACTAAAATAGAATTTGGGGGCGCTTGGTTAGCAACTCTTCAATGGTAATGAGAATGAGTTTAAAAATTAGTGTAATTATGAGGGTTCATTAGAACAAAATCATCATCTCTCCTCCTAAATATGGTAATCAATACTCTATTTTGATTACCCTATTTCCATCCTACAATCGTTCTCCCCAATCACTCCCTTATTCCTCTACCAACAACCACCAACAAACATTTGTTGTCCACTTCTATTCCAAAATTAGGCATGTCACTAACAATGCAACCACCATTGTTCCTCTTTCCCCAACATATCATTTTTATTATGGGGGCATAGATGAAAAATAAATTTTCATTCCAATTACCATTGAAGTGCTCTTAATCAAGCGCCCCCTTAATAAGTTCACCCCCTCCCAAAAAAAAAAAAAAATCTCAAACGCCTTTTTTATTTATAATCTTTATTTTAAAGTTTGATATATTTGTCAATGTTTGTGTTTATTTATAGTATTTTATGTATACTAGTGTTATGTGAGTAATTAACATGTATTAAGAGCGAATATATGTTGGTCATACATGTTTCTCGCGCTTTTTAATTGTGTCATCGTTTTTAATTTTGTTCATTACTGGTTTTTTGGACATTTGAGAATTGTTCGAACGGAATATAGAACATTGAACTAGTGTTCAAAAAAAATTCGAACACTTGGTTCTTATATTTTTATCGAATATAATTTAAATGTTCGAATAGATAGCGAGAACATCTATCAATTGTTCGGTAAATCAGAAAAGAACAAATTTGTAATGAAAATTTACCCTTATCCATGAAACGATAGGGAGGGGAGACGAAACGACAGATGACACCCACAGTGCGATGACGGGGCACTCTTTGAAGGGGCAACGTTGGCGCTGCCGACGGCGGCATAGAGTTGCCACATTTTTTGTGAATTTTGAAAGAGGGGGTGAGAACGCAATTGAAAGAATATGCTGAGAAGGAAGGATTATATAGGGTAATCTGTTGGGGGTGAACAGGACCGATCCTAGGAATTGTGGAGCCTGAGTCGATTTTAAAACTAGGCCCCTCAATTATACTACTTTATACACAATATAAAATTTTAAATGACATGAAATAAAATATTCTACAATACTAAAACAAATAAAACGTTAATGCTTAAATTAATATGATGAATATTTTTAAACTAGCTACTTAAATACAATCCGCCTAACAGTTTTAGAGGAAAAAACATTAGTAATTACATCTGTATAATCAATTTGTTCAGCCAAGTCTTTCTCAATTGATAACATACTATCAAGAAAGGACAGTTCACATGGACTAACAACTGTCAAAAGGCGTTCGACCAACTCAAAGATTACCTGGGAGATGTAAAAATCCTATCAAAACCTATCCCAGGAGAGAAGCTATATTTATACTTAGCAGCGTCAGAAGTGGCTATCAACTCCGTTCTGGTACGAGAAGATGGCAAATTTCATCAACCTATTTACTACGTCAGTCAAGCTTTACACGACGCGGAGATCAAATATTCTCCAACTGAGAAACTGGCGTATGCACTTGTTATGAGTGTGAGGAAGTTACGACCATACTTCTTTGATCATCAAGTCGAAGTGCTAACAACTTTCCCACTTCGACAGATTCTCCATCGCCCCGACACAGTTGGTCGCATATTAAAGTGGTCACTAGAGATTAGCCAATTCGGGGTAACTTATGCTCCTCGAACTGCGATCAAAGGGCAAGCGTTAGCCGACTTTATTGTCGAACTAACCTTCCCACCAGATCCGACGAGAGGACTTGATCACCCCTGGCATCTTTACGTTGACGGGTCTTCAACCAACATAGCCTCGGGGGCAGGAGTAGTTCTAATCAGTCCAGACAGACAAGTATTCACCTCGGCAATCAAATTTGGTTTCATGGCCACCAACAACGAAGCCGAATATGAAGCTCTCATTGCTGGTCTCCACCTATCCCTTGCAGTAGGTGTTAGATGGCTGCAAATATTTGGCGACTCGCAATTGATTATGAACCAAGTTCGAGGTGAATACGAGGCAAAAGACGATCACATGATCGAATATCAGTGAATTGTTGCTTATCTGATGTCCTTGTTAGAACAAGTCTTCATTGAACAAATTCCAAGGACAAGCAGCACGCAAGCAGATGCGTTGGCCCGACTAGCAACAAGTGAGGGGCCAGCAGAGTTGGCAGACATTATAATTACAAAGATGAATGATCCATCAACAAGAAGTTATAATGTTAACCAACTTAATGAACAAGCAAGTGAAGAAGAAGACTGGAGAACAAATATAGTCAAATATTTGAAAAGTGGAGAAAAACCAAACAACTCTTTTGAAGTTGCCAAGCTAATTAAGCAAGCCGCCAGATATACTCTGGTAGGCGAGCAGCTTTACAAAAGGGGAATATCAATCCCACTTCTCAAATGTTTGACTAGGGGGCAAGGACGAGCAATACTCGAAGAAATACATGCCGGAGTATGCGGAAATCATACTGGGGGGCAAGTCTTGGCATACAAGACTATCAGACAAGGCTATTATTGGCCAACTTTACGTCAGGATGCAATCAAGAGAGCAAAGACTTGCCACCAGTGCCAGATTTTTGCACCAAACATTCATACCCCGACTCAACAGCTCGTATCAGTTTACAGCCCGTGGCCATTTGCAAGATGGGGGATGGACATTATTGGTCCCTTCCCGGCGGGAGTTGGAGGAGTTCGATTTGCCGTTGTGGCAGTCGACTATTATACAAAATGGGCAGAAGCAGAGGCCATGTTGAAAATCACGCAACAGAAAATGATCAACTTCATTTGGAAGAACATTATCTGTCGTTTTGGAGTTCCACAAACCATCGTGACAGACAATGGTCCGCAGTTTGATGGGAAAGAGTTGAGAGATTTCTGTACGAAGTGGGGGATCAAGAAACATTATTCTACGCCCTATCATCCCCAGTCGAATGGACAAGTCGAAGCCGTAAACAAAATCATCAAGCATACGTTAAAAGTACGGCTAGCGGAGAGCAAAAGCAGTTGGTCTACAGAGCTTCCGGAAGTCTTATGGGCATACAGGGTTTCTCCCAGGTCAAGCACCGGAGAAACACCTTTTGCAATGGCTTTCGGAACAGAAGCTGTAATACCAATCGAGTTAAAGACCAACACATACCGGACGACCAACTTTGATAAGCAGGCGAACAACTCTGCTCTAGCCACTGAAATAGATTTGCTCGAAGAAAAAAGACTGAATGCCGAGCTAAAAAATGCTACTTACAAGCAGCGAGCAGAACGCTATTATAATTCCCATGTTAAAGTCAGGGAATTCAGAGTTGGAGATATGGTTCTAAGAAAGTTGCTCGCCTAACCTCCAGGTGTATTGGGACCAACTTGGGAGGGCCCGTATCGCATAACGGAAAAATTCATTAATGGTGTATACGATATCGAAGATATGGAAGGCAAGCCGGCCCAATACTCCTGGAATGCTATACATCTGAAGAAGTACTATCAATGAGACGAACAAGTTCTTAATTGGGCGAACAAATGTCTTGGGGGGCCAGTAAATCAAGTAAGGCAAACCAAAAACTTGCCTAATTTTTTGAAATTTTTGCTAAGTATAGAATGTAAAGTTGTTCGGCACATTGTATAGTTTAGTGCTATTTCATCTTTTATTTGTAGAAAGAGTTGCTCGGCAAAAATATTATAAGCGAGCATGTTTTTTAGTTAATGTTCAAAGTTGTTCGTCAGATTATATATGTTAGTGACGAACAGTCTTACAATACTTGTAAATTTCATTATGTAAATATAGTAGTTGTTCGTCAAGAGGAAAAGTCCAAAAGCTCGAGGTACAAGTCCATTTTGAGGACCAAAGCCACTTAAAGGTTGTTCGTTTTTTAAAAATGAACAGAACCTAAGGCTGAACCCTGATTCCACTAAAGGCAAAGTTCAATTCGAACAAAAGCCCAACACTATATGTTATAATTGCAAAGGCATTGATAAAAATGTAAATGCAATTAACATATAAAGAAAATGAGCGAACATGAGAAAGACATTCCATTAATCAAAAGGCATTGAGCCTAAAAAATAGTACAATGATTCTAGAAGTCAAGTACTACAAAAGGAACGAACAACTATTACAGAGAAGAAGAAAAGAAAAAAGCTAAGTCCTAAAAACTATTGTTGCTCGGCAGGGGGAGGATCTTGAGTTTGCTCGGCGGGAGGTTCAACGATCAGATCTCGGGCCAAGTCTTCAGCTGCTTTATCCTCCGCCTCCTTAGCATTTTGCTCGTCGGCCACAGCCACCTCTTCCTCTTGTTCGCCTTCATCAACCGGAGGAGGAGGATGGGTGATGGCAATACTAGGGTCAAGTTTGTCAAGTTTAACCCCTAGTACGGCCAAATCCGCCAATTGAATTTTAATATTGTTCGGCGGTGGATAGTTCTCCATGAACTCATTCAAGTCCTTGCTCATTTCTTCCACCATATCCTTATAATCATAGGCATCGGCCGTGCGGATGCTGTCCGCGTAGGCGCAAATGTACCCAAGGTTGGAAATGGGGGCAGTTCGAGCCTGAACTTCAGCTTCGAGTTGCTCGCTTGTGAAGAGGTTGGCTTCCGCCTCCCGAAGACGAGCAATTTCCGCTTTGAGATCAGCGATCTCTTGTTCGGCTGCGGACAACTTCTTCTTCCCCTCGCCGAGCATGGCCTCTTTGCCTTTCAATTCCTTAGACAAACCTTGAATGTCTTCAAGGTGTTTCTTTTCTGAATCAATGCAAACATTGATTTGATTATTAAGATGGGCAACTTTGGCCTCATACTGGCCGACCAGGCCGTCCTTCTCTTCGGTCAGCTGCCGAGCAGTACTGGCGTAACGACGAACAGCATCTTCGAGCTCGGCGAGCTGGATCATTCCTTTCTGGGCGATGGCAAGGCCGTTTGCATGATGCATCAAGGAAAAGTGGAAGTTGTCCGCAATGCTTTGAGCAGAAACGGTCGTCTCCAGTGGCCGGGTCCACGATCGGGCGATCAACTCAGTTGCCCGACGAACATGTTCGCCCGGGATCTCTCGAATGTTCACCGGAGTTTTTGAGCAGGCATATTGGTGGACCGCAGCTGCTCACCCAGGATGATCATTAGGCCGATACCTGCGAACAAAAACCCAAGTTATAAGATGTTCTTAAAAGCTGTTCGCCGACCACAAAGCTAGATGTGCTTACTCTTGGAACTTTCGTTCATCCCAACCCAGTATGGTGATATCCTCAGGGCCGCGAGTTGGGGTAACGCTTTTGCCCGCTTTGCCCGTCGTCTCCACAGGCTCGACGGATGAGTGGCGAACAATATCCCCCTCTGGGCGAGCATGACTGTGGCCCACCTTCTCCTTCCCCTTGCCACCACCGGGGACATCTTGGGCCAGCGGAGTCCCATCCGCTTTCTTTAAGCATTTCCCCCCTTGAGGAGGAGAAATCGGAGGAGCTGGACGAGCATGGCCAGAAGGTACCGCAGACCGAGGAACTTTGGCTCCTTCAGCCTTGTTCTTCATTCCCAGTACTTTGGTAGGCGGGTCACCCTTCCTTTTTCGGCCTTTCGGAGGCGCCATCTCAAAGACTCTTTGTTCGAGGAGAGCAAAGCAGGGGGGAACAACAACAGTAACTTGCTCGGCTAAAAAAAAAGAAGTTAAAAGAGTTAGACGAGCAAGTTGAGAAAGTCAATGACGAGCAAAGTCTAAATGAAAACTTAGAAATTTATGATATACCTGGGGGCACTTCAGCCTGTGCTTCCAAGTGGTGGGGATAAGTAAGCAAACGAGCAGCTCTTTGACGCTTCTCGTCGTTTAGGTATTGGATGGTCCTGTCCGCTCTATTGCGCAAGCCGACCAAACAAGATGTGAACAGGAACTCCGCACCAATCTTCTCTTCTTCCGAATTCCACTTTAGTAGTCGAGGACCTGCGAGCAAACAATAAAAGTTAAATTAGAACAACACAATTCGAAGGCGAGCAGAGACAAACTTACGCTTAATTATTCCATAGGCTGCGGGAGAATTTATTCGCCCAATGCCACCGTGTGGACCGGAAGATGCTCGCCAGTCACCACCAATGAAGAAAAAGTGCTCTTTCCAGTCCCTAATCTTGTTCGGCACCCCTTCTACCATCTTGAGTCCAGTCCTGGCCTTGAGGTAATAGTAGCCTTCTTCACCAACGGGACATTTGGTGATTGTCATGAGATAGTTGATTTCCTCCGCAGTAAGGCGATCAACATATCCCTCTAAGGCGAACAAAGCCATGGCGCCGAGCAAATTCATCCATCCTATTGGTGTGATCTGTGTAATGGCAAGATTGGTCGCCTCGAGGAAGCGACCAACAACTGGAGGTAGTGGCAGCTTTAGACCAGCGATCAGTGTGTCAATATTGATCGCGGTGCATCCTGGAGGTGGGCGATCATCTCTCGCTTTCCTCTTAGGGGCCTACATATGAATGTCAAAAGGGATTTTGTAGGTCTCTCGGATCAGATCAAGATCCTCTTCGAGGACGATACTTTTGATTCTGCTCGCCTGAAAATCAGTTTTTACCAGGTCCATTTTTTGTCTTTTCGGACGAGCAAAGTGGTTCGCATACTCCTCAGTATATGCTCGCCATTCGAAAGGCCGAGCAACTCCAATGGGGATCTCGTTTTCCATCATCCTTGGAAATGGAAACCCTATCCCTTCCAAAAATTCGCGAGTCAACTCGTCGAATTGGGGATCTTCCGATTCAGCGCTGGACGAAGAGTCTTCGTCGGAATCTCTGCTCGCAGCGACCACCACTTCCCTTCCCGATGGACGAGCACCAGTATCCTCAACTGAACGAACAACTGAATCAACGTGGGGATTTGACGCCGAGGAGATCTCAAAAAGAGGTTGATTCTCGTGTGCCACAATGGGGAAGAGGGGTTCAAGAGTTTCCTCGGATTTGTTGCTCGAGTGCGAAGACATGGAAGAAAAAGGGAGAAGAAGAACCAGACGGCGGCATTTCATCGGAGAAGACGGCGGAGCAAAGCCCCACACGGCGGCGATAGAGGTTTTTGAAGAAAAACAAAAGTATGGTGATATCCTCAGGGCCGCGAGTTGGGGTAACGCTTTTGCCCGCTTTGCCCGTCGTCTCCACAGGCTCGACGGATGAGTGGCGAACAATATCCCCCTCTGGGCGAGCATGACTGTGGCCCACCTTCTCCTTCCCCTTGCCACCACCGGGGACATCTTGGGCCAGCGGAGTCCCATCCGCTTTCTTTAAGCATTTCCCCCCTTGAGGAGGAGAAATCGGAGGAGCTGGACGAGCATGACCAGAAGGTACCGCAGACCGAGGAACTTTGGCTCCTTCAGCCTTGTTCTTCATTCCCAGTACTTTGGTAGGCGGGTCACCCTTCCTTTTTCGGCCTTTCGGAGGCGCCATCTCAAAGACTCTTTGTTCGAGGAGAGCAAAGCAGGGGGGAACAACAACAGTAACTTGCTCGGCTAAAAAAAAAGAAGTTAAAAGAGTTAGACGAGCAAGTTGAGAAAGTCAATGACGAGCAAAGTCTAAATGAAAACTTAGAAATTTATGATATACCTGGGGGCACTTCAGCCTGTGCTTCCAAGTGGTGGGGATAAGTAAGCAAACGAGCAGCTCTTTGACGCTTCTCGTCGTTTAGGTATTGGATGGTCCTGTCCGCTCTATTGCGCAAGCCGACCAAACAAGATGTGAACAGGAACTCCGCACCAATCTTCTCTTCTTCCGAATTCCACTTTAGTAGTCGAGGACCTGCGAGCAAACAATAAAAGTTAAATTAGAACAACACAATTCGAAGGCGAGCAAAGACAAACTTACGCTTAATTATTCCATAGGCTGCGGGAGAATTTATTCGCCCAATGCCACCGTGTGGACCGGAAGATGCTCGCCAGTCACCACCAATGAAGAAAAAGTGCTCTTTCCAGTCCCTAATCTTGTTCGGCACCCCTTCTACCATCTTGAGTCCAGTCCTGGCCTTGAGGTAATAGTAGCCTTCTTCACCAACGGGACATTTGGTGATTGTCATGAGATAGTTGATTTCCTCCGCAGTAAGGCGATCAACATATCCCTCTAAGGCGAACAAAGCCATGGCGCCGAGCAAATTCATCCATCCTATTGGTGTGATCTGTGTAATGGCAAGATTGGTCGCCTCGAGGAAGCGACCAACAACTGGAGGTAGTGGCAGCTTTAGACCAGCGATCAGTGTGTCAATATTGATCGCGGTGCATCCTGGAGGTGGGCGATCATCTCTCGCTTTCCTCTTAGGGGCCTACATATGAATGTCAAAAGGGATTTTGTAGGTCTCTCGGATCAGATCAAGATCCTCTTCGAGGACGATACTTTTGATTCTGCTCGCCTGAAAATCAGTTTTTACCAGGTCCATTTTTTGTCTTTTCGGACGAGCAAAGTGGTTCGCATACTCCTCAGTATATGCTCGCCATTCGAAAGGCCGAGCAACTCCAATGGGGATCTCGTTTTCCATCATCCTTGGAAATGGAAACCCTATCCCTTCCAAAAATTCGCGAGTCAACTCGTCGAATTGGGGATCTTCCGATTCAGCGCTGGACGAAGAGTCTTCGTCGGAATCTCTGCTCGCAGCGACCACCACTTCCCTTCCCGATGGACGAGCACCAGTATCCTCAACTGAACGAACAACTGAATCAACGTGGGGATTTGACGCCGAGGAGATCTCAAAAAGAGGTTGATTCTCGTGTGCCACAATGGGGAAGAGGGGTTCAAGAGTTTCCTCGGATTTGTTGCTCGAGTGCGAAGACATGGAAGAAAAAGGGAGAAGAAGAACCAGACGGCGGCATTTCATCGGAGAAGACGGCGGAGCAAAGCCCCACACGGCGGCGATAGAGGTTTTTGAAGAAAAACAAAAGTAATGAGGTGAAGAAAGAAAGTAACTACCTTATCTTGAAATTAGAAGCCAATTGCAAGAGAAACGGACGCCGGAAAAACTTGGAATCGCCGGAGAAGGAAGAATCGCCGGAGCACTGTAGCAAAGATGGGAAAAAGTGGGAAAAATTTGTTTCCCCTTCTATTTATACCCCAAGCAAAAAACGGGGTACGAGGTGCAATTTACAACAAAATATGGGCCAAATTGAAGAAAAACGGGGTCAAATCCGAGCAAGGTTGAAAATCAAAGGGCCTATTTGCAAATGTAGGGGCGCGTGGCCTCGGGATTGTTCGCGCGTGGGCGGCGCGCAATCATGCCGCCCACGTCATCTTCGTACAACCCCCAGACCTTGGGGAGACGGAATGACGTACCATTTGTTGCTCGCCAGGACCAATGATGTTCATCCAAATCCACGCCAGTATAATATCCTAACTATAGTTGCTCGCCACAAAGTTGCTCGTCTGGGGTAACATATAGCCAGGATATGGGGCAATTGTTGACAGGCGAACATAAATCAATGATGGGCGAACAAGGATTAAAGCCATAAGAAGGATTACGAGAAATCAACTCCAAATCAAATCAATAAAGAAAATCAAGCCGGGGTGCATAAACTAATCCAAGGAGTGTATAAAGTGACGAACAACTATACCGACGAACAAGATATTGGCGAACAGGTTTAAAGACCAAAGACCAAATATGGATCCACCACCAAGTCAATAATGACGAACAACATTGGTAAAAATGTTACAGTTATCAGCCTAAGAGGTGTATGCTGACGAACAAAGGACCAAGATCCCAAAGCCAATTTGTGCAAGACACAAAGGCGAACAACTTATGAGCCATACACCCAAACGACGAACAACTTCTATGAAAGAACTATCCTAGATCGATTTAAACCGACATGGACGAACAACAATGAAATCCGAGATAAGACCAAAGAAGACTTTGTAACTAAGATTTAGCTTAGATACGGTCAAACTAGAGTCAAAGGACACATGTCAAGCATGCAGGCTAGGGAGACCAAGAGTCAGGAACACCTCATGCTTGCTAGTCTCTACAAATAGTTGTTCTCCAGCTTAAGAAATACAAGTTCAAATTCATAAACACTCCCAAAACACACACTAATACACCTAAACGTACACACATACGAAATTATCACGATTTCGACTTTCATATTTACAAGTTCATAACCCGACCCTCGATTTACCATTTACGGTGGTAACCAATCACACGTAATTGTTTGATGATCTTTAAACCGAACTTAAACAGTCACTAATCCATCCGATAAAGATTGATCACCAACAACAACCCCACCAAAAAGTGTTCGGAAAAAATATCCGAAGATTTTGACAATTTTCGAAAAAAGTTTCCAAAAATGTAAAAAAAAAACACTGAACATATGAATTTTCGAAAAAAAAATTCCGAAATATTTTACATTTTTCGGAAAAAATTTCCAAACATTTTTTTGAGAGGATTGTATTCACAAATCATGGGACTGTATTTAACCTTGGCCTTTCTTGAAACAAATTTAACAAGTCTCTGGGCCTCCCTTTTATTTACCGGCGATGGCTCAAAAGGTACATATTCCTTCAATTCCCGCCAAGCGGCCCATATATTGTTTCTTCTGCAGGAAACTTTTTCACTCTTCAAAAGTTGAAATTATTTTCGTCAGAATTCAGAAAGTTGAAACCAGAGGTGACACTTTCCTCTCCATTTTCATTTTTTTTTTCTTTTGAATAATCTTCTCCATTTTATCTGTTTGATGTTTCTTTTCTTGTTCTTACCACTAGTATGCACTTTCTGTGAAAATTGCATGTTTGTGTTGTTCCCAATTTTATTTCGCTGATGTTTGATATGGTTTTCGGAATTTATTTTCATACGGGGAATGCATGTTGTAGTGTTGTTGAAGATAGAGAAGTACAGTATTTTTTCTATTTCATTTTCAGTAACTTGTTTCAGAAATGGTATGGTTTTCCAAATTTAACGCTGCCTTGTAGAACAGTATCAGTGATCTTCAATCTGTGAAAATACCTGTTCAGCTTCTGTTTTGAGATGGAATTTAGATCTGTATTTTTTGTCTCTCGGCACGATTTAAGTGTTGATAGTTAGATATTACTCAAAACTCCAAAGATTTTTAGCTTAAGTTTTAACGAATTGCGTCGTAGAACAGCATGAGTGATCTTCAATGTGTGAAAATGTAGATCTGCATATTTGTCTATCGTCCATGACACAGCACGATTTAAGTGTTTTGACTTAAGCTTTTGATTGTTATATATTCTTTTTCATTTTTGGTTTGTTAAGAAATATTTAATTCGTAATTTTTGTTCCGAACACTATAGTGAAATACCATTCGTAAATAGCTGAATGAGACTGAAGTCGGAGAAAGGCTTTGTTGTTCTTTCGCACCACACATGCACGATCAATTGCGGTATCAGCAAAAATTAGCCATGGTTTTGCATGAAACCAAGTTATAGATTTCTGGTATTTTTTGCTTCTTTTTTAATTGTTATAGTTGTAAGTTATTGTTTGGTAAACTGCAAATGGAAATAGTTAATTTGCCAAAAATTGCTGAATTAGTTCTGTACAGTGAAGCATTTGAGTCTTATCTGTTTCTAACTATTATTGATTGATTTACCATAATTGATGTTAATTAAATGTTAAATACTGGAAACGTTTTTTAACATAATTATGAGTCTTGATTGCAACCGTAATTATTGGGATCTGTTTTACCTTTTCATATCTTTTGCATTTCCATATGTTACTTGTTTTTGCAGATTAATATTAGGCCCATGGGCTATTGTCCATCTAGAGTAGTAGTAATATTTAAGTGAGTCTCTTGGGATTATTAGGGTTATATGTTTTGAATTTGTTCTGCTGCTAAGCTTGGGGCAGTTTTCGTGAGTGATCTCTGTTTTCTATATCTCATTTCTTATTTGAGTTAATAACCCCCTTCACTCCTATAAAGTCTTGTGTAAAGTTGAAGACGAAAATTGGTTTACTCTGAAATTATTTTCATTTATTATTTTATTTGCGTAAATAATCCCTTCACTCCTCAATCCTATCAGTTGATATTGGCCAATATTTGTTTTTTATTCTTGATTTTGTTGTGTTCCCATGGCATTTTTGGTTGATGGGTTTTCTGATATGGTGCTTAAGAGTGATTATTGTGCTATTATTTTGATTTTAGATTACTAATGCTCTTGATCTCTTCTTTTAATGACTTGCCTATTTGCAAGTAGCCCTTTCACAAGATTGTGACCGGAATAGTGTTAGTTTTTATTTTGTTCTGAAGTGGTTTGTGACAAGTAATAACACTCCACCATCGAATTAGGTCTAGTTATTAGACTTCATATAGGGATATACTCTTTCCACAGTGACAAAGTCTACTCATGTTTGAATCTCTCAGAATTTTGTAGGTTAATTATAATTGCTCTATGCCTGATTTATGAACCTTTTCAATGTATTAGATATTAGACTTCATCAGATGCTTTTGTTTATGTTCACTTCAATCTTTTCCCATCCATGTATTTATATTTTATTCTCGACTTCCTCTAATGTGGCATGAGTTTGTTTGTCTATAAGTTACGTACTGCATGATGCTGATATAATGTAAGAAAATTCATGGTATAGTGATAGTTATATGTTCAGGTTCGTGTCTCAATATTTGTGCTGCTTGTGATCTTTCCATCAAGTACTTTCTAATAATTTAAACTCTTCCTTTCTTTTTCTCCTACAGGGATTAAGTTGGTTCAGTTTATTTTGCAGCATATCCTCAGGTAGGTAAAGCATGTCAATTTCCTTCAAGTTGTTTTCATTTGTCAAATTGTCAATTGTCTCAACAGCATGGAATAGACTCATCGTTTAATTTAATGCAACTACTAATTATGTTACTTCCATTTTAAAAGTATTCTCAAGGAGTTTGAAACACTTATCAATCAGATAATCAGATAAATGCTTCTGATTTGGTAGTTGACAAAGTAATGTAGGAAAACCATTGAATATATTAATATGAGACTTGGTAATTATTATAAATCTGCACTTATTTTTAATTCAAGGTCAACGAAACAGATTCTCATGGAGCGTAACACACGTGGATCTTCAAATCAGGTGAATTCAAGGCAGCCATCTTAACATATTGTTGCTGTTGCATCCTTTTGTTTTTTTTTTTTTTTTACTTTGGTTTAGCTGAGGTTGTAACCACTTATTTTGCTATCCATTCATTGATTTCCACCCCTTCATGCATTCCTCTATAGTCTATATACGATACACATATCTTTGTTTGTATTATGCAGTTGTTCCCATGCATGCTTTTATTCAAGCTAACTTTTCATTCTTGTGCAGAAATCTTGTATCATTGAGTATGATGGTGCTTCAAAGGGAAACCCTGGACGAGCTGGTGCAGGGGCTGTGATTCGACACCCGGATGGGACAACGGTTTTTACACCATTTTTTGACTTCTAAATCCCCACCCCCAACACCTTTTCCTTGAGCGTTTTAAACACTTAAAAGCAAGAAAGCCTGACTTTGGATTTTTGGTAGGTGGCACGACTGCGTGAAGGTGTGGGCAACACCACTAATAACGTTGCTGAATACCGTGGTGCCATTTTAGGGTTAGACTATGCACAGAAAAATGGGTACACAAATGTATCCATCCAAGGAGACTCTCAACTTGTTAACAATCAAGTATTAATTCTCACCTTTGTTTTGTTTCTCGTTCATCCTTATTTTGTTTCCTACCAATTGAAGGTGTTGGCAAATCTATAGAAATTAGCAGGAATGGCACATTTAAAAATGTGAATAATAATGTTAGTAATTTGTCTTTATCTGTTAAACAGGTTCAAGGCCTGTGGCAAACCAGAAATCCGAATATGGCTGAATTGCGTGATCAGGTCAGAGGCTTCAAAGATCAGTTCCAAACTTTTGAGTCTTCTCATGTACCAAGAGTAAGTTGAAGATGTTTAGTGATCGAATAACATTTGTGAAGGATTTGGTTCAATTTGTCATTACTTATTTCTACCTGAATTGCATGAAATACATATAAGTTGTAGCATATAAAAAATCGTCCAACTTAATATGTGGATTGATCTGTGAAGTATTTTTATCGTTCTATTACTTATAATCGTCATTTCCAATGATTTTTTTAATGCTGTCAGGGCTACAACACTGATGCTGATTTTGAAGCAAATCGAGGAGTGCACCTAAAGGGTAATTAATTCATTTAATTTTTGTGTATTCTTCGACTTTGTATTTATTTTTATGAACCTCACACTGCATTATTTGCACAGATGGTGAAGTTGAAGTTGAATACTACAGGAAATGAACTTCTCGGGTGCCCATTTGTGGGTCCTCGTCTTCGATGTGGTACTGCTTTTGGTTCTGCCTTTTGTCAGGTTTATAGTGAAACCTGTAGACTTGTTTTGGCTATGATGTTAAGACGGACTTGAGAATGCGTTGGTGTTGCATCTATTTTGTTGGATCTATTCGTCATAAAAATGGTTAAGACGATGTTTTTGTCGAATGGGGTTTTGAGACTGGTTTTATATGTTTATCTATTTCATATTAACTAGTTGATGAATTTTGATCGGTGTTATGAGACTATACCTAGAAACATTGTAGCTAATGAGCTTTTTGGGTTAAAAAAAAGTAGGGTTGATTTTGATAATTAAACTCGGTTATATATCAATGCGAAATACTTCCCATAGACTAAATTATTATTTTTTCTTTCTAAATTAAAGTAAATTACAGATAAAATCTTATTATACTTGGCAGTTAGGCATTTGGGCCTTTGGCAATTATTTAGTTCTAACCATTATTTGATACCCAAGGTTGTTAACCATGATTCATCCTAATTATGATCCGTAACTTTCTCCTTATCTGCAAATGGTCCAGTAATAGTTAAAAATTTAAATTTAGTTATGTAACTTTGTACATTACTCTACTACATAGGCTAAAATTCACTTTATGCTTCACTGTATAAGATGGAAAAGTCAACACTAGAAAATCAAAATAAAGGTCAATGGTTAAATTTGCCCCAATATAATTTTTTTCTAATTTTCTAAATGAAATAAGTTTCCTATAGAGATTTTTTTTTCTAATTATCTACTCCCTCCGTCCCAGTTTTATTTTTCCATTTGCCTAAAAGGTTCGTCCCAAATTTGTTTTCCCATCCCTAAAATGGAAACTACTTTATTCATTTAAATAATATATTTTATTCACATTTCACCATTCTCAATACTACTTTATTCATTTAAAAACTATTTTATTTAAAATTCATTATTCTCAATACTACTTTATTCATTTAAATACTAAAATTCAACTTTCGCATTAAGCTCCGCACACGGGAAAACAAAACTGGGACGGAGGGAGTACTATTTTGAAATTTATACATCTTATAAAATATTCCACATCAAAAAATTTATAGGTATCTTTTCTAATTTTCTACAATTTAAAAAATTAAATAAGTTCCCTATAAGGATCTTTCTAATTCTCTATAATTTCGAAATTTGTACACCTTATAAAACATTGTAATCAAATTTTTTTTCCATGTAAATATATATTTAAATATATAACATTTGTACATACGATTAAAAATTGTATATTATAGTTGTACATACAATAAAAAAAATGTATATCATAATTGTAATCGATTATCCCCAATTTCTGGAAAATAAAAAAAGCCTAAACAACAAATACACAATACAAAATGCCTGAAAATAAATTTCAATTCAGCAATAGTTGTACCCACACCACTCACTTTCATGCACAAACCTCAATACCCACCCCTCTGTTATCTTCTCCATTACTTCATACATATTATACACATGAATTCAAGTATACAATACAAATTTTGTAATTTCATTTGTAAACAAGGATTCGACAATCCCCCCTTCTCCCTCACATTTCCGAAAAAAACCCTAGTTTTCCCTCTCTCAACTCTCGTTCCCCCCTTTTCGATTAATTTCTTCGCGCAATTGGTGAACTATGGATGACACACAAAATAAGCTGTTTGTCGGAAGTATTTCCTGGGATACGACAGAAGATGTGCTGAAAGAGCATTTTGGCCAGTACGACATCGTTTTAGGCTCTAGGTCACGCGCCGCCTTCTCCAGTGACGCCGCCACCTGCTAAGCGATCGACGGATCTGCAACGGCGGTGACGGGGATGGGTCAATCTGAACGTGAGCCCCCACAAGATATGAATTGAAAAGTAAGGGCATACTAGATATTTAATAATCAGTCAATATAGTGTATAAGAATATTTTTTGGTCATGTAATGGAGAAGAATATTAATTCTTTCATGTGTTATACCCTAATTATCCCAAAATTATTCTCCACTGTAAAGTTGAAGTCGTAAATTGATTTTCTCACCTTCTAAAATTATTTTCTTTTAGAACTTGACTTGCCTATTTACAAGTGGCCTTTTCCTGATAACCTTCTCCTTCTTGTTTTTAAGAATAACCTCTCTTATTGCCTCCGCTGCCGACGCAAACTCGTATTTTCCTTTGAGTGTCTCGTGAGTCGTCTCAGCCAGCATGAGCACCGTGCAGTTGCCAAAGTAATTCAACAGCAATGGCAGATTCATCCTCCCATGAATATCAGAGGTGCAGGTTAAGTATTCCGCCTCACCATCGGATATGGCCTCCCCTACAATTTCCGCGGACTTTGCTAAGCAAGTCCATATATATGCACTCAATAACACCATTGGGTGTTGCCATATGAGCCATGCTCAGTTTCTTGTTAAGAACAATGGTCTTGAGTGTTTGGATATAGGCATAACTGAGAAAGAATGTAGCTCAAACTTTATTGGTGGGCAAAGAAATGGTTAAAGAGGTGGTGGAAGAATATTTGTTAACGTAATTCCATGCTCTAGTGGCCAGATCTTTGTTGGCAACAATACCAATTTTGTCGTAATAAGGCACAAAGTTTTTACCCAAATGCGCGTCATCGCAATTGAATTTATTGATGGAGACCCACCTCTGCATGAAGGCAAGTAGTATGCTTCCATCGGAGATTGTATGGTTGAGAGTTGGGCTAATGCAGATGCCTCGGTTGGGAAGTAACGTCACTTGGAATGCGAGCGGAGAGAATGTGATGTAATCGCTGGAGAAACAATAGGTATGCAGGAGGATGAGAGGTGAGAAATCATGGAACTGATCGGAATCACGGGCGTGATTCGCGATCACATGATAGAAATTGACATCGAAGTTGGCAACCATGAAGGAGGCGGAGTCCCCAGCCGCGTAATGGGAAAAGGGCATGGCGTGAGGGAAAACAATGTTTCCGGCGAGTGGGAGGAAATGTTTGAGAGATAGAAATGGATGTTTTAAGGCTGGGAACAACGGTGTTGAGAAAATGCGATCTTGAACATGAGAATTTGTAGAAGAAGGAAAATTGAGAAGATAGTTTGGAAGTCGAACAATGTCGTGGTGTGAAAGAGGCAGGGTTTGCTCTGGTCGACCACCCGCTGGGGGTGTGACCTGGCAAACCTATAGAATGCTGATGCCCATAAAAAATAGTGGAAAGAGATTGAAAAAAAAGAAACGCGCGGAGTGGAAATGCCAATTAGTGATCAGTAGGGGTAAAACGGATCGGATATTTCCCGACCGATCCGGTGCCGTATCCGGTCGGTATCGAATTCGGTATAAAAAATTAGTATCCGGGCGGATACGGAATCGGATACGGAATCGGATACGGATAGTTGACTTCGGATTCAGAATCGGATTCGGAATATCCGACCGTATTCGACGCTTACCATATTTTATCGTATATTATCTGGATATCTGGATTTTTTTAATATATTTTATTTTATATTTTATATTAATAGATATATTATATGTATAATAATATAATATCAGTCCCCTTCTAAATTCTAATATTATTAGTTTCATGTTATTAGCAGTAGATATAATTTTTATAATTTGCATTAGAACTTCTATGAAATATTGCACAGGTGGTTTTTTTATGTGTTTCAATCACATTTTAATGATTTTCGTATGATATATATTATCCGATTATAGTTATTCGAATCCGGCCCGGATTCTTCCGATATCCGTCCCGTATCCGTATACCGAATATTCCGAATTCGTATCCGAATCTGATTTTTTCATATCCGACTCCGAATTCGAGAAAAAAATATGGTTTAGGATACGGTATAAGCACTATCCGTCCGTATTCGATCCGTTTTCACCCCTAGTGATCAGTGTCGATCCTGATAAGTTTTAGGTTGGGACGAAATAAAAATGTAACCCCATAAGAAAACTGCAAATAGTAAATCATTATATTGTATACACAAATAAAAATATGAACAAAAGTATAAAAAAGATCGTGAAATAATTTTAGAAATAATACAACCATATAGTTTTTATTTTTCATTAATCTAAAATAATTTACAATGATAATAATTTTTGAAATATTAGTAATAACAAAATTTGTGTTGCTTTTATATTTCACATGTAATAATTATGTGTAGTTATTATAATACAATAGTAACAAATGAAAAGTTCACACTTTGTGCACGGATTGTACATGCACATACCAAACAAATTTCTTGCACAATCCGTGTATGCACATTTTAGCATGATCCAAATGTGTATATTTTGCAGTTCGTACATATAAATTATATGTTTATTATTATAAACTAATAGAGTTTCACAAGTTATTTTAATAAATAAAATATATGAATTATATTAACTAGTTGTTATATTTAAGTTCTTTATTAAAACAAAATTTCATTTTGTTGATTGAATGTAACATGAAATAAAGATTAAAATAAATAAGATTTTATAGTACCAAATGTGTTGCACATTCTTTTTTATATTTCATATATAATAATTATGCGTAGATATTATAGTAAAAAAAACATAATCAAAATGTGCACGACCCGTACATAAATATTCGTGCATGATCGATATGTGCATATTTTACGAATGATCCATATGTACACGATTCGCAGTTTGTACGTACAAAATATGTGTTTATTTTAGTAAATTAATAATGTTTCACAAGATATTTTAATAAGTTGAATATATAATTAAATTATATTAAGTATTCATTAGATTTAAGCTCTTTCAATATATATATATATATATATATATATATATATATATATATATATATATATATATATATGAGAGTAACATACAGGTTCAAAAGGAACCTAATAATTCACCTTTGGTTCAATACTTTTTCAAAAATACAACATGGTTCAAAATTGTGGGCCCTCCACCTTTTTTCTCCACAACAGCCTCCCAGCCGGGTCCATTTTTCCCTCTCCTCTGCCTGGTGTCAGTCGATGGGACACCTGCCAGCTTTTATGTTTTTATTGTTCATGTGCATATTTTATTCTAATTTGCACATATATTAAAATTTTATTTTATTTGATTTATATATATTAATTGAATTAATTGAAATATAAAGATATTCAATTTGAATTATATATCTTAATTTAATTATATATCCATTTATCGAACATCTGTGCAAACAATAAAAAAAATGCACACGCTTCAAAATTCAAAATTAATTGAGTTATATTTCTTGTGAATTCAAAATTGACATCCAGAAATTTAAAACTTCCAATTTACAAATTTTGTAAAGACCAAATATTAAAAAAAAATTGAATTACACATATCTACAACTTCTAAAAATCATGTGTATGTCAAGTTGCAAAAAAACCGAAAAAATGCACACGGTCTACATCTTCAAATCCAAATCTTCATCTTCGAAATCAAATCTCATCTTCAAAAAAATGCACACATCTACATCTTCAGGTTCAAATCTTCACTAGTTTATATTTATGTGCAAATAATTAAAAAAAAATGCACAATCTGCATCTGCAAATCTTCATCTTCAAAATTATATCTTCATCTTCAAATCTCCTCCAAATTCAACCTAATAATATTGATTCAAATGTAATACTTTACAGATGTAATAATAATTTTTTATAAAAAAATTGCAGTAAAAAACACCCCCAAAATACACACAAACACACACCACCACACAAACACACACCACCATACATAAACACACGCACACACACCACCATAACACACTGCACACATAAACACACACACCCACCTCACCGCAGCACACAAACACACACTGCACACACATAAACACACATAAACACACATACTGCACCCACACAAACACACGCTGCACACACATAAACACACACTGCACACACTAAATACAAAACACACATAAACAGTTCACACGCACCCCACACACACACCTGCACATACATAAATACACCCATAAACACACATAGTATCACCCAAATAATATCTCATTCACCAAAAAATTGCAAGAAACCCCAAAAAACAAAAGGGGCAATTGTATTGTACCTTAGATCGACGAATCTTAAAAGTTAGACTCATAAAATACACACAAAATCACCCCTAAGAATCTATACATAAATAAATTGAAAACCTGGACAAAATCTATACAAAATCACCCCAAATAATTTGTATGAGAGAGAGGCGGTTTGGTTGAAGGCGGCGCCGCGAGAGGGCGGCGACTTTCTTCTTCGATCCGCCGCCGCCCGAGCACAGATCCACCACCATCGGAGTTGTTCTTCACGGATCGGGGCGGCGCTTTCGTCTCCCTTAGGTCGGCGGAGGATAGATCGGGTGGCGGTTGTGATCGTCTCCCCTGGGTGTTGTCGCCTTTAAGGCTCCCATAGCCGTTTATGGAGGACGCCGGTGGATAGGGCGGCGGCGGTGGGGCGTGGATTGATTGCAAGAGGGGGGGGGTTATTTGCAGAGAGAGGTAGAGAGAGATGGAGGAGAGAGAAAGAAAAAAGGGAAAGTGAATGAGAGAGGGGAGGATGCGTGTTTTGTGTGTGTGGGGGGGGGGGGGGGGGGGTTGGGGGGGACGCGTGGATGGACTGATTTTTTTGGTGGTGGGGTCTATTTTTTGAACCTATTTGGGATTTCAAAAAAGGTGTAGACTAAACATTAATTTATGGACTAATGTTGAACTTATTTGTAATAATTTCTATATATATACTGAATGATACATAAAATAAAATTTGAATTGAGATTTATAATTTAAAAAAATTCAATTTTTTATTATATATATGCACATATATAAATATTACTATTTTGACATAGTTTAGTTTCAATTAAATTTATTTTTATCATTTTGTGTTTAAAAATTAGTGATAGAACTCATGAATAAAATAAATTTTAAACTATTGCACAGGGCGGTTGCCCCTCTTGCCCCACCTCAGGGCCACCCCTGCTTTTCCATATGAAGGTGATTAGAAAATTTCAATTTTTCATATTATTTTTAAGCTCCTCCTTTCATTCTCTATCCGCCAGCTACAACTATGAACCAACTAATTTAGGTGGAAATTGCTCAATTCGAATAAAGTTTGAAATTTACTCGAATTTAATCGAATCGAGCTCAAGTTTGAGCTACTCAAATAGTACTCGAGCTCGAGGTCATCAGTACTATATTCATTAAACTCGTGAGCTTTAATCAAATTCGCATAATCTCTCTTTTACCCCTAATATGCTAATTATTCACAAATATATTCTAATTATAAATAAATTTTTTTTAATATTATGTATGTTGTCGAGTTAAGCCAAGCTGACCTTGAGTATTTCGAGTTTTCCCATGAGTCGAGCTCGAGTTCAAAAGAATTGAATTCTAGTTGAGTTACGAGCTTCAAGTTTTCTAATTTGAATCGATTTCGAGCTTGACACTACTCGGCTCCCTAAACCAGTTTTTGGTGCCCTTGGTTTGTATTTTATATGTTTTTAAAATGTACTAAAATATGTATTATTTCCTGCATGTTGTTTAATACAATATGTTGGAAGATATTTTAGAGTCCTGTGAGGTCACTTTAAGAATAAAGTGATTGTTTATTGTAAGCAGTGGCGGACGCAGAAATTTGGTTCAGCCGAGGCACAAATTTAAAACATAAATAAAATACATATATATAAAAAAAACTAAATTTTTTTGTACTTAATTAATATTCGGAATTACAATTGACAACGACGATTTGTCATATTTTGAAATCTATGAATGATTGTTCCATTAGATACACAATTGAATACTTCCTTTCCTATATATACTACCAAATTATCGTTCATCCATTCATCACCCATTTGGTTGGTGGGAATGGAAAAGTCGAAAAGGAAACTGGTTCTTTCCTTCTTGTATATGCTAAGCGTGGGCTTTTTAATTAAGAAATATCAATATGGGCTATGCACTTAAAATGTAAATATCAATATGAGCCTGGGTTAAGTGTAAATGACATTTGGGCCTTTAAGTGTAAATAACATTTGGGCATGAGTTAAATAAGTAGATGTTGTACATATATGGACCTTCTTGGAAGAATTTGAGGTGGGGCACTTGCCCTGTCATGCCCAGGCGTGCGTCCGCCCCTGATTGTAAGTACGCATAACATACGTTCCATAAACAACTATATTCATCAATGGACATCACAATATCCCTAACCATAAATACTTTTCGATATTTCACATTAAACCACGCGCTGAAAAATGTGCATGCTTTTAGTGCACATAGGGAGTATAGAGAAGAAAAATATATGAAAGAAAAATAATATTTGATGAGTTATGACGTGTTTTCGTTTATTTTAAGAAAAAATTTTGGGTGAAAAAGTGTCAACATAATCAAATTATAAAGAGTATGTATATTGTGAAACTTATTTATATATAAATTATTTTATTTTTTTCTTTTAGTAGAACAATTTATATTCATTAGTGAAATAGCCTATATCTTTTTGTAAAAAAATACATATATTTTATACCATTCAACACATAATCTTTAGTGAAAAAACTTGTACCTCTAAAACTAATTTTTTTTAGTAAAAACAATTAACATCCTTTACTAAAATAACTCGTATCTTTCAAAATAATTCAGGTATAAACTAGTTTCTTTTGCCAATTATAAATGTCAAATACTTCTCAACTTTTTGTTAAAATCAAAGCTCAACATTAATCCAAATTTAAAATTTGAAATTTTAGGCTCCTTAATTTATCTACACATATTTGACACGTTTCTAGGGATAAACTTTATTTAAAAAACATGGTTTTTTTTTTAAATAAACCTTAGTATCTTTTGTTGTAATCTTTAGCAATAGAATATTAATCTCTATGGGCCCAGAATATGGATTTACATTCAGCAACATGGGCTGGTCTTCATGTTTATTTGCCCTATTTATTTAGGCCTATGTTAAATAGACTTCCATGTTTTATGAATACATCCCACCCAAAAAAAATGTTCGGAATTTTTTTTCAAAAATTCATATAATTTATATGTTTAATTTTTTTATTTTTGCATTTTCGAATTTTTTTTCACTTTTTGGTGGTGTGTATTAACAAAAGATAAGACGGTATATAACCTGGCCTTTTATTTACTGCCAAGGCCCCAAAAGCCCATATCCCTTTAATTCCCGCCAAGAGGCCCATTTATTCTATCTTCTTGTAAAAAAGCTTTTACACTTCAAAAAGTTGAAATCACTGTGTCAGTTTCAGAATTCAGAAAGTTGAAACCAGAGGTGATCTCTCTCTCTCTTGGTAACAATCTCCATTATCTCTGTTTAATGTTCATTTCCTTGTTCTTTTACCCACTAGTATGCATTTTCTTTGTGAAAATTGCATGTTTATGTTGTTAGTTCCATTTTCATTTCGCTGATGTTTGGTAGGGTTTTCAGTTTTCTAAAAAAAAAATTCATATGCATGTTGTGGAATATTTGAAGATCGGGAAATACTGTAATTATATTTTGAATTTCTGTAACCTTTTTGCAGCAATTGAAGTTTAGAGAAGTAACAAAAAATGGTTGATGAAAAAGATGCCTACTAAGTTTTAACGTTGCGTTGTAGAACGATATCAGTGATCTTCAATCTTTGAAAATATAGATCTGTATTTTTGATGAAAAAGATCCTACTAAGTGTTTTGACTCCGAATTTATTTTGCTTAAACATAAAATACAATAATGAATACCATTCATATATAGCCGAGATCCATAGTGTGATAAAGGCTTTGTTGTTGTTTTGAAGAAATAGTTTATGTTACAACTTAGAATTGAAAATTTATATTAACGATTTGTAAACTTTATACGAGTTTTGTATCAGGAGAAAGTGAATGGGTTGTGGACTAAATGGTCAGGCACATGCATTATGAAAGGCGGTTTCAGCTATTATTAACCATAATTTAGCATGAACCAAACTATAGATTTTTTTTTTTAATTTTTTTTTAATAGTTATATGTTCTTGTTTGGTAAACTGCAAATGACAATAGTTAATTTGCTGAAAATTGCTTAATTAGATCTGCGCAGTGAATCATTCGAGTCAGGACCATTATCTGTTTCTAACCATTATTGATTCACAAGATTGTTGAACGTAATTTATGCTAATGAAATGGTAAATACTGGAAACGTCTTTGAACATAATATTAGTCTTGATAGCAACCGTTATTATTGGGATCAGTTTTCCTTTTTCATATCTTTTCCATCTACATAGTTATTTGCAGATTAGTATTAGTCCCATGGGCTATTATCCATGGATTATTTAACTGATGAGTCTCTTAGAAGTATTAGGGTTATGTTTTTAACTGTTCGGCTGCGAAGCTTGGGGTGAGTGGCCTTGCTGGTAATAGCGTCTGTTTTCTATGATCTCTGCATTTAGTAATCCCTTTACTCCTATCAAGTCTCGTGTAAGTCTGCTGAAATAATTTTCATTTAGCCCATTTTCAAAAGAATGACTAGATCTAGGTTTACCCTTTCCACAGTGATCAAGACTGCTCATATTTAAATCTCTCAGAATTTTGTAAGTCAATTGTGATTGCTCTATGCCTGATTTATGAACCTTTTCAATGCAGAGATATTAGTTTTCTATATTTTTGTTTCGACTTCCTCTGATGTGGCTTGAGTACTCTTGTCAATAACAATTGATAGTATAGTTATCTATTTAGGTCTGTCTAAATACTTGAGTTGCTTGTGATTATTTTCCAACAAGGATTTACCTTAACTTAAACTCTTCCATTCTTTTTCTCCAACAGGAATTAGTTGGATAAGACTCTTTTGCAGCATATTCTCAGGTAAAGTATGACAAATTAGATAATTCATGTGTCAAATTGTCCATTGTTTTAACAGCACGAAATAGAGTCATTGTTTGATTTCATTATTTAGTTCCAGTTTAAAAGTATTCGAAACTTATCAATGAAATAAATGCTTCTGATTTGGTAGTTGACAAGCCAATATAGGGAAACCATTGAATGTACTAATAGGGTTCTTGGCATTTATTATAATCTTGCATTTATTTATTTTTAATCCAGTCTCTACAAACAGATTCTCATGGAGCGTAACGCACGTGCAGCTTTCAATGGACCAAATCAGGTGATCCAAGGCAGCTATCTTAATTTACCTTTACTATTGAATCTTTTTTAATTTACTTTGGTTTCGCTGATGTTGTAAGAAACCCATCAGGCATTCCCCTATATACTCCCTCCCTTCCAGTTTTGTTTTCTCGTTTGACTGTGCGCGGAGTTTAATGCGAGAGTTGAATTTTAGTATTTAAATGAATAAAGTAGTATTGAGAATGATGAATGGTGAATAAAGTAGTATTGGGAATGGTGAATATTGAATAAAATATTATTTAAATGAATAAAGTAGTTTCCATTTTAGGGATGAGAAAACAAAATTGGGACGGATCTTTTTGACAAATGGGAAAACAAAACTGAGACGGAGGGAGTACTATACACACATCTTTGTTGGTATTATGCAGTTGTTTCCATGCATGCTTTTATTGAAGCTGTCTTTCCATTAATGTGCAGAAATCTTGCATCATTGAGTATGATGGTGCTTCAAAGGGCAACCCTGGACAAGCTGGTGCAGGGGCTGTGATTCGTCACCCAGATGGGACAACAGTACTTACACCTCACCATTTTGTTGACTTGTAATTGTTTATGCGTCTCTGTGAATGACATATATTTTCATTATGGCGCTCTTTCTTTTTGCTCTTTGGTAAAATGATCCCCCCTCCCTATGCTTCTCTGTGAAAGACATAAGATTCCCCCCTCTCTCTTCTTCATTGTTTCCTTGAATTGAACACTTAGTAGCAAGCAAGTCTGACATTGATTTTTTGATAGGTGGCACGACTGAGTGGAGGTGTGGGTAAAGCCACTAATAACGTCGCTGAATATAAAGGGGCACTTATAGGGTTAAAATATGCATATGATAATGGGTACGAAAATGTAACCTTGCAAGGAGACTCTCAACTTGTCACCAAACAGGTATTAATTTTCCCACTTTTGTCTTATTTCTTGTTTCTCCTCACTCTGTTCCAGATGTTGGGAAATTAGCAGAGAGTAGTGGGAATGGCACACTTAATTATGGAATAATAATGTTTGTTCGTCTTTACCTGATGATCAGGTACAAGGCCAATGGAAAACCAGAAACCCGAATATGGCTGAATTGTGTGATCAGGTCAAAGGCCTCAAAAACAAGTTCACATCTTTTGAGGCTTCTCATGTACCAAGAGTAAGTTAAAGATGTTAAGTAATCAATCAACTTTTGTTGTTTGTCATTTCTTCCTGAATTGCATGAAACACACTTATAAGTAGTAACAGAAAAAAATGATCTGACTTTGTTTGTGCATTGATATCAGGGGTACAATACCCAAGCTGATGGTCAAGCAAACCGAGGAGTATACCTGAAGGGTAATAATTTATTTTGATCTTTCAAATGGTTTCATTGTGGGAATTCTTCGTCTTTGTATTTGTATTTGTATTATTGAACCTCACATTGCAATGTTTGCACAGATGGTGAAATTGAGGTGGACTACGACTAAACTGCTGGGAGCTGAGTTGTGTCGTGTTGATATGGTGATGCTTTTGTCAGTTTCATAGTGAAAACTGTTGACTCTCTTTTGGCTACGATGTTTATAATGCATTGCTGTTGCATCTACTACTGTTTGGATCGATTAGACGATGTTGTGTCGAATGGTTAGACGGTGTTTCCATATTAAATGCTTTGCTTGGTTTTGTTTACTTTTTACACGTGCGTTTATTTTAATGCTTGATTTGTTTATTCTTTGCTTTTCCATCCTTTCTGATTCAGCAAGTTTTTTTCTTTTTATTTTGAGCAGTTTAAAAAAAACATTTTAAGCAGAAATTAGCAATACTCCAAGAGTTAATTAGTGATACCTCAAGAAGCAGTTAGTATTACCCCAAGAAGTAATCAGTATTACTACAAACTATAAAATAAAAAAACCATATAGTTTGGTGTGTTTGTGTGTGTTTTGAAAGAATCAAAATCGAAGTTAAAATTAAGTTTAAAATTCAAGTGCATAGAATGTATTTGAGTGCATATTAGAATTTGTATATTTTTTTTATCTATATCACTTGTTAGAGTAAACATACGACTCAATACTTTTTTTTATCAACAAAAAAATAATTTTATACTGTTCAATACTTTTTCTATGCTACCTCGCTGGAGTGCCAAATTTTAGTAATATACCACTTACATTGATATATTATACAATGCAGCTCATTAAAAAATATTAATTGTTTTTATTAAAGGGTATTATTTTTTAAGAATACAGGGTAGTTGTCATGAGTAGTACTCCCTCCGTCCCCTATTAACTTTCATACTTTCCTTTTTGGGACGTCCCACACTAACTTTCACACCCCAAATATGGAAATAAAACACTCTCACATTACCTACTTTAATTCAAAATGCTCTTCATTCATTGGTTGAAAAAGTCAATAAAACAGTTTTTCTTAAAATTTGTGCCACCCCACCTATGAAAGTTAAGAGGGGACGGAGGGAGTACATAACTACATATGGATGCAAAATTTTCTTTAAATTTGAGTTCACGTAAACACTTTTATGCAAAATTTTCTTTAATTTTGAGTTCACATGAACATTTTTTTAAATATAGCATGAAGTGTCACTATTTTTTTTTTTAATTAGTGATACTGCATAATAGTGCTTCAAAAAGATTTTTTCTTTTCACCTAAACTTAAATTCATCTTCTCATCTTGAGTGATTGAGTATGAACTATTTCATAACAGAGAGAAGTCTCATACCTCAGTTTCTCATTTTTATTCTGTAATTCCAATATTAGATTACTTCAAATCATTACATAAAATACAATTTTCGAACACCAAAGGAAATATACATGCGAGATTTATGATCAATTTAAGAATATAATTTATTCAGTTGACTTAAAATATACACTCTTTTTTAGACGAGTGAGTGTGTATCTTAGATGTAAAACCTTTTCTGGTTATCGTGTTGAACACTTTTGGAGCTGGGCTTTTTGGTTGTTTGTGCATTAATATTATTATTTGTCGTTGAAGCAACATTTTGTCTTTTATAAGGGAAAATATATATAGGATAAAAAAAAAAAAAAAAGGGTATTGGTCTTGTATAAACAACTTTGCGTGTATTTATTTTGCAACTAAAATAATTAATAGTATTAAATTAACACACTTTAATGAATTAACTAATACCAATACTATACAAAATTAACAACTTGTACTGATGGGACTTGGCCCAACTATCCCCTCTGACCCTGTCACATCCTTTGAACTGATGGTACTGGCCATACTCTCACAGCTGACGGAGCTGGGATCGGGCAGACGGGTAACCAGGTAACCGGGTACCGAGTGGGTGGCGAGTAGCCCGGGAAACCCTTCTCGGGAAGCGGATAGAGATCTTCCCTGGGCTCGTCGCTGGCCGACCGACCTTTGGTCTACCTAACAAGTATGCCCCCCGACAAGTCTTCGGGGTCTTTGTCGGGTAGGCGTCGAGTCTCTACCCGCCTACTCGATTGAGACCGGCAATCCTGATTTCCTCACCCGTGCGCCACTTCGGTCTGACGGGTTGAGCCTGTTACCCGAATAGTCGGGTAATATTATTCGAGTATAACAATTGCCCCACCAGTCCGCCATCGGGAGGCCATTGACGTCGGGTGGCGGGCTGGTCTTCCGCGGATTTGAGTTTGAATTTTGAATTCCGGGGGTGATGTTCCATCTTCCGAGGTGGTGCTTCGTATTCCGCGCCTGCTGACGTCACGGGATGGCGTGACTGACGCGCAGGATCCCAGGCGTCACGTCCGCCGATTTTGTTCCCAACCGTTGCGCGCGTGTCCCCCACGCGCCCCCTAACTTTCGTTTAATTCCATTTTCGACCCTATTTTTTTGCAGTTTAGTCCCCCCCTTTCCCCTATAAATAGGGGTCTCCTCTTCTCATTCTTACTTTCGTTCTTCTCTCTCTTGCCCCCCCTTAGCAAGTTTTTACATTTTCCAATGAATTTTCCGGCGGCTCTTTCCAGAATCCGGCGACTTTTTCCCTTTTCAAGGTAATTTCTTGCTTTCTTTCCCACACTTCTTCCTTCCTCTTCTTTATCATGAGCGACTCCGTTGAGAGCGTCGGGGCCGCCGAAGTCTTCCACTTCCGCCGCCGCGCCGCCGCTAATGCCGAGAGACCTCTCCGCCAGGCCGGAGAGGGGACGTCTCGCTCCGCCGCCGCCAGAGAAGGCGAGGGCAACTCCACGGATGTGGACGCCTTCGCCGATGACTTGGAGGGAATGAGCCCCCAACGAGAGGGTGAGGCGCACAGCGTTTCCCCCATAACCTCCTACCCGCCCCGCGCCGAGAACTATCTGCTCGAGCAGGAGGCTATACCCGATAATGTCGACTACGCGGATAGCCGACTGATTGGATTCGATTACACCAAGTATATGAGCCGGTTCGTGCGGAGACGCCCTGCCTGTGCATACCTCGAAACCCATGAGACCGATTTTGGGGCCTCGCATCGACCTAGTTGTTTGCCCCCGGATGCCGACCTCAAGGAACTCTACTGGACCTTCTAGACGCCTGCCGGTGTTTTCTTCTATGCTCCCCGGGAAAATGAACGGGCGGACCAGCCCCCTGAGGGGTTAATCGCCATAAATTCAGACACGCTCCACGCCGACCTTCGCTTCCCGCTACATCCGGCTATCTCCAAGTTGCTCGCCGCGTGGAATCTGTCAATCACCCAAATCACCCCCAACAGGTGGAGTTACATCCTGGGAGCGATGGTCGCGCTTGGTCACCGGGGGCTCCATCGCATGCCCATCCGGCCGAGATCAATTACCTATATTACACGGTGGCCACGGTCGTGCAGTTGACCAAGGGGTATTACTCCGTGAAACCCCGGGGAGGAGACGCCATCGTTTTTGGAATCTCGTCGAAAGTGACAAGCTGGCATGAGAAATGGTGGTGGGTCGACGGTGCTTGGGAGAGTGTCGGCATCGACGGGAGAGTCATCCCGGTCCCCCGAGAGTATCGAGTTCGAAATTGCCGAGGTAAACACTTGCTACTTCCCCCACCTCCCCAATACTAATCTAATTTCTCTTTCTATGTGCAAGCAACTCGGTCCCCAACCAGGGCGATTTGACCGACGATTTCCGGCAAGCACTTGTCTTGGTGAGGTCGGAGAGCCAGGATAACCGCGACGTCGACCTTCTCAACAGCAACGACAACAGAAGGCTGTCCGGGCTCCAAACCTTCCCGCGCCACTTGGATTTTGGTGGTAAGAATCTTCCCGCCCGATTTTCCTTTCTGCTCGTTCTTGCTTCCCGATTTTTACACAATACGTCCCTGCAGAACAACGCTTCTCGGCGGAGTCCTCCACCCCGTCTGCCTTCCCGGTACCCTCTCCGAGGCCCGTACCCGAAGTCGGCCAGACCGCCATCCCCATTGTAAACGTCGAGACCTCTGAGGAGACCGTCGACATGGATCATAAGAAGAATGCGATGGCTAAATTGGCGAAGAGGGGAGCTGTCCGACCTACGGGGGTGACGATCCGCGGCCACCTGTAGACGCCCGCGCCGATCGCGCCCTCCTCTCCGACAGACGGCCAACGACCCTCCAAACAGGCCCGGGTGGAGGCCCATACCACGGTCGACCCGGTGATGGTGACCGTGAACGTCAATCCGACAACGGGTGGGCTGGTAACCGGGACCGTCGAGGTGACAGTTGGGAGCCTGGCCTCGGCCTCTCGTGACCGCAGTGATTTCTCCTTCCTCGACTGGGGCAACCATCTCACGTAAGTGTTTTTTGTTCCTCCACTTAGTTTCATGGTCGTCTTGCGGCATTTTTGGTTATCTAACTTTTTATCCGGCATTTTGTAGGCCTGACCCCCTGCCGCCGACTGAGGTCCTCCAGTTTCTGCGCTCGCAGGATCCTCCCTACTCGGAGGCTGTGCCCGAGTCTTGGCCGGAGGACCTTCACCGCGCCGTGGTAAACCTGCCCCGGTCCTGGACCCTCAACTGCGTGAAGGCCATGCGCACCGTCTCTTTCCGACCGGATGAGGGCAACGGCAATCCGCACCTTCCGCAATGTCACCGCGATGAAGGGCATTATGATCGACTTTGAGCGGGAGGTGCGGACTACCTCTGCTTACAAGACAGCCTTCCAGACGAAGAAAGACGAGGCCGCTCATCTAGAAGAGGAGAACTAGAAGCTGAGGGAGGAGCTGGAGGCTGCCCGCCAGAGTCGCGCCGAGTTGGAGGGCGTCTGCAAGACGGAGAGGAAGGCACGCGCCGAAGCCGAGGCGATGGCGGCTGAGGAAGTCCGCAAGGTGCGCGAGACCCTTGCTGCGGAGGCTGATGAACGCCTGGCCGCCGAACGATCCCGCCTCGAGGCTGAATGCGAGTCGGCAGGCTCCATGGTTTACTTAAGCGCATACGCCGACTCCATCCGCTCTTTGCTCCGCCGGAAACCCGAGGCCGACTACTCCGGACCCTTGGAGGACCTAAGGAGTTATGTTGAGTCCAATCCCCCTTCTGCGGACTACGACATCACTCTGAAGGATCTAGCCGATCGCAGGGTGGACCTGTCATTCCTCGGAGACCCGGTGACTTTCATTTACCCTCTAGCCGACGAGGAGGTGGTCGAGGATCCGGGGGTGGTGGATGAGGCGGCCCCGTGAATATTTTTCTCTTCTTTTATTTCCAAGTTTGTTGGCCGCGAGTCGTTGTAACCTTTTAGCCTTTCAAACTTAATGAAATCGTCATTTCCTTATACTGTTGTTTTCTCGTTTACTTTTGCTTTCCCAGTTTTTAATTGAATCGAACAAGTGGGATTGAATTAACAATCGAATTACCAAAATGATTAATGAGTAAAGTGCTTTAACCGATAGACGGGCAGCGACTTCGTGAATACGAGATTGAATTAACAATCGATTTTAATAATTAACCAAAATGATTAATGAGTAAAGTGCTTTAGCCGATAGACGGGCAACGACTTCACGAATACGAGATTGAATTAACAATTGATTTTAATAATTAACCAAAATGATTAATGAGTTAAGTGCTTTAGCCGATAGACGGGCAGCGACTTCACGAATACGAGATTGAATTAACAACCGAATTTAATAATTAACCAAAATGATTAATGAGTAAAGTGCTTTAGCCGATAGACGGGCAGCGACTTCACGAATACGAGATTGAATTAACAATCAATTTAATAATTAACCAAAATGACTAATGAGTAAAGCGCTTTAGCCGATAGACGGGCAACAACTTCACGAATACGAGATTGAATTAACAATCGATTTAATAATTAACCAAAATGATTAATGAGTAAAACGCTTTAGCCGATAGATGGGCAGCGACTTCACGAATACGAGATTGAATTAACAATCGATTTTATTGATTACAGCTTTGTGCTCGAGATGCGATTACATTGAGGCCGCTTGCGGGCAAGAGGATGATGCAGGCTAAACTATCTAGCCGCTACTGGTAGTATTTTTTGAGTAGGGAGGCATTCCAAGGGTATTGGGCCGGATTTCCCCCAAGGCTCTCTAGCTCATAGGCACCGTTGGCCAGGCGCCTGAAGATATTTAGGGGTCCCTCCCAATTCGGGCCAAATGCCCCCTTGGGCTGCCCGACCGTCCGCCGTAGCACCAGGTCCCCGGCTTCGAATTCTCTGATCTTGATCTTCGAGTTGAAGTATTTTTCAGCCCGGCGTTTATAAGCTATGTTTCTTTGCTCGGCGGATAGCCTTCTCTCCTCCAGCAGGTCCAACTCGTTTAGCATGGCTTGGTCGTTCTCTATCCCCACGGGTTGCGAGGTGCGGAGGTTTGGGATAATGACCTCGGTCGGGATGACCGCCTCCGTTCCGAAGGCCAGAGCGAAAGGAGTCTCCCCGGTGGCAGTGCGGCTGGTCGTTCTGTATAACCATAACACTTTGGGTAGCTTGCTCGCCCATGTTCCCTTGCTCTCCTCCAACCTTACCTTCAGCGTGTGTTTGATTATTTTATTCACCGCCTCGACCTGCCCGTTTGACTGAGGATGGTAGGGTGACGAGAACAGCCTCTTGATCTTGTGCATTTGGCAAAATTTCTCCATCTCCAACCCGTCGAATTGCTTCCCGTTGTCCGAAATGATTATCTGTGGGAGGCCGAATCGGCAGATTATGTTGCGCCAGATGAACCTAATGACATGCTCCTGGTCGATTGTTTTTAGCGACTCCGCCTCCGCCCATTTGGTGAAGTAATCTAAGGTGACGATTGCGTACTTGACGCTGTCCGGGGCTGTGGGCAAAGGACCAATGAGATCGATCCCCCACTTTGCGAACGGCCAAGGGCTCAGGATTGAAGTGAGGTCGGTTGGAGCCTGGTGGATTGCCGACGAATAAATTTGGCATTTGTGGCATGCTCGTGCATAGTTGATCGCGTCTTTCTTTAGAGTGGGCCAGAAATATCCTTGGCGGATAACTTTCTGGGCGAGTACCTGGCCGCCGGCGTGGTTTCCGCAGCGCCCCTCGTGGACTTCCACCAAGATCTTCCTTCCCTGCCCCGACGTTATGCATTTTAGGAGGGGTAGGGTGAAGCCTCGCTTGTACAACTGGTCCCCGATGATCGTGTAACGGGACGCCCGAAGTTGTAACTGTCTCGCCGCTACTCGATCGTTTGGGAGTTTACCGTTGCAGAGGTAATTCAGAATGGGAGTCATCCAGCTGTCCTCCTCCTGCCCCAGATTGGCCACCCGCTGGTTCGAGCTCGAAGGGGCGGGCAGGTAAGTGACTGTGATTTGCGACATGTCGGCTGCCCCTTGGATGTTGCAAGGCGGGCAAGGGCGTCTGCTTGAGTATTGTCAAGTCGGGGCACCACCTCTACATGGACTTGATCGAATTTCCCGAGGAGGTTCTTGGCTAATCCTTGATAGGCAAACATTCTGTCGCTGCGCGCCTCGTATTCTCCTGAGATTTGGCATGTTACGAGCTGCGAGTCGCTGTAGACTTGGAGCCTCTTTACTCCCATGGCCATGGCCATTTCCAGGCCGTTGATTAATGCTTCGTATTCGGCCTCATTATTTGTTGCATGGAAGCCGAACCTGATGGCCGTCGTGAACGATTGGCCGAACGGGCTGAGAAGGACAATTCCCGCGCCTGCCCGCACTGTTGTGGAGGATCCGTTGACGTACATTCTCCATGGTGGTTGCTCGATCTTGGATATCGTGTCCGGGTAGGTGAGCTCGACTATGAAGTCGGCCATGGTCTGGCCTTTGATGGATGTTCGAGGAGCGTACGTGACACCGAACTGCCCGATCTCTACTGCCCACTCGAAGGAGCTGTCTAGCTGGTCGACTGCGGCCTTGAAGAGGATGTTGCAGTAGGCCCCGTTGTCGACGAGCATGCGATGGACGGTGACGCCCATGATGTTGATGGATACGACCAGGGCGTCGTGGTTTGGGTAGATAACCCCAGTACGATCCTCTTCCTTGAAGGTGAGGAGGTCTGACTCTTTCGCCGTCATGTTGACCGGCATGGTGATTTGATGGACATTGTTCATCGTTCGCAGCTCGCTCTTCTGCCGGCGGTTGGAGAGCGAGGTGGTGGGTGCGAATCCTCCCACCGGGGAGAGCATGTTGACCGCGCGGCGGGCTTGGTGTTCCGGCATCGGGGGATATATGAGGGCTGCCTCCCGGTTTGGTTCCACAGGGTGGGCAGCGGCTTGTGTCTCCGGCCTGGCCGCCGGTCTCTTCACGAACTCCTCCAGCTTCCCCTCTTCGAAGAGCAGCCAGAGCTGCTTCAAGAGGTCACGACACTCGCTCGTGTTGTGCCTGACGGTCTGGTGGTAATGTCAGTATTTGTTGGGATTGAGCTGCACCCCTGGCTTGTGAACCCATGGCCGTGCCTTGGGCACCATGTTTTTGTCCCGGATTTGCACATAGACGTACTCCGGAGTGGCCGATAATTTCTCGGCCGACTTCACTTCGATGGAGTCGAAGGGTTTGAATGGCTGGGGGGCACGGTAGGAAAAGTTCCTCCGGCTCGACGTGGTGCCCGCCTGGGCGCGGAGCTTTTCCTTCTCGACCGGGACGCTTTCGCCTAGCCGCTGAGCCAGGATGTCGGCGTTGTAGATGATCTTTCCGGCCCGCTGCCGGAACTCCGCGTAGGACTTGGGGTAGTCCTTGTTCATAGATTTCCATAACTTTGTTTTTAGGCGCAACCCGCCTATTATCCCGACGAGTTTGACCTCGTTCCCGATCGGCTCGCCCTTTATGATAATGCGATCCACCCGGTCGATGTATGCCAGGTCTGACTCGTCCTTGCCCTGGGCCAGATTGACCATTCGATTGGCGCCAGCCAGACGTGGCGCCATTGAGGAGAAGTGCTCTAGGAACAACTCTCCCAGTTGATGGAAAGAAACTACCTTCCCCGCGGGCAGCAAAGAGTACCAACGGTGAGCTCGGTCACCGAGGGTCAATGGGAACATCCGGCACTGGGTTGCGTCCGTGGCCCCCATGGATATCATGTAAGTAGTGTACTTACTCAAGTGAGTGACGGGGTCCGTCTCCCCGTCATATTGGCCCACAACGGCTACATTGATTTTTGGCTGGGCGGGAGCCCGTACCAAGATTTTTGGCTGGGTGGGAGCCCGTACACATATTTGACACGTTTCTAAGGATAAACTTTATTTAAAAAACATGGTTTTTTTTAAATAAACCTTAGTATCTTTTGTTGTAATCTTTAGCAATAGAATATTAATCTCTATGGGCCCAGAATATGGATTTACATTCAGCAACATGGGCTGGTCTTCATGTTTATTTGCCCTATTTATTTAGGCCTATGTTAAATAGACTTCCATGTTTTATGAATACATCCCACCCAAAAAAAATGTTCGGAATTTTTTTTCAAAAATTCATATAATTTATATGTTTAATTTTTTTATTTTTTTATTTTCGAATTTTTTTTCACTTTTTGGTGGTGTGTATTAACAAAAGATAAGACGGTATATAACCTGGCCTTTTATTTACTGCCAAGGCCCCAAAAGCCCATATCCCTTTAATTCCCGCCAAGAGGCCCATTTATTCTATCTTCTGCCGGAAGCTTTTACACTTCAAAAAGTTGAAATCACTGTGTCAGTTTCAGAATTCAGAAAGTTGAAACCAGAGGTGATCTCTCTCTCTCTTGGTAACAATCTCCATTATCTCTGTTTAATGTTCATTTCCTTGTTCTTTTACCCACTAGTATGCATTTTCTTTGTGAAAATTGCATGTTTATGTTGTTAGTTCCATTTTCATTTCGCTGATGTTTGGTAGGGTTTTCAGTTTTCTAAATTTTTTTTTCATATGCATATTGTGGAATATTTGAAGATCGGGAAATACTGTAATTATATTTTGAATTTCTGTAACCTTTTTGCAGCAATTGAAGTTTAGAGAAGTAACAAAAAATGGTTGATGAAAAAGATGCCTACTAAGTTTTAACGTTGCGTTGTAGAACGATATCAGTGATCTTCAATCTTTGAAAATATAGATCTGTATTTTTGATGAAAAAGATCCTACTAAGTGTTTTGACTCCGAATTTATATTGCTTAAACTTAAAATACAATAATGAATACCATTCATATATAGCCGAGATCCATAGTGTGATAAAGGCTTTGTTGTTGTTTTGAAGAAATAGTTTATGTTACAACTTAGAATTGAAAATTTATATTAACGATTTGTAAACTTTATACGAGTTTTGTATCAGGAGAAAGTGAATGGGTTGTGGACTAAATGGTCAGGCACATGCATTATGAAAGGCGGTTTCAGCTATTATTAACCATAATTTAGCATGAACCAAACTATAGATTTTTTTAAAATTTTTTTTTTTAATAGTTATATGTTCTTGTTTGGTAAACTGCAAATGACAATAGTTAATTTGCTGAAAATTGCTGAATTAGATCTGCGCAGTGAATCATTCGAGTCAGGACCATTATCTGTTTCTAACCATTATTGATTCACAAGATTGTTGAACGTAATTTATGCTAATGAAATGGTAAATACTGGAAACGTCTTTGAACATAATATTAGTCTTGATAGCAACCGTTATTATTGGGATCAGTTTTCCTTTTTCATATCTTTTCCATCTACATAGTTATTTGCAGATTAGTATTAGGCCCATGGGCTATTATCCATGGATTATTTAACTGATGAGTCTCTTAGAAGTATTAGGGTTATGTTTTTAACTGTTCGGCTGCGAAGCTTGGGGTGAGTGGTCTTGCTGGTAATAGCGTCTGTTTTCTATGATCTCTGCATTTAGTAATCCCTTTACTCCTATCAAGTCTTGTGTAAGTCTGCTGAAATAATTTTCATTTAGCCCATTTTCAAAAGAATGACTAGATCTAGGTTTACCCTTTCCACAGTGATCAAGACTGCTCATATTTAAATCTCTCAGAATTTTGTAAGTCAATTGTGATTGCTCTATGCCTGATTTATGAACCTTTTCAATGCAGAGATATTAGTTTTCTATATTTTTGTTTCGACTTCCTCTGATGTGGCTTGAGTACTCTTGTCAATAACAATTGATAGTATAGTTATCTATTTAGGTCTGTCTAAATACTTGAGTTGCTTGTGATTATTTTCCAACAAGGATTTACCTTAACTTAAACTCTTCCATTCTTTTTCTCCAACAGGAATTAGTTGGATAAGACTCTTTTGCAGCATATTCTCAGGTAAAGTATGACAAATTAGACAATTCATGTGTCAAATTGTCCATTGTTTTAACAACACGAAATAGAGTCATAGTTTGATTTCATTATTTAGTTCCAGTTTAAAAGTATTCGAAACTTATCAATGAAATAAATGCTTCTGATTTGGTAGTTGACAAGCCAATATAGGGAAACCATTGAATGTACTAATAGGGTTCTTGGCATTTATTATAATCTTGCATTTATTTATTTTTAATCCAGTCTCTACAAACAGATTCTCATGGAGCGTAACGCACGTGCAGCTTTCAATGGACCAAATCAGGTGATCCAAGGCAGCTATCTTAATTTACCTTTACTGTTGAATCTTTTTTAATTTACTTTGGTTTCGCTGATGTTGTAAGAAACCCATCAGGCATTCCCCTATATACTCCCTCCCTTCCAGTTTTGTTTTCTCGTTTGACTGTGCGCGGAGTTTAATGCGAGAGTTGAATTTTAGTATTTAAATGAATAAAGTAGTATTGAGAATGATGAATGGTGAATAAAGTAGTATTGGGAATGGTGAATATTGAATAAAATATTATTTAAATGAATAAAGTAGTTTCCATTTTAGGGATGAGAAAACAAAATTGGGACGGATCTTTTTGACAAATGGGAAAACAAAACTGAGACGGAGGGAGTACTATACACACATCTTTGTTGGTATTATGCAGTTGTTTCCATGCATGCTTTTATTGAAGCTGTCTTTCCATTAATGTGCAGAAATCTTGCATCATTGAGTATGATGGTGCTTCAAAGGGCAACCCTGGACAAGCTGGTGCAGGGGCTGTGATTCGTCACCCAGATGGGACAACAGTACTTACACCTCACCATTTTGTTGACTTGTAATTGTTTATGCGTCTCTGTGAATGACATATATTTTCATTATGGCGCTCTTTCTTTTTGCTCTTTGGTAAAATGATCCCCCCTCCCTATGCTTCTCTGTGAAAGACATAAGATTCCCCCCTCTCTCTTCTTCATTGTTTCCTTGAATTGAACACTTAGTAGCAAGCAAGTCTGACATTGATTTTTTGATAGGTGGCACGACTGAGTGGAGGTGTGGGTAAAGCCACTAATAACGTCGCTGAATATAAAGGGGCACTTATAGGGTTAAAATATGCATATGATAATGGGTACGAAAATGTAACCTTGCAAGGAGACTCTCAACTTGTCACCAAACAGGTATTAATTTTCCCACTTTTGTCTTATTTCTTGTTTCTCCTCACTCTGTTCCAGATGTTGGGAAATTAGCAGAGAGTAGTGGGAATGGCACACTTAATTATGGAATAATAATGTTTGTTCGTCTTTACCTGATGATCAGGTACAAGGCCAATGGAAAACCAGAAACCCGAATATGGCTGAATTGTGTGATCAGGTCAAAGGCCTCAAAAACAAGTTCACATCTTTTGAGGCTTCTCATGTACCAAGAGTAAGTTAAAGATGTTAAGTAATCAATCAACTTTTGTTGTTTGTCATTTCTTCCTGAATTGCATGAAACACACTTATAAGTAGTAACAGAAAAAAATGATCTGACTTTGTTTGTGCATTGATATCAGGGGTACAATACCCAAGCTGATGGTCAAGCAAACCGAGGAGTATACCTGAAGGGTAATAATTTATTTTGATCTTTCAAATGGTTTCATTGTGGGAATTCTTCGTCTTTGTATTTGTATTTGTATTATTGAACCTCACATTGCAATGTTTGCACAGATGGTGAAATTGAGGTGGACTACGACTAAACTGCTGGGAGCTGAGTTGTGTCGTGTTGATATGGTGATGCTTTTGTCAGTTTCATAGTGAAAACTGTTGACTCTCTTTTGGCTACGATGTTTATAATGCATTGCTGTTGCATCTACTACTGTTTGGATCGATTAGACGATGTTGTGTCGAATGGTTAGACGGTGTTTCCATATTAAATGCTTTGCTTGGTTTTGTTTACTTTTTACACGTGCGTTTATTTTAATGCTTGATTTGTTTATTCTTTGCTTTTCCATCCTTTCTGATTCAGCAAGTTTTTTTCTTTTTATTTTGAGCAGTTTAAAAAAAACATTTTAAGCAGAAATTAGCAATACTCCAAGAGTTAATTAGTGATACCTCAAGAAGCAGTTAGTATTACCCCAAGAAGTAATCAGTATTACTACAAACTATAAAATAAAAAAACCATATAGTTTGGTGTGTTTGTGTGTGTTTTGAAAGAATCAAAATCGAAGTTAAAATTAAGTTTAAAATTCAAGTGCATAGAATGTATTTGAGTGCATATTAGAATTTGTATATTTTTTTTATCTATATCACTTGTTAGAGTAAACATACGACTCAATACTTTTTTTTATCAACAAAAAAATAATTTTATACTGTTCAATACTTTTTCTATGCTACCTCGCTGGAGTGCCAAATTTTAGTAATATACCACTTACATTGATATATTATACAATGCAGCTCATTAAAAAATATTAATTGTTTTTATTAAAGGGTATTATTTTTTAAGAATACAGGGTAGTTGTCATGAGTAGTACTCCCTCCGTCCCCTATTAACTTTCATACTTTCCTTTTTGGGACGTCCCACACTAACTTTCACACCCCAAATATGGAAATAAAACACTCTCACATTACCTACTTTAATTCAAAATGCTCTTCATTCATTGGTTGAAAAAGTCAATAAAACAGTTTTTCTTAAAATTTGTGCCACCCCACCTATGAAAGTTAAGAGGGGACGGAGGGAGTACATAACTACATATGGATGCAAAATTTTCTTTAAATTTGAGTTCACGTAAACACTTTTATGCAAAATTTTCTTTAATTTTGAGTTCACATGAACATTTTTTTAAATATAGCATGAAGTGTCACTATTTTTTTTTTTAATTAGTGATACTGCATAATAGTGCTTCAAAAAGATTTTTTCTTTTCACCTAAACTTAAATTCATCTTCTCATCTTGAGTGATTGAGTATGAACTATTTCATAACAGAGAGAAGTCTCATACCTCAGTTTCTCATTTTTATTCTGTAATTCCAATATTAGATTACTTCAAATCATTACATAAAATACAATTTTCGAACACCAAAGGAAATATACATGCGAGATTTATGATCAATTTAAGAATATAATTTATTCAGTTGACTTAAAATATACACTCTTTTTTAGACGAGTGAGTGTGTATCTTAGATGTAAAACCTTTTCTGGTTATCGTGTTGAACACTTTTGGAGCTGGGCTTTTTGGTTGTTTGTGCATTAATATTATTATTTGTCGTTGAAGCAACATTTTGTCTTTTATAAGGGAAAATATATATAGGATAAAAAAAAAAAAAAAAGGGTATTGGTCTTGTATAAACAACTTTGCGTGTATTTATTTTGCAACTAAAATAATTAATAGTATTAAATTAACACACTTTAATGAATTAACTAATACCAATACTATACAAAATTAACAACTTGTTTTCTTGCTTGCTTATGGTAAGTCCAAAACCTTCAGTTTTCATTTGATTGGATATTTTAAATTAGAGGTAAAATTGGAAAATAAATTAAGATAGGGGTATTTGCATATCCCCGCAAAATGGTCGACTCAGAGATGAAATACGCGTTAAATTCAGGGGAATTAGTTCAAGATTTTCTATAAGAACAATAATAGTATTATTGAAAGATATGTTAAAAAAACAAAAAGAATTATTGAAAGGTATTTGCATGAAGTAATTTGGGAGGTTAAGCTAGGGTGTTACAGTTCGAGGTCATCAGAATCAAAATAAGTTAAACACTATTTACTTTTGATTAATTATACCTTCACCCTATAATCACTATCTCTCAGTTAATGATATCTTTTCCCTCACATATTATAAAATAAGAATCAACTTCTAACAAAGTAATTAATATTATACTTTTTCATTAGTATCATATAGTCTCTGCTAATCGATTTTGGATTCACAAGAAAACTTGTTTCCGGGAATCGGAATATGAAAGCAATAAGAACGAAATTGAAATCACACAAGAACACCAGATTTACGCGGTTCGGAGATGAATACTCCTACGTCCACGAGATCCGAGAGGATAGAGTATTCCACTAAGAAAAGAATTGGAAGTTACAAGTTACAATCACACAATCTCTCGTGTTTGTGCTCACAGATAAAGTTAATTCTCTCATCTGAGAAGCCCCTTTTATAGATACAGAGATTGAAACGAACCCTAGATTCGATTCAGTTGTAACAAACTCAAAGTAAAGGTAGTTATCCAGCTGGCTAACGACTTCAATAACCGCCATAGTTGATTCAGTTAGAACCGCCATCAAATTAGCTTCAATTTGGTGTACTTCGCGAATAACGGACTTCAGGATCAGATGACAAGACCTCCTCTGGCTCTGGCCACTTACACCAGATGACTTCTGGTCCAGACCTCCTCTGATAGACCTCCTCTGATATCTCATCTCCCAGACTCGTCTGATCAGACCTCACCTGATGGACCTCATCTGATAGCTCTTCTGCCTGACTTCTCTGGTCAGGTTTCTCTGGACAACCTCATCTGGTCCACCTCCTCTGGTACCCCAAATTCACTAACTCCCACGGCTAACACTTTATCAACTTAGTCTCCTATAGAATTAAGCTCAGCAGACTACATACTTCACATTTGATCCTTCACAATTCTCCACCTCAGATGAGAAGTATCAATCCTCTCCTCCTCCCCTCCATGCTCCAGCTTGGGCCTAAGGAACATCCCATACACTCATCTTTACCAATTCAACACAGGATTTGAATTTAGTCCCTGGTAAAGACTTTGTACACATATCTGCAGCATTGTCCTCTGTAGATATCTTCTGGATCAGAACCACTCCTTTATCAATGATTTCCCTTACAAAATGCAACCTTACATCAATGTGCTTTGATCTCTCATGGAACACTTGATGTTTAACCAGATGAACTGCACTCTGATTATCACAATGAATGACCACAGCCCTTTGACTTATGCCAAAATCCTTGATTATGCCTTTCAACCACAAAACCTCCTTAACAGCCTCAGGCACTGCAACAAACTCTGCTTCTGTAGTAGAAAATGTAACTCCACTCTGCAGAACAGATCTCCAGCTTACAGCAGTATTGTAAAGTGTAAAGATATACCCTGTTAAAGATCTTCTGGTATCCAGATTAGCAGCAAAATCAGAATCTACAAATCCTTCCAATGGACTCTTCTGGTCAGTCATCCTCTCAAACATCAAACCCAGATCAGATGAACCTTTGAGGTATCTGAATATCCATTCCAAAGCTTCCCAATGTAATCTTCCAGGATTAGCCATGTATCTGCTCACCATACTCAATGAATAAGCTAAGTCTGGTCTGCTGCAGACCAGAGCATACATCAGGCTTCCAACCCCACTTGCATAAGGCACTTTCATCATAGTTTCTTTCTCTTCATCAGACTTTGGTTCCATTTCCTTAGATAATTTGAACTGTTGTCCCAGAGGAGTTGCCACAGCTCTACTCTCATGCATGTTAAACCTCTTCAGGACCTTCTCAATGTAACTTTTCTGGGATAAGAATAGTCTTCCAGCTTTTCTGTCCCTAAGAATATCCATTCCAAGAATCCTTTTAGCATTTCCCAAGTCCTTCATATCAAATCTAGCACTTAGCTTCCTTTTGATACTCTGAATCTTCAGAAGACTTTTACTGGCAATAAGCATGTCATCCACATAAATCAGAAGATAGGCTATCACATCACTACCTTGCCTTTCCAGGTATACACAAGTATCATACTTGCTTCTTACAAACCCAATGGATAGCATAACTTCATTGAACTTCTTGTGCCACTGTCTTGGACTTTGCTTGAGGCCATACAATGATTTCTTGAGCAGGCACACCTTCCCTTCTCCCCCTGGTTTAACAAACCCTTCTGGCTGGTGCATGTATAAACTCTCAATAAGATCCCCATGCAGAAAAGCTGTCTTAACATCAAGTTGCTGTAGTTCCAGATCTTCTTGAACAACTCTACTGAGAAGTAATCTGATTGAACAATGCTTAACAACAGGTGAGAAAACCTCATTGTAATCAATTCCTTCCCTCTGAGTAAATCCTCTGGCAACTAACCTGACTTTAAACCTCACTTGATCTTTCACACCAGATTCAAGCTTCCTTTTAAACAACCATTTACAACTGATTAGCTTCTGCCTAGGTGGCTTATCAACAAGAATCCAAGTATGATTCTTCTTAAGAGACTCCATCTCTTTTGTTATGGCTGTAATCCATGACTCCCTATCATCACACTCAAGGGCTTCCTTGTAGCTTTTAGGTTCTTGGTACTCTATGGCTTCTGCTGTAACAAGTGCATAGGAGACCAGATCCACACGGCCAAACCTTGCTGGAGGATGTATTTGTCTTCTGGATCTGTCTCTTGTCAGACTATAATTTCTCAAGTCTGCTTCTGGCACTTCTTCCTCCTCTTCTGCAGGTGCACTATCCTCATCTGATAACACATTCTCTCTTGTTTCCTGCTCTGGTTCAGAACCAGATGCACTCTCATGATTGTCATGATCAGGCTCCATCTCAACTTGAGTAATTGGCTCAGAAATAACACCATCCATCTCTTCAGCTGATGGTTCTCTATCACCTCCACCTGACTTGTATCCCATCTGTGATTCATTGAACACTACATCTCTACTGGTAATACACTTCTGGTTCCCAGGCTCTAAACACCACAGCTTATACCCTTTAACCCCCTTTGGATATCCAATGAAAACACATTTTAAAGCTCTAGGTTCAAGTTTGTCTTGCCTCACATGAACATAAGCTAGGCACCCAAAAACTTTCAACTTTGAGTAATCTGATATCTTTCCATACCAGACCTCATCTGGGGTTTTAAACTCAATAGCAGATGATGACACTTTATTAATGAGATAAACAGCTTCCCCCCCAAAAACTCTTAGGTAAATGAGCATCAGATAACATACACCTAACCCTTTCCAGAATAGTTCTATTCATTCTCTCTGCTAGACCATTCTGCTGGGGGTTTGAAGGAACAGTTTTATGCCTAGTAATACCCTTCTCCCTACAAAATTGTTGAAACTCCTCTGATAGGAATTCAAGCCCATTATCAGTCCTTAAGTGCTTGATAGTTCTTCCTCTCTTATTCTCAAGTTCAACTAACCATTCTTTGAACTTAGAGAAGGCATCACTCTTCTGTTTAAGAATGTAAGCCCAAACCTTTCTGGAATAATCATCAATAAGGGTAAGGAAATACCTGCCTCCACCATGAGTGGACACCCTTGCTGGTCCCCATACATCAGAATGTATGTAATCCATAACCTCCTTGGTGGTATGCTTCCCTTTCTGGTATGCTTGCTTCTTTGATTTCCCCAGAACACACCTCTCACAGAATTCCAGCTTACATATCCTCTTCCCAGGGATTGCCCCCTTCTTGGATAACTCCACCAGGCCCTTCTCACCAACATGTGCCAATCTCTTGTGCCACAAGTTAACATCAGAAGACTCCATGGTATCATCAGCTGACCCTGTTACAGTTCTTCCAATCAAAGTATACAAACCATTCTTGATAGTCCCCTTCATAACAATCCTTCCAGATTTGGTTATTGACATAATTCCTTTTTCTGTCTTGAATTCAAAACCCTTAGAATTCAATGTGCCAAGAGAAACAAGATTTCTCTTCAACTCAGGAACAAACCTGACATCAGATAAGATCCTATCAACCCCATCAAACATCTTGATCTTGATAGAACCAGATCCTTGCACTCTACAGCTCTCATCATTACCCAAAAGAACAAGACCTCCATCAATTTTCTCAAGATCCAGGAACCAGTCTTCATGTGGACACATATGAAAAGTACACCCTGAGTCCAGGACCCACTCTTGACTTAGTCTCTCATGACTAACCATCAAGACCTCTGCACTATCATATCCTTCAACCTCCACAACAGCTGCATCTCCATCTTGATCACCTTGATTGTCTTTCTTTCTTCTTTCAGGGCAATTCTTTCTCAGATGACCTTCCTTATGGCAAGTGAAACACTTTCTCTTTTCAACAAAATCAGATTTCTTCCCACCCTTATTCCCTTTTCCACCATCCTTCTTCTTGGACTGAAACCCCTTCTTCTTCTTTGATTGAACATTCAATCCTTCAGCAGGCTTCTTCCCATCAGTTTGGATCTGTAGAAACTTGGTTTTCAGGGCAGTTTGAATATCATCAAACATCACCTGATCTTGTCTTCCAAATAACAAGACATCTTTGAAATTTTCCAGAGACTTAGGTAGAGCATTCAACAGCATCAATGACTTGTCCTCATCATCAATTGTAACATCCAAACTCTCCAGATCATCCACCAATCTGTTGAACTCATCCAACTGATCACCAAGATTCTTATCTTCACTCATTTTGAAGACATGAAGCTTCTGTTTCATGTATAACTTGTTCGTAACAGACTTGGTCTGGTATAACTGCTCCAGCTTATTCCAGATCCCAAGAGCGGTTTCCTCCTTCGATACTTCCTTCAATGGCTTGTCCCCAAGACACAAGATAAGCGCACTGTGTGCCTTCCTCTTGTTCTCCTCCACCTTCGCCGGATTTGTTCCAGAAGCCACCTGAGTCGGTGGCAACAAGGCTTCGTACAACCCATTGTGTACCAGGAGAGCCTTCATCTTGATCTTCCATAAGCTGAAATCGTTCTTCCCCGTGAACTTCTCAATGTCGAACTTAGTTGCAGCCATGATTGCTTCACTTCCCACAGACGGCGCCACTTGCTAATCGATTTTGGATTCACAAGAAAACTTGTTTCCGGGAATCGGAATATGAAAGCAATAAGAACGAAATTGAAATCACACAAGAACACCAGATTTACGTGGTTCGGAGATGAATACTCCTACGTCCACGGGATCCGAGAGGATAGAGTATTCCACTAAGAAAAGAATTGGAAGTTACAAGTTACAATCACACAATCTCTCGTGTTTGTGCTCACAGATAAAGTTAATTCTCTCAGCTGAGAAGCCCCTTTTATAGATACAGAGATTGAAACGAACCCTAGATTCGATTCAGTTGTAACAAACTCAAAGTAAAGGTAGTTATCCAGCTGGCTAACGACTTCAATAACCGCCATAGTTGATTCAGTTAGAACCGCCATCGAATTAGCTTCAATTTGGTGTACTTCGCGAATAACGGACTTCAGGATCAGATGACAAGACCTCCTCTGGCTCTGGCCACTTACACCAGATGACTTCTGGTCCAGACCTCCTCTGATAGACCATCTCCCAGACTCGTCTGATCAGACCTCACCTGATGGACCTCCTCTGATAGCTCTTCTGCCTGACTTCTCTGGTCAGGTTTCTCTGGACAACCTCATCTGGTCCACCTCCTCTGGTACCCCAAATTCACTAACTCCCACGGCTAACACTTTATCAACTTAACCTCCTATTGAATTAAGCTCAACAGACTACATACTTCACATTTGATCCTTCACAGTCTCATTGTAATTAACTAATCTTTCAATGATGCACTTTTTTTTTAGACAATGCAATTTGCATAAACCATACAGAAAAAAAAAAAGTTCAATCAAGAGAGTGTAGGCACGAGGAGCTTTTATTTAAATTCCAACTATGCATAAATATTCTCCAACGATCTAACGATAGCACAAAACTATCAATAATAGGTTCTTATAAAAACACTACTATCAATCATAGACGATATGTTAAATAATTTTAATAAAAATAAATAAATAATTTAATTGCAAATTAATTTAAGACATAAAGCAATGAATTATAGATTTTAAATATTTTTTTTCTAGTGTATTGGAACTTCGCAAAGAAAAATGGAACAGAAGTCTATGCTATGGATTTCATTACTTGTTAGATGAGTACTTTTGACGTTCTTTTGCATTAAAATTGCTGGCAATTAATTTTATTTACTTTCCTATATTTAAATCCTCATTCGATTATTAAATCTTCCTAAAGGTTTACTCAAAGTGTAGATAATAAATGACAACATGTTAAATCAACGAGGAATTAGGAAGAAGTGTTGGCAGCTAGTGGCATGCAGTCCATCCTCCCATTCAACTTCAAACGATTAACTATATTACTCTTAATTGTAAATAAAATTACAAAAAAAATTCAAGTTGCAGTCTTATGTGAATGTTTGAGTATTAATAAACAAAAGATATTTGTTTGCAAGTCGAACTAGTAGACATGTCTCTCTTGTTCAGAAATGAAGATTAATTATTTAATGAGAAGTACGTAGGTGTCACATTATTTCGAGTAAATACGAGTTTGCTTGTTGGTTTGAATTGAAAACAAGATTAAAATGAAGTTTTAGTTATCAATTTGAGGTCGGTTATCAATTGAGAATCATTTTCTATATTTTTATACAACTGGTGTACGTATATGAAAGTGCATGGTATATTATCACAAATTACTTTTCATCCAAAACAATCTCATGGTTTCATTTAAAAGTTGTCAAATTGATAACTAAAATACCATTTACTATTAAATTTAAGTATTACCGACCCCAAATTGATCTTTCTCATTACTATTAAATTTAAGTATTGTAGATTTATTTTTATAAGTTCTCCAAACACACTATGCATCTGATGCTGGATACACCACTTACATCATTATTATTTGTAAAAGTTAATACTATTACCAATCTACAATAGTACATAATACTTTTTCCTTAAAAAAATAATATTCATATGCAAACTTGTGGGCGTAGCTCAGCTGGTTCCTGGGTTGCAAATTACTACAAGGACGCAGGATCGAGCCCTGACAGCCGCAGTATGGGAGTTTTATCCCTCCAATGTGGGGGATAGCTCCTTGTGGGCACCAGACACTGGTCCTCCCACCTAATGAGCCGCTGAGTCACCATGATTTACCTCCTCCACCCAATCCTGTCGGACCAGGGGGTGGGGACCCTGGTGGCGAGGGGATTGCCGATTGGGTTAAATTATATTGATGACGGCCAGCTCGTTTCGTAAATTGTACTTAGAACCATGTGAGATGTGAAATGTAAATCTATAACATATAATACACACAATTTTTCCTAATAGAGTTTTGGCGGGAGAGTATATGGACCGTCCATCTTCCTTTTGCTAAGAGATCATAACCGTACAATTAGTGCCTTCATTTAGCAGTCAATATCCTATCAATCAATTCTTCCAATTAAGTCATTAAATTAAATTAGAAATAATATTTGGGTTTATTTTTTTATGCGAGAAGTATTTGGTTTGATCTATTGCTAAATTTCAGCCATTAATGCTTCCAATTAGCTGTCAATATAGTCAATTAATGCTCCCAATTAGAAATCTCTCAAATTAGAAAAAATGAGCGACATTTTTTTCCCAAGATATGATTGGTTGATCGGTTACTAAATCTCAGCAACCGTTATTAATTTTTTCTCTATTTAAATCTTCATCTTAAGACCCTTAGCGTGTAACATTTTTTTCTTGCTGTTTCCCTAACCGATTAGATTTTCATTTTTTTTCATTGGAATTTCTTCGTAGATTATACAAATTTATATATATTAGTGAATCCATGTGTATCATTTAATTTCGTGTTGTCTGTATTCGAATTAGTTTTCCTAACTGATTTTATGTATTTGTGTTGTATCACTATTTAGACTTACATATATTATGTAGATTGGGTAGTTTTGGATGCATTTTGAAGATTCGTATCCAGATGAAGATGTTCATCATTAATTTGAAGAATTGAATATTTTTCTGCATGAGATATCAACTATTTCAAAGGTATTCATTAAAGATTGTAATATGTGTTTAAAATTCATCCAAGTTCCTTAGTTTTTGTTAATATATCAGGATTTATTATTAATGTATTGAAAGTTTCTGTATACAAAATTTAGTATGAGCAGGTACGAATTAATGTAGTTCTTTGTTGTTTATTTTGTTTGATTATTTATATGGTCTATAATTGAAATAATTATATTATTTGTAATTCCCACATCCCATGAATGTAGGGATTTAACGAATTATATATACCAAGTATTACATTTCTTATTTAATTTGATAATTGAAATAGTTGAAAGTTGAAAGATTTAAATTATTTGAAATTCTAACACCCAATGAATTTATAGATTTAACGGATGAATTGATTCACGATAAGTTATATATAAGTTATTTATTTGTGCAAAAATCTAATTCTCACATTTCATGAATTTATTTGTGATTTACCGGATGAATTGAGTAAAGAGTATTAGTTGTTATTATTGAAGAGTATTAGTTGTTTTCACTAAAAATCTTAATTTATTTTCAATAAACAACTATTTCTCTTCATTGAAAACAATTAATATTTTTTAGTAAGAAACAACTAATACCCTTCAATTGTTCATATTTGCACCATTTTCATTTTATCCTTTCTCTACACTAATCACATTATTGTATTAGGTATTAGGTATAGAAAAATCTTCTATTTTTATTTCAGTAAATCATCTTTAAGTTTATTTATTTTGAAATATAACTATCACTTTTTATTCGAACTTCAATCACTTATGAAAATATGATAAAAGATAAAAGTCACCTAATTTTATCTCTTTCCAATCATTTTTTATCTTTTTTTAAATAAGATAAAAGACTTTTTCTCTATATTAATTTATTTCAATTTCAATTTATACTTTTATTATACACGTATATCATAATAGAACATATGATTGATTTTAACCAGTTTCGTCTCTATATTTTCAATTAGAAGTTTTCCCTATTTTATTATTTAATTTTTTAACTTTTGTTTACAATGTATGATTTTGAATTTAATTTACAGTTTATTTTATTTATATTTGGTAAAATACAAAATAGTAATATAGTATAAATTATTACCAATTTATACATATTGCATATTAAGTGATTGTTTGTAAACTCTACTTTACAGGTAGATTTTTTTTTTCAATGTAGTTGTTGAGTTTGCACCATGCTCCAAGTGTACAAGAGAGTTACTCTTAAATATATATTTTTTGTTGGTAATAATTATTATTTAAATAATTCAAATAAAATTTACGTGACTATGTTTTGTATGAAATGGTTTATGATACGGTTGTTTTGAATATTAGATTAGCAAATATTTTATCAAGAATATTAAAAGTCTCATGAGGAGTATCAAGAGTCGAAGACAATGCTATCATATTTGTTAAAAAATATTAACAAGAATTTTTTTTGGTAACTATTTAAATTATTATTATATAATAATACAAAATTATAATATTTAGAGTGTTAAATTTGTAGTGTCAAATATTTAATCAAGAGTATCAAGTATTTGACCAAGAGTATACAAAATTAGATATAGTGGTTTATAAAATTAAATAATAGTTCATATTATGAATCATTGTCGTGTAGAACCTACTAATTTATATTCATGGACATCTAAATATTTAATCCGCCACGTTAGAATCAATCATATGTCTAATTACTAATGTGGTTATAACACATAAGCAATATGTCCACCACTAATATAATTGATTGTTTATGTGTGCTCATGTGTTATCACTGCATTAGTGGTGGACATATAAGTTTATGTCCACCGCTGGGAATATGTTCGATTTTGTTAACCACATGTATTATTAAGAAATTCTATATTTAGGTCCAAAATATAAATGTTTGGGGAAAAATATAAATTTACTGTAAACCTTAACTATTAATATTTAGGCATACCTATAAATTGTTTAGTCATACATAAATAATATATGTAGCTTAATATAAATTTATAAATGAATGCGATAATTAAGTTAATAAATCTATAATTTCTAAAATATAAATTTTGATTGATCAAATTTAAAAAAGGTTAAATATTCTTATCATGATATAATGCCATGTTTTATTCACATAATTCCTATACATTGATAGGATAATGTCTTATAATCATTTATCATGTTATATTTGTTTTTAATGACGTTAGACATGGTGTAATTGCATAAATCAATTCGTACATTGTATTGCATATTCCTAAGACATAAAATGACACAAATCATTTGGTAAGTTTTATTAACCATCTTTTATGCATAATAATATTTTCATAATTAATGTTCACTTTCGGCGGATGATCATTTGTACTTTAAATATTATGTCATACATATAAGGCTGATTTGGGCCTCACATGATTTTCAACCCAAATAAGGTAAAATTGGTCAAAATTGATCCAATTTAAAACATATTGTCTTAAATTTGCCCGTTCTAAAAGAAAGTGTTTTACCATTTGATAGATGAGATGAAAAAAGAGGATGAGAAAAGCTCATAAAAGAAAAATGGTGGAACCCCCAAGCTAAGGAGTGAAAATTTATTTATTGTGGTTGTTTGATTGGATATAATTTAAATGGTATGAATTTTAATAATTTGTTTGGTTGAGAATATAATTCATATGAAAACCTTAAAAATACAATTTTACCCTTCACTTGCAAAACTAATCTTTCTTTTGTATGCAATATTTTGAAGAAATAAATAGATGGTTATATAATTTGTGTTGGTTACTTATTATTTAGAATTGCATTACTATTTATTATAGATTTTTTGTCATTATAAAGACTCAATAAGATGTCACCAATTTATATCTTTGATTAAAGACAATAATTATTCACTGAAAATTTTATAAGGCTTGAAGTGTTTTTTGCATGGGTGTAAAAGTGTATTACTTATAATATAAAAAATGGATTTTTTAAGGCCCATAATTAAGGGGCTTTGAACTTTTAGGATATAATGATTTTATGGACATGTGGATATAAGAGATATGGTTCTAAAATCTGCAAATGTAGAACAATCGTGCAACGTATGTAACACTTACAAATTTTAAAATATAATGATCTACTTTATTCTCTTTAAAAGTCAACCCCAAGTTACGTGCCTGTTTTTTCCCGTATATTTTCATTGGCCAACTTCTTTAAATGAGATGCATGACCGTTGCACCGCCCTCAACGTGCACGCCACCTTCTCCGATCTAGCTACACCTAATAGCTTCGTCTTGCTCCTTGAAATTTTTCTCCAACTCAAATTCATATTTTTGTGACATCTTCACCATCAATTTTTTAATTTTGAAATTCAACAAAAATATCACATTTTTCAATCCAAATATGTGTAGTCCTTCGTCCGGCTATTTCCCGATGACCACAATCTAAGATGTATGTGAATTTGTTCGTGTGACTATTTTGTCTTCATCGATAATTTTGCATTTGAAAAATGACCATAAATTGTGAATTTTTTTCCCATAAGTATGCCAAATAAAAAAATATTAATTTTTTTAAAGAAGTATTATGGTATTTAATGCCAGAGCAAAAATGATTTCCATAAGGACCATAGATAGGGGTGATACGAAAATTAGAACTTTAAATATTTGGTTAGACAATTTAAGAATATTAACTTTAGTCGAGATTTACATGTGCTTATATTATTTACTACGAAGACACATATCATCTGCGAAACATAAGCCATGTAAACTTCACAATTTGAGACAATTTGGTGATTATTATTTTTATCTTCCATAGGAATGATATACTATTTTAAAGCATCCATGCAGATTAGATGCAAGTCATAAATGGTCTCTAATTTTAATGCACTTAAAATTTACATGAAATTAGCTTGGAATATAATTGTAAGCATGTTTTTTTTTTGGAAATAGTAAATATCATTCAATATGTTCGTCTTTATTTTTTTATTATATACCCATGGACACATATCATCATGCATACAATATCTTTTGTAGTACATTTTATATTATTATTTTGCCATCATGATTACAACGTTATTATTTATTTATTTATTTATCTCAAATGTGTTCCTTAATGATTCATGTAAGAATTCTTCAAACATGAGTTACTGTTGGAAGGAACACCATGAATATAGTGATGATGGATTCCCAAGTTAGCAATTCTTTTGATTTTCATTTATCAAATTATGTATCAATTAAATTTGTTGGATTTTTTTTTCATATTTTATTAATCTGAATAATAATTAATTTTTGACGTCAGGGAACAAAAATTTGATTGATGTGTTCCGCGGTCTTTGATAATAAGGTTTGAAGGCTTTGTCATCATAGGCAAATTATATAGCATCAAATATTTTGGTGTTGTTCGAAATGCTATGCCAATTAAGTACACCAAAAATGGATATGTGATGAAACTTATCCATTTGACTGAGATACATGAGTGTTTTGCATCGAGTATTACAAAATCAGTATTTGCTTTCATTAGTTTTGGGAAAATTCTATATCATAATGTTGATGTTTCAATACTGCGTGGTAAGAGTTTGTGTAGTTAATTATTGTTCTTAAATTATACATGCGCAAATTTGATTTCCAAGTTGTGTTGTGTTTGTAATTGATTTTTTTGTTATGTATATATTTTTTTGCAGATATGTGTATCCATTTCCTACATATTGGTCCAATTCGTGTTATTGTTTGGTTGTGTTCATTTTGTTCAGCTTCAACTTCGAGACAACAGGTTGTTATAATGATTTTTTTAAAGACATTTATATTCTCTTAGTATTATTTATCTAATATTTTTTTTTATTCTTTTGTAGTGATTCTGAGATGTGATGTGTTTTGGTAAATAAGTCTTGTGGTAAATTCATAGACTCAGTTATTAGGGATCCCCTTCCTCCATTAACCATAATTTTACAGAATGCAAGGATATTCATTTCCAAAGGAAGTTTTTTTTTTGGTTAAGGTTGATAGTTAGTTGTCTTTGTCTATTTATTGTGCAAATTAAGGATCCTATTTTTTTCTTCAGAAAAACAGTTTGGTGTTCTTCATCAGGCTACGAGGATTTTTTTCAATCGAGACGTTGATATGAAATTATTTTATTGTTTCAGCTTGATTGCAATCTGATGTTTTAATAATTACATCATTATAATAATGGAGATGGTTAATAAATGTATGTTTGTCTTTGCACACGACTATTATGTCATATATAATCATTAATATGAATATGTTATTTTTAATATATTACCTTACATTTATGATGTATATGCATATATATATATATATATATATATATATATATATATATATATATATATATATATATATATATATAAGGTTTTCTAATTTGATATTGATTGTGTCGTTTGCCGTCAATTGAAACTGTTTTTTACAAAAATATTCTTATATATTAAAATCTGGAAAAAATAATTATAAAATTAAATTTAGTAATTTGTGTGTCAAATTATAAAAATTTGTATATATCAATATAAAAATATAGTTGAGTAGTTTAAATACAAAATTTTCTACTATTAATTAATGGATACAATGCAATTATTTCTAACTTTAAAAAAAATGAAAGAATTGATGCTTATGAGGATTGAAGGAGAGTTGTTCCCTTAAATGGTTTGAAAAACTACAAGATGGGTATAATCAATTCATTAGACTTTAAAAAAAAATTACACTTTATTCTATGTGCAAAGGGGTCGCCAACCCCTTCACCAAAGTAAAATTGGAGTGTATGTATGTGTACAATTAATTTCCTAATCACAATATTTCATTCACAAAATATATCTTAACATCTCTCCGAGTGATTTGTGGAGTAATTTTGTTTGTGTTACAAAATCTCTAAACTATTAAAACTCCGGGTTTTTTTTCTTAGATTTTCTTCTGCACAAACGCTTTAAAAATATTTCAAAATAAAAGTTTATGCTTTCATAAAATTTAAACTACATTGTGCATTACTATATTATATTATTTTTATCAATATATATATATATATATATATATATATATATGTATATATATACACATATAATGTTATTGTTTCACATGTATCATGCAATGTATAATATATTCAATTCTTGGTTGCATTCTAACTGTCATGAAAAAAATAAAATAAAAATAAAAATTGTATGCTATGTACTAACATGGATATATCTCTTTTATGGATATATTAAATTTGTTCGTTATTCCGTCATTTCCAACCATTTCCCGACGACCACAAGCCAAGTTGTATATAAATTTGTTCATTATTCTGTCATTTCCCCTAACTTAATTTCATGATTCTATTTTATCTTTAATGATAGTTTTGGATTTGAAAAATGACACTATATTGTGAATTTTTTCCCATAAAAATATCAAATAAAAAACTATTAATTTTTTAAAAGAAGTATAATGGTATTTAATTTTTTTTATCAGTAGATAAATTTCCATTCCTTTTGAGGTATAAGAAATGCCTCTAAAATAACTTTACAAATTATAGAAAGTTTGGAAACCAAATATCTCATACATTAGCCCTCCTTTACAATGGTATTTAATGTTAGAGAAAGAATGATTTTTGTAAGGACCAAAGCTAGGGGTGATAGAAAAATTAGGAATCTATATCTTTGGCTGGACAATTTAAGGATATTAATTTTTTAAAGTCGAGTTTTGAGGGCAAATCAGACTGAATCAAATAACGTCAGACTAATTGACCTGACTTGGCTTGAAATTCGCGCTTATTGGTGTGATTTGACTTGAATTCAGATTGAATTTATGCCATATTCTAACAAATTTGGGCTGATATGGCAAAAATACACTACTTTTAAAAGTTAATGTCCTTAGATTGTCAGCTCGGGGAGTTACGATCCTCATTTTTCCAGTCCGAATAGTTTTTATCCTCATTTTGCCCCTTTCTTCAACTAAATAACACCTCTAAGAGTTAATGTCTATCACTCAATCCTGAAGGTGAAAGTTAATAATTTGAAATTTTGAACGAACCGTAACTTTGGGGTTGACAATTCAAAGACTGTAATTTCTAGGAGTTGCAAACTTAGGGACAATTATCCTTAATAAATCCAAAAAATTTACTACTTTTAAAAGGTAATGTCCTTAAGTTGTCAGTTCGGAGAGTTATGATCCTCATTTTTCCAACCCGAAGAGTTTTTGTCCTAATTTTACGCCCTTCCCCAACTAAATAACACCTCGAAGAGTTAATGTCTATCACTCAATCCTCAAGGTGAAAGTTGATTTTTTTAAGGCCATAACTTTGGGTTGACAATTTAAGAACTGTAATATCTACGAGTTGCGAATTTAGGCACAACTAGCCCTAATTAACCCAAATATTCACTTCTTTTAAAAGTTAATGTCCTTAAAATGTTAGCTCGGAGATTTACGGTCGTCACTTTTCCTGCCCGAAGAGTTTTTGTCCTTATTTTGCCCCTTTCCACAACTAAATAACAGCTCGAAGAGTTAATGTCTATCACTCAATCCTCAAGGTAAAAGTTAATATTTTGAAAATATTTTTTTAAAGGCCGTAACTTTGAGGTTGACAAATTAAGGACTGTAATTTCTAAGAGTTGAGAATTTAGGCACAACTAGCCTAATAAACCTAAACTGGGCTTAATTCAGCCCCCAGGCAAGCCAAACAGTGTTAATTAGCCCAAATTTTAGATCGAATTCGGCCTAATCAAGCCATGTACCATAGTTCGATTTGCATTTATTTTGGATGGTTTAACCTCAATTTACGACTTTTAAAAATTATTGTCCTTAATTATAATCTCAGAAGTTATATTCCGTATTTTGTCAACCACTAAGTTACAGTCCGTAATTTTTTTTCTGTGACTTGAGATAGTTATTTTTGTTAAATTTGACTTTATCATTTATTTTTTATTTCATTTTTGTATCTTTAAAAAAAAAAAATTGTTTTTGTTTTATATATCAAAAATCTATTATGAAAAATTGTAAATTAATAATGCAGAGAAAAATACGATATTTCTTATAGTTTTTTTTTTTTTTAATAGAATGTAGTTATTTTACCACTTTATTTTAATATGTTCACTAACTTCTTAACCCACTCACCTTTTTTTTTTCCACTAAATACTTGCACCTATGTCTCTAAAGATACTCACTCTCCAATCTTCTTTAATTTTAATACAACTACCAAATACACTTACTCCCTCAAATTTCTACTCTACCTGGGAAAAAATTATTAGTGTCTTGCACAATTTGGTATGGAAGAAACCAATAAAACAAGATAATTTGTTGATATGTAATATGTGGATCATCTATAAGCAATTTAAAAATTTTCAAAATATTTTTGCTGAAATTAATCTCATTCAATTTCAATACCGTCAAACATATTGACTCCCCCACCTTTTTAAAATAACGGTGGAAAACATGATTAACGTCACTGTACAAGAGTCTTTATAAGTCGGAAAGACTTAAAATTGAGTATGAAAGAAAGCAACAAAAAAAAAGTAGTTAGTTCAGACATATTTTTTTAAGGAAATGTAATTATATTTTTTTAATTGCATTATTAATATTTTTTTTTACTTTTGGTTTGAACAATGAATAATGTAATTGAACCATTTAAAGACAATTTAAGTTTTCCTCCAAATATTTTACGTGAAAATCAAATTGATCATTTAAAAAATTAGAACCAGTGAATGTAATGAAGTAATTTAGTTTTTTGTTAAATGCAATAATGTTGAATTTAAACATCGTCTGATGATATGCATTTTTTTCCCTACTGAAATTGTAAATTTAATATATTTATCATCTTTTTGTTGTTTTCATAGTAAATACCAGTGTCAGGTGTAAACTTAAATGGACTCGGGTTATATTATGTTGATGTGTGTTAGAAGTTAAGATTTGTTCCCAATTTATTAAGAATTCAGGTTTATTGTTGATACGGATTATCACATTATTTGTTGATTCTTTTGTTTGTATTACAATATTTTAACAACAATATAATTTTATTAATTATATCAAAATTTTATTATTTCATGTGAATGTTAATGTTTAGAAATAGTTGATTGTCGAGTTACAGTGATTTGAATTTAGTGATTTTTATTATGGTTTGAAGTTTTCTTTATAGTTTACTTAAATATTAATTAATTTATTTATTTTGTATGTGTGTTTGTTCTTTTATTAATATAAATTTTTTTACAATACTTTTAAGGATCGTAACTATGGGGTGACAAAGAGAGGACCATATTATTTTGAGCAGATAAAATGAGTACTGTTACTTTTCGTGCTGACAATGTAAGGACTATAATTTTTAAGAGTCGCGAATTTAGGCATAATCGGCCATAATAAATCCAAATAGGGCGGACAAAATGAGGACTATAATTTTTTTTGAAAAATACTCACTTCATCTCGCTGTCTCTTTCACATTTAAAAGTGTCACATTGTTTAAGAAAAAATGAGTTATGTAAGTGTAGAGTTGAAAAAAATAATGATAATTTTATATTCTATTCATTTTTTGTGATGCAGAATCATTTCTTTTTATGTAGCATGCAAATATTTGTGGAATATCTTAATTAGGCCAATATCAAAGTAATAACGAGACGGAAAAAATAATATCTTCCAAACACCATTTATTTATGTTTTATTGCATGATATTTTTCAACAAACTCTTTATCAATTTACTTAAATTAATTTAATAAAAAAAATGATCTAATAAATTCTCAAATTTTCACTTTTTAATAGTAAAGAATAATTTGTGCATTATATTTGTCTTATTTGACATATATAATTAAATCTTATCAAGGACTACTTTTTAAATGAAAAATTAAAGAATTTTATTTTTTTAATGTTATTATGTTAAAAAATTAAAGCAAACATGTAAATGTATAAGTAATTTTATTTATAATAAAAAAAATGAATGACAACATTTCATTTATTTTTGTGAATATAAATGGTTTTTCTGTAACTATTAGTTTTAGTTATTTTTATTAAACAAAAAAAAGGTACATTTTTAAATTATTCAATTAATATAGAAAAAAAGGTTGAAAAAATAACTTCCGTGCGAAGCACGGGTAGACCTGTTACTAGTTGTACTTAGAACCATGTGAGATGTGAAATGCTTAATTAATAAATTAGTCTGATTGTAAAGGAAATTAAATTAATAATTCGATTTCATACCTATTTACAAATTTAGACTTTATTGAGGCGAAATTCTTTCATGATATCAGAGACATTCTAGATTCGATTCTCTTTAAAAGCAACTCCACCAATAAATATAATCCAAATTTAATTAAATTGGAGACCGACCTCATATATTTAATATTTTTCTTATACAAAACTCACTTTTAAAATAAGTTTTGTCAAACAAAACAAAAAATAGAAGATGAAACCCATTTCGAAAATAAAAAAAGATAGAGTAAGTCTCTTGTACATTTGGTGTATGATGCACTCACTCAACAATTGATACTGTATACACTGAAAAGTTAGTCCCAATCACACTGAAAAGTTAGTCTCAATTACACTGAAAAGTTTACACTGAATTTTCAGTGTAAACTTTTCAGTGTAATTGAGACTAACTTTTCAGTGTATACAATATCAACTGATGAGTGAGTGCACCGTGCACTTGGTGCATATGAGACTTTGCCAAAATGATATGCCTTGTGACTTTTCTTTCTATATATAAAGACCACTCGATCTCATCTATCAAAATTCACAATTCTTAGAGCCAAAATAACACCCCCTTTTTTGCTTCGTTGAAAATGGCTCCCAAATCACCCCTTTCTATGTTAGTTTTGGTGCTCGTCGTTACAAGAATGGTAAGTGTGGATCATATTTTAGGGCATCTTTAATTACTGATCTTAGAATATTTCAGCTTATAAATTAACATTAACATGGTTTTTTTGTCATTGCAGGGCTTTTCCGTCGAAGGAGTCAACAGTGTTGAGGTAACATCTCTTACTACTTGATATCTTATGTATCGTTATTTACAAACTAGTCTATATTCTTTATTCGCTCATAAATCATGAGACTGTTTAGCTAGCAATGGAGGATATACAAAACTTTTGAAAGTTTGCATGAGAAGATAAATATTGTATATTTCTATATTGAACTCAAAAGAGTTGCCAAAATCGTCTCATAATTTTTCATTTTTTGAAAAGGGTCTCATAACTTCTCCATGGAATGAGTTAAGTCTCCTAGTTAGTTCAATTGCTCGATTTCAGTTGACAAAATCGACGTGGTTAGTTAGTTTTTTTGGCTTCTCGATCGAACTTGTACATGAGGTTTACGTGACATTAAAATGAGGTGTAAATAAAAATATTGGGATCTTATAGACACGTAGACCTTACTCACACACTTGACCGGAAAACCTAAAAAAACCAACTTACGTATCATGAACGAGGGTGAAACGATGTCGTTTTTCGACGACTTGAGACTGAAATTGAGCAAGTGATATATAATTACGGGACTAATTCATTCCACCAAAAAATTGTGAGACCTTTTCCCAAAAAGGAAAAAAATTATGGGACGATTTTAGCTTTAAACTCAATATGATATTAATGTATTAATTGTATGCGTAAATAGGCCCCAATGGATGCCCCCATGTACTCTCCAGTGGTACCTGCCTCTGCACCGACATCCCCCCTACCATACGGTTTTGGTACGTATATACGAAGTTCAATTTTTCCTTTGCATCAAAAAACCTTAAATTATCAATATTTTGTTTCAAAAGATCATTGAAATATTTTTTATTTTAGAAAGTTCTAAATATATTAATTCTTGTTTTTGGGCTCTCCGGCAAAATCAATCACATTTCCATTAAAAAAATTAAAAAATAATTAATTAATCAATTTCAATACTATTGAAATCGAATTCCAACAAAATATGTGTCTCTAATGAATTGTCAAAAGGGACTTATAAAACAAAAATAGGAAAAATTAAGATTTTCATTTAAAACAAAAGAATAGTTCAGGGTCTAATAAATCAAGAATGTTATAGTCTAAGAATTTTTTAAAGCAAAAAAAGTTAGGAGGCCTTTTGAATCTAAATTTGGTAGTGTAGGTGTCTTTTTGATACATTTTTATCTCTTTTATAAAACATCGCACACATCATTTGCACTTTGTAACAAATTACTACCTCCATCATTCAAAAAAGTTTGCAGTGCCCTTTGGACCCAGAGATTAAAATAAAATATATATATTTATTTTTTTACTTTGTGTGAAACATTTTTATTTTTGGGATATGCAAATTTTTATGGGACAAACTAAAATGGAAAATATGCTAACTTTTTCAGTGGGTACATACAATTGATTATTTGTACTATGTGCATTGCAGGGTCAGCTTGTGTGGCGATGTGCTTTACACATTGCCTCCCAATTTACCCAAGAAGGCGTTGCATGAGAACTTGTACTGCCTGTTGCGCTAAATCCAGATGTGTACCTGAGTTCTCTAAGTGCTGCGTTTGGGACACCGTCACCATTCGAGGAAACACTCTTAAGTGCCCATAAATATATATCATTTCATTTACCTTTTCTCGTTACTCCTATAAATAGTATATTATATTGTTGTCTTTATTATAAGTAGTCTTGTATTTGTATAAGACCAAGAATCATTTAATAAATTCCGGTGATGGGGGCCGAAATCATCACTTTAAACTTGTTAGCGTGATCTGTAATTGTGTTTCAATATATCAATAAAACTACTTATTTAATGATGCATGTTTCGGTGTTTCTTTTAGTTTTGACAAAATCTTGTATCGAATTATATAATGTTAGATGGACAGTCTCTCCAAGTAAATCAATGAGCTACTTACATTAGGGTCTTCTTAAATTAGTTGGTTGCTTTGTGTGTTGTGATTTTCCCATTTGGGGTTTTTGCTTACTTTTTTTTGACAATGGGAAAATATAACCATTTTCATATAAAAAAAATTATTTTTACTGTTGTTTTCTAGTATGGCTACTTTTGCGCGTTCTTTGTTGTTTCTTTGGGTCGTTTGGGCCTTAGGTTTGATAAAAATTCTCTTTTAGGCCACTTTTGGGCTTCTTTGTCTTTTTTAGGCTCGTTTTTATTTATTTTTAAGTAAATTACCTTTTTTATTTGGACACAGTCGTAGTCCCTTTTTTTTTTTTCATTTTTCTTCATAGTTTTTTATTTCAAAATAATATTGAAATATCTAATTAAATGTTCTTGAGGATATAACACCTTATACCAGATTTAGTAGATAGAGCTCTTCATTTCTTTAGTTTTTCACCACCATCCAACTCACCGTCCACTCGTTTCAAACACATCAGGTTTTTTTTGGTTGTTTTTTTTAAGATATGACCATTGTTTGAAAGCGTTAAGCGAGTTGACTCATGCAAAGTTGAATGAGTAGTAAGAACACCTCCAAGATTCATGTTCTCGATAATCACTTTAACCACCCTTGAGTTGGAGCATGGGATTCAATGGTAAACCCGTTCTATTAGGGAAATCCAATTTCTTAACTAAATAGGCTTTCGACTTGAAAATGAAGGAGTGAAGAAATGTATTTTGGAATATAGTTTCTGTTTATTATTAAAGATATTTTAGACATTTCATAATTTACTTTGAAATAAAAAAATATTGAGAGAATTAAATCTCTTAAACTTGGTGGTGTATATAACCGGACACATTGTTAAAAGTTAAAACTACAACTTATTTTCCTTCTAAATTAGTTGGGCTAGGACTTCTGTTAGCCAAATGGGTCAATCAAGTTAACTAATACCCAATGAGTTTTCGTATATAATACTCCCTTAGTCACATCACATTTGCTTTATTTAGATGTTCAATAACTACTTTCACATTCCTAAAACTAAAATAATTCCCTTCTACAAAAATCAATAAATAATTTTACTTTGTTAAAAAATATTCAATATCCTACATTCACTTACCCATTTTTCTTAAAAAAAAATATATCATCTCCTACTATAAAAATAGTTTTGGGACAAAGAGTGTATACAGTCAATATGATAGCTATATGTTCTTATCATATTCCTCATTCTGGGTAGTGATTGAATTTAATTGATGGAATTTTTATTCTTTGGCTTAAAATGGATATTTTGTAGCTTTAATTTCAAATACTCACTCAGTCCAATATTACTAGTAGTCCTAATTTTTTTGGCTGTTATTCTTTGTCATAAATTGGAGGGTATTATGAGTTATTGTGAGATCCATTTATCAATAAAATAATTATTTATGAAAAATATAAATATCATATTTTTCATAAACAATCACTTTATTGATAAATCGACCTTACAATTAGTTCATTTATATCGGTCCACAAACACTTGAAACCTAACCCCAACCCTAGCGGTTCGAGGGCTAAACGGGCGACTAATGGGCTCTGAAAAAAATATAAAATAAATTAATTTTTAATATAAAAACTAATATTATTATTGTAAGAACTAATGTAATTATTACTTATATTAAAAATAATGGTGTACACCGCGTGCTGGCGACCTTCTCATACAAAAATTTGCAAACATGCATATGTTGAAATTACTTATATTTAAGATGAAAATTAGATTTAGATCTATACATTCGTAACTATATATATATATATATATACACAAATACATTATAACTACTCAATAGTTCATAAGTTTGAATACTCTGTAAATTTTATTAAAGATAAATATTTTGATAGATTAAAAAATATTTAATGCTTACAAAAATCTTAGAGTATCTGGATGTCGGCGATCTGAGAACAGCGGACGCGATTTGAGAGCATCTGGGCTGCAATGGCCGACAACGACATGATGGCGGCGGTCGGCGATGTGATAGTTGTTGTATTTTAAAGTATTTACATAATATAAATAGAGTTGAGAGAGATTTTCGTGAAAAGACATTTTTTAGTGAAAGGTTGTAACCATCCGGTTCAACGTGACTATTCGATGAAGTTGCACCTTTTGGTGAGTAAGAGTTATAACTCTTAGGTTTATTGCGACCCTTGAGTAGAGTCGCAACCTTTCGATGCAACTCTTGAGTATCTATAAATACTCAAGTTGTGGAGATTTCCAAACATCGAATTGAAAATGAAGTTGAGAATTAGAATTTCTCAAAGCACTGAAAAGTCAAGTCTTATATTTTGAGTTTTATTAAAACACTTGTGATTTCTGCTTCTGAAATTCGTTAAAGTGTAACTATAAAATTTATGTGCGATAGGTTTTATATCTTGGAAGGTCAATTTTTTTTGAACCATTTACACCGATGTGGGAGGAAGTAATACCTTTAAAGATAGCATTGTTTTTCGGTGTGTCTAACCTATCGATCATTAAACTCCATTATCCACATATATACAACAATTTTAAAGGTATTAATTTTCTTTATGTTGGAAGGCTTAAATGATGTAAATAAACTCGATAGGCTGAACGGGCTTGATTACATGTTTCACGCTGGTTTTGACAGGGAAGAATTCAAAATCTTTTATGAAACTTGTGAGTATATAAATTATTGATACTTTGAGTTGATTTATATCAGCCGAATTAAAAAACACATATGAGGTGCAGGGAAAAGACATTGTTGAATCTTTTCGTGCTCAAAGGTATTGCTTCATTTTCAAAAAAAAAAAAAAAACAGAATGTGAAATCAATGAAGGTCTACGGAGTGATGAGAGGAAACCGAAGAAGTTAACAAGGTTGGCAGGATACATGGACTTGTACAAACACCTAGTGTGCAAACGAAAAACAAAAGTATATTCTGCAAATAAATTGTGAAACGGATCTCGACACTTGAGAGGGAGAATTGGAACTGCTTGTGGTCCAGACTCGCAAAAGTGAGAATTGGAAGAGTGCGATGTGGTTGAGAAAGAAGTTATGCGCGCTGCCTTTCTGTCCAAACATTTCCAGGAAATGCAAGAGAGGATGGCATGTTTCTTCCTCATTCTCGCGAAGAGGAAATCGAAACGAAATCCACATTTGATCGGCACTGGGCGATTGGCCGTGAAAAAGAAGATATGTAAGCGCTACTCGTCGCAGTGCATTGGAAATTAATGGCGGTTCTAAGGATCAAAACCATGTCCTTTTTCCATCTACGCTTGCAAGGTATATGGTCATAGCGGTTCAAACAGAATACATACGTGACTCTTCCCTCCTTCTAAATTTAATTGGGCTGTTTATTCTTAATTCATAATTAAATTGGGCTAGCTCTGCTGTCATATATTTTGATCAAGCCAAAAGGCCACATTAAATATTTTGGCCCAAAACTAATTTGAGGCCGGCCAGTGGAAGGATGAGTTTGGTTAATAAATCAAATTCTTGAGATATTATTCCATGATTGTGAATATCGAATTAAAGTTCAATTAGTATCAATGATGGATAACATTTGTGCATGAGAGTTGAGAGCACAAATTATGTTTAGGATTGAATCCAAAAGATATCGATTTATTTAATTCATTGAGGAATTAATGTAAGAAATTTTTAAGGTGGCAATGAGGGGCCGCATTTAAATTAAAAGATGTTCATTTAATTCGATGAGGAATTAATATTAACATACATAATTCGATGAGGAATTATTTAAGAGTTAAAAAGTGGCAATGAAGATCACGTACACTTGAATTAAAAGTGGCAATGAACCTAAAGATATTTAGAAGTATGGTTAAAGATACTTGAGCATCTTCCAACATTTTAATGCTAGCAAAATCTTAATTGGAAGATAAAATTAAAAAGTTCGTAAGAGACATGGAGCTATTACCGATTTAATATGATGTCTTGATTGAAACCAACTCCATCTTAAGGTACAAGTGAAAAATTGACACCTTAATATTGAGTTAAAAAGACAATTCAATATTAGACATCGGCAAAATAAAAACTTGAATACATTTCAAATTGCATAACCTGGAAATAGTGAGGGAGATACTATTTCGAAAGCTCCTAAGTCTAAGCACTTTCGTTTACCACAACAAGTTAAGGTTGAATTCTAAATCCTTAATAGACTCATAGCTCTGTGGGATGCGTTGTGGACATTCATGATGAATCTACCTATGCAAGTAGAGCAAAAGAGAGACCGCTTCTTAGGGATTATATCGGTAAGATCCTGGAGTACTTGTGAGACCAGGATAAGCACACAACCCGTTACAAAATTGGTGCTGCCACAAACTAAGAAGTATGAAATCATACGCGACGACGCGACGAGAACTTGAATCCATTGGTTTCATGTTCAACCATAAGTTAAAGGTTTAGTCCACTTCATGGTTATTCGTTGCGTAAAACAAGTGTGGTTATTTTGTTATTTTATTATTATAATATATTATATATGTAAATAAGTTGGGAATTGTTGTATATTAAAGTATTTACATAATATAAATAGAGTTGAGAGAGCTCTTCATGAAAAGATATTTTTTAGTGAAATGTTGTAACCATTCGGTTCAACGTGACTATTCGATGAAGTTGCACCTTTTGGTGAGTAAGAGTTGCAACTCTTAGGTTTACTCCGACCCTTGAGTAGAGTCGCAACCTTTCGATGCAACTCTTGCGTATCTAATACTCAAGTTGTGGAGATTTTCAAACATCGAATTGAAAATGAAGTTGAGAATTAGAATTTCTCAAAACACTGAAAAGTCGAGTCTCTCTGTATATATTAGTCGAGTCTTGTATTTTGAGTTTTACTAAAACACTTGTGATTACTGCTTCTGAAATTCGTTAGAGTGTAACTATCGAATTTTCGTGCGATAAAGTTTTGTATCCTGGAAGGTCAATTCCTTGTGAACCATTTACACTGATGTGAGAGAAATTAATACCTTTAAAGATAACATTATTTTTTGGTGTGTCTAACCTATCATTAAACTCCATTATCCACATATATACAACAAATGGCCCCTGCTATTTGAGTTGAGAGAATGAGAGCGCTGGACGGTGGGATGAGAAGGGTGAAAACGTAAAATAAACCCTAATTGAAAATGAACTAATGAAGCTGGTTCTTTCTTTCTGAGTCATTAATGTAAGGAATTAATTAAAATAACTTTTGGGCTAACAGGTCCCGGCCAAAAAAGTCTGATTTTTTAAACGGTCCATTGTATACTCGAACCCTAACCCTACACGGTTCATGACTAAACGAGTTGGTCTGTTAGCCCGCGACCCGTTTAACATCCCTATTCACAATACCTCATAAATACTCTTCAATTTATAATAAAACAACAGTCCAAAAAACAGGACTATTAATATTGGACAGAGAGAGTAAGAAATATATGTATATTTTGATGGGCTTGAAAGAAGTTTAATTTCTTCGAAGGAGAATATAAGGACCCTTTCAAAATTAGAATCCATTCCATTAAGAGAATAGTTAAATGAACGTATATTAAAATTTTAAAATTTATCCTTCAATGATATTCATAATTCATTACTACTGCCATTTAATGGTTTTTTTTTTTTTTTTTTTTTTTTAAAAATTAAAACTGCACAAACCACAATGAGTAAATAGTGCATGCAATGAGTTCTATCGAGAGGTCGTAGGCACGAGGAGCTTTTATTTTTATTCTCACTTTATAAGATGCATAAATGTTCCATCTAATGATTAATACAAGACAAACACTATGAATCAAAGACTATATATATATATGAACAATATTAATAAAAATAAATCAATTAACGTAACTGTAAATTAGGAAAAAATGTTTTTTAAGGACCGTAACTTGGGGGTGGCAAAACAAGGACCACAACTTTTTGGGCTGACAAAATAAGGACAATTACTTTTAAAAATGGCAATTTAAGGAGCGTAACTTTTAAAAATAGCAATTTGAGGACAAATTAGCCTGGATTACTCTCTTTCGGGCTAATTTTGCACAATTTCGGGCTCAAATCGTCAGCGTGGATATTATTTTGAATGAAATTATTTTTTAAATATTCCACATCATTTTTTCCCTTTTATTTTTTTGAAATAATTTCCAATTAATTCATTATACTCAAAATACACTCATAAAAACTCTTAACACATAAAGTTTTCCAATCAAACAAGATACCCCCAATTGTTGTGGAAGTGAATTGATTAATGCAAACTTGTGAACTGATAAACTTGTGAACTTCTTTTGTCAACTGTATTGTGGAAGTGAATTGATTAATGCAAACTTTTTAGATTTTCTGGTTTATATTTCAATTGTTGCAAATGTGTGCTTATTTTGTGCAATTGCAGAAATTGAGTTGATCACGTGATAATGACCAAAAATAAGAATTAATTGTGAGTGTATTTTGAGTATAATGAATTAATTGAAAATTATTTAAAAAAATAAAAGGGAAAAAAATGAGGTGGAATATTTAAAAAAGTAATTACATTCAAAATAATATCCACGCTGACGATTTGAGCCCGAAGTCATGCAAAATTAGCCCGAAAGAGAGTAATCCGAGCTAATTTGTCCTCAAATTGCTATTTTTAAAAGTTACGGTCCTTAAATTGCCACTTTTAAAGTTATTATCCTTATTTTGCCAGCCTGAAAAGTTATGGTCCTTATTTTGCCATCCCCTAAGTTACAGTTCTTAAAAAAAATTACCCCTGTAAATTAGTAAAAGAAATACTATAGTAGTATTGAATTAAAGATGTTAATTTCTATTTTTTTCTAGTGTGTTGGAACTTCGCATGGAAAAATGGAACAGAAGTCTATGATATGGATTTAATTGCTTGTTAGACGACTTTTGACGCTATTCTGCATTAAAAGTTCTGACAGTTAATTTTAATTAATTTCCTATAGTTAATTCCTCATTTGACTATCAAATCTTGTTCATGATTTACTCAACGTTAGATAATAAATGAAAACATGGTAAATCAACGAAGAATCAGGAAGAAGTGTTGGTAGAGGCAGCCAGCCCATCCTCCCATTCAACTTCAAACCAATTAATTCTAGGGAACGTGTATAACGAAAGTAGTTAATATATAAACTATTTTGAAAAGAATGTATACAAATTGTTTTTACTAAAAAAAAATATAAGTTTAAAGATATAATTTGTTTCACTAAAGATATTAATATTTTTCACTAAATAGTATAAATTGTTCTACTAAAAAGATATTGTAAAGTGGTTTATGTATGAATAAATTTCACACTATACATACTCTTAATTCATATGAGTGGAGTTACTTTCAGTGAGAACTCAAGATATTTGTTTGAAAGTGAGCTTTTTTTACTCTGATAGCATGAAAAAATTTCATTTCATCTAAAAGTTTGAACTTGTAGAGAGATGTGAATTTAATTATTTTCCTTTATAGATATATATATATAATGTTTTTAGATCCTTTTGTAAATGAGTAAAAAAAAAATGAAGTTTGTATGAACTAAGTATTCACAAGTATTAATCTTAATTTTAAGTTTTATATAATCATTAAGCTGATAGTTTAGATTAGTCAATGCAATTATAGATCTGACACTCAAAACTCTCATTTATGAAAATCATACTATAATAGATCTTGCATCCCAACCATTTTTTTTTTAAATTGACCAAATGGTGATTTTAAAATTCCAAAGACTTCATGAAATTTGAGTGATATAGAGTCATTTTATATGTTCTTCGAATATACTTCCTCAATTTCAAAATGCTAGTTGTTTTTGTCCTAAATCTTGTTTCAAAATATTTATCATTGTTACATTTTTTTTAAATTTCTTTTAAATTTACCCCTCTAAAATAAAGTGTCTTAAAAAAACATATTTACACCCATTAAATTAGTATATTTCATATGAAAAATAAGAATGTATTATGCACTCCATCTTCCCTCTACATTTGATGAATTAGAACAAAGAATTAATTTCTATCCCTATTAATTCATGCATATAGTTTAGCCAACTAAAAGGGTGAAATCGTAAAAGATATATATTTTTAATTCAATATAAAATATTAAAAGCGACAAATTTGTTAAAACGAAGGGATTATATTCAATTGCAAACTTGACTAACAAGTAGATTAGGTTTAATTATTCAGGGGCGTTTAGTTCAAATTCTTCAATGATAATGATAATGAAAATTTATTTTACATATATGCCCCCGTGATAAAAATGATAAGTTGGGGGAAGGATTGTCCCAATAGTGGTTGTATTGCTAGTGTTATGCCTCAATTTTGAAATAAATTTGGACAACAAATGATTATTGGTTAGAGAATAAGTGAGGAATTGAGGAAGATGATTGTAGAAAGGAAGAAGTGTGATCAAAATAGAATAGTAATTACTTTATTTAGAAGAAGAGATAATAATTTTATTATTATTAACCATCATAATTAAATTAATTTTTAATCTCACTTCTATGGCTATAAAAAGGTGCTAACCAGACGCCCCTTCAATTGATGACAGCCAGCTCGTTTCGTAAATTATACTTAGAACCATGTGAAAATGGGAAACTTAGAATCATACACAAAACTAATAAGGTTTCTTCCTTGGTGGATACTTCAAGTAGCCAAAATCACATTCTCAGAGGGATATATATATTATAATTAAGTTGACTCACTGAGCACAATAATGAACACTTTAATTAACTTCGTTTTCAGATTTGCAGCTCATATTAATTAAAACAAGCTAGCGTTGTAATTAATTTTTATATTACTATCACAAAAAAAAAATTGTGCGAGACCTTCTTATGAAATGAGACAACATAAATTAACACTCGCTCATACCAAAGTGTTAAATACATCATGCCCAATTTATATCTCATCGTCTCATGGCATGATACGGTTTCGCACAAAATCTACTACTACTACTATTATTATTATTATTATTAACCAGGTGGCTTAGCCCACCTGGCCACCGGGTTCCTCACTCTAGTGAGTGACCCGGGTTCGATTCCCTCTGGAAACGAATTATGGGAGTTATAATGAGGGCTTGTAGATTTCTGGGTGTATTTGGGGACTTGGTGAACTAATCTAATTACTAACAACTAACATTTACCGATCAAAAAAAAAAAAACTATTATTATTATTATTATTATGGATTTATTTATAAATGTGAAGAAAGATCGTCATATAATACAGGGTTAGAATCTTAAGAATAAGATATAAATAAGTTCTTAAACTATTAATATAAATATAAGTTGAGAGTAAGTCTCATTTGTAACTAATTTGAGATGAAAATCTTTTAAATTGAAACGTTAGACTGTGCATGTGTGCATTGATTTGTACATATATCAAAACCATGCATTGAATTCTTTTTAAAATAAAATACCCGTACTATAAAACTTGAACAAATAGGCTCACTATTGTGACCTCTACACAAATTTAATAAGGAAATTGTTAACGAGACAATTTTTGTACTACCGTAATAGTTGAGAGACCTACTTGTTCGATGTGTTTGATTGATAAAAAATAGTTAAGGATTAATTTGTAGGTCTATATCAATTTATTTTATCATTGTGTAAAAGACCTTTGTTTCATCTCTTATTCTCATTCTTTAGTTCATGTTAGTACTCTTATGCAAATCGAATTGCTCGTGAACATGACTCTTCTCCACTTGTTAAGACTCAACTTGTATAGTTAAATAAATCGAGGTGACTCTAGTTCGACTAATTAGACTTAATAACTGAGATTTGTTTTATATAATTTCATTATGCTCGACTCGATTTGATAGACTCATTAGACTTTTTTACGGACTAAACCGAACACACTTTCTCACTCGTTAATATATTCTCGAGTTGAGCACGAACTTTTAATACTCAACTCGGTTCAAATAAATTACTAAAATTGAAGATGAAACACATCTTGAAATAAAGAACTCGGCCCGATTTTATAGAATCTTTTCATCCACGTAATTTTTATGCCTAGCCCCACTTCTCTCTATATAAACACGACTCCCTTAGCACTATCCATCATTCTTAGAGCCAAAAAAACACCCTTTTTTATTTGTGTTTTAAACTCTTAATCTTTGAAAATGGCTCACAAATCGCCCCTTGTGATGTTAGTTTTTGCTCTCTTCGTTACAAGAATGGTAATTATGTGTGGATAATATTTTAGGACATCTCAATTATTGATTTAATAATATGTCAGCTTAATTATAATTAATCATGATTTTTTGTCACTACAGGGCTTATCCGTTGAAGGAGTCAACAATGTTGAGGTCACATATTTTACTACTTGATTAATTTCTTATGTATCATTTCATATAAACTATATATGCAATTTCATTTTGTGGCCGCGATATATTCTTTATCGTAAAATTGTGTTTACTCTCGTATTTTATTGTACTGGTAAACCTACACGACCTCATAGATCATGAGTCAGTTTAACAATGGAGTGAGAATACGCAAATTTTAAAAGTTTGCATGAGATGATAAATAAATGCTGTATTTTTTCCGTCTATTTATACTAACATTTTGTATTTTTGTCCCAAAAAAAATAAATTCTTTTCAAACAATCTTTTTTACAACAACTTAAGTCTCATGATCTATTTTCGACACTTTTGATCTCAAGAAATTGCAGCTTTGGTCCCAAACAAATGGGCAAACTACAGTTTTAGTTCTAAAAGTATGTGGTAAAATTGCAGTTTAGTTTTATAAATTAAAGGATGTGACCAAAACTACTTAAAAAAAAAAAAGACCACTTTCACATATATACACCAAAAATGTTTTAAACTCATTCTTTTAAAATCAAAAGTGTAATTGTTCATAAAATAATTAATTAATCCCCAATCAATCTGATTAATTTTGGTGTAATATAGGGGCCTGTGTCCGTGTACCCCCCAATGGACGCCCCTATGTACGCTCCATTCGGGCCTCCAGAAGTAGGTTGGTCAGATGCACCTGCCTATACACCTGGCTATGCACCAACCTCCCCCCTACCATATGGTTTTGGTATGTATACATGCACTTCAATATGAATTTTTATCGGTTTATAAATCACAAATCTTTTCATAATTTTCTGACAAAATATATTATTTTAAAATTAATTTAGTCTCAAATTCTTTGATAAAGTTCGATTTTAATCTCAAATCAACCCGAAAAGGCGAAAGGATGTCGTTTTGAAGTACTTTTTAAAACAAAATATATCATATATATAATTTATAGAATTAATTTTTAAAATAAAAATATATATATTTTAAAAATTAAATAAAAATGATATGTAATAAAATTGTAAAAGAAAAAGAAAATTCAAATATAATTTACATATGGATGTCAAATCAGCAACTTTGCTAGAAATCACCAATTTCGAACTTCAAAACGACGTCGTATCGACCCTTCCAGTCGATTTGTGATCAAAAGTGGACTTTGTCAAAGCATTTGAGAGTAAATATAATAAACAGTTAATTTTGGAACTAGATTTGTTTTGTCAGAAAATTATGAAACAATTTTGGGGAAATATTACAATTGGTCTTGTAACTTTGCCCAAGTCGAAATTTGGTCCTTTATCTTCTTAATTTCCCAATTATGATCCTTTTGTTATCAGAAAAAGTTATTTTCAACGAAAATTAAAAAAAAAAACCCCGAAATTTACACATTGTGCGATGCCAGTGCTCGCGTGATACTACAAGTCAATAAATAAAGTTCACGTCACATTCCATTTGAATTAAATAGGTTGGAAATGTGATTTCACTTCATTTACATGAGTCTTATTTAATCCAAATGGAGTATGACCTGGACCTAATATATCGACTTGAAACATCACACGAGCACTACTACTGGAGCACGTTTAAATTATAGGTGACTTTTTAAAATTTTAGTTGAAAAAGACATTTTCTGTTAACAAAAAGATTACAATTGAAAAATTAAGGGGACACTTGGTTACCAATTTTTCAATGGTAATGAGAATGAAAATTTATTTTCATCTATGCCCTCATAAGAAAAATGATATGTTAGAGGAATAAGTGTTCCAATGGTGACACTATTGCTAGTGTCATGCCCCAATTTTAGAATAGAAGTTGACAACAAATGGTTGTTGGTGGAGGAATGGGGGAGTGATTGAGGAGGATGATTGTAGGAAGAGAATAGGGTAATCAAAATGGAGTAGTGATTACCTTATTTAGGAGGAGAGGTAGTAATTTTGTTCTCATGAACCATGCTAATTACACTAATTTTCAATCTCATTCTCATTACCATTGGAGAGTTGTTAACCAAGCGCCTCCTAAGAAAATAAAGGACCAAATCTGAACTTGAGCAAAGTTATACGACCAGTTGTGATTTAAACTCAAATTATGCTACTCTAATACAGAGTACAAATAATTTATTATTTGTCCCATGCACATTACATTGCAGGCAAAGTTTGTGTGGCGATGTGTTTCACACATTGCAATCCGATTTACCCAAGAAGGCGTTGCATGAGAACTTGTACCGCCTGTTGTGCTAAATCCAGATGTGTGCCTGAGTTCTCTAAGTGCTGCGTTTGGGACACCGTCACCATTCGAGGAAACACTCTTAAGTGCCCCTAAATACGAGAGAAAATTGACTTTAGTGACAATAAATTCTGTCATGTTTTGTTATTATAGTTTTTCTAGTTAAAATTCTTTAATGACAGGAAACCTTGTTATTAAACACTGTTTCTTATTATTAATGATCTTTAGCTAGAAAAACTATAATGATGGGACTATTGTCACTAAATATCAATTTACCGTCACTCTTATTCCTATAGTATATTATAGTGTTGTCTAAATAATAAGTTGTCTTGTGTTTGTATCAGATGAGGAATCATTTAATAACCCAGTGATGGGGGCCAAAATGATCACCTTAAACTCGTTCCGAGTGATATGTGATTGTGCCTCAATGTATCAATAAAATTACTTACTCAATGATGTGGAAATCAGTTATTCAATTCATAGTTTTATAATCTAAATGCTTATTAAACCGAGCGAGACTTTTCTAAAGGTGGAACCCATACAAAATGACACATGTTCATTCAATGTAATTGTAAGGAATCGTTTCTTTTGATTTTGACAAATTAAATACTATTTTATTAGGCGATCTATGTAATTAAATATATTTTACTATTTTATACTGTTATTTACCATTTCTTATGGTCCAATACATTAACGAACTGCTTACAGTAAGGCCTTTTAAAATTAGTTGGGCTAGGACTTATGTAGCCCAATTAGTCTATCAAGTTCAGCTTATACCCATTGAGTAATATTTATTAATTTAATCGTTCATTGATATTTGGAAAATGAATAATTAATTTAATAATTCATTGATATATATATATATATATATATATATATATATATATATATGATACTATGATTGGTTTATATGAGTGTATATATTTATATCATATTCTCATTCTGGATTGTGATTGGATTGAAATGATGGCTATTACATTCAGTTATTTAGTTGCAACAGTGGGCTTCCTATTTATGGGCTTAAGTAGATATTTTGTAGACCACGGTTATTAGCACTAGCCTCTTTGTTAAATACCCTACCCGGATGAATACACTATCAATTTTTTCGAAAAATTGATACATTTTCGACAAAAAATATCGAAAATAAACATAAAATTCGAAAAAAATTCCGAAATATTGTGAATTTAGTTATTTTCGAAAAAAATGTTCGAAAAAATGAAAAAATTCGAAAAAAAATAAGTGTATTCATCCGGTAGTGTTTTTAACAAAGAGGCTAGTGCAAATAACCTGCGCCTATTTTGTAACTTTAATTTAAGATAGCAAAGTGGACCGAACCAGTTCAAATTTCAAATCCATTCCACGAGCTGAATAGTTAAATGAATGCATTTTAAATTTAAATGATCGAACAATAATCTTGAATTCGGGGTTGGTGTTTAGGGGATGACTTTTAAATCCATAAAAATATATAAGGCATTGATTAGTATTAATTATGTACTGCTTGTTTCGTATTTTTTTTTTCAAAGTGATAATGTAAGATAAAATGCTCAATGTTAGGTGATGATGAAGAAGATTTTAAAGAGAATTTTTTTTTACGCACTTCAATTGCATCGTGCAATATCTCGTAATACTTTACCACTTGTCTAGTAATAACCCTACGTTTATACGTATAAATATGTTGGGATATTGTTTTATAAGGAATTGATATTACTTGTTAAATGATAATGTATCGTAAAATATAATAAATAAATTAATTGAATGAAATGCAACTCGTGCACATAAGGATTAATGTTTTAAAGAATATATACATATATGGTTGAATAGTTCAGCAAGCGCCAAGCGGTCTACATTCTCAAAAGAATAAAATATAATAATAATATCCGGACAATTTCATTGAGCCCAGTGAACATAATAACACAAAATTTACATTTGTATTCAAATTTAAAACATGAAGCTCTAATTATCACTATATTCTATAATAATAATCATTTAATATTTTTGGTGTAGCCAAAATTGCGCAAACCAATCCCACTTATACCATCTTTTCATGCATATATTCCTATCCCTAATGTCTGTCTTTTCTTTCTATATAAACATGCATCATTCCTTTGCAAAATTCACCATTCTTAGCTAATGCAAGAAATTAATTAGTTATTTCTGTTGCTTCATATGAAAATGGCTTCCAAATCGACCATCGTTTTCATCGCGCTCTTTTTCTTAATCGCAAGAATGGTGAGTTTTTTCGACAGGAATAAATTTATTGGGGCATGAATAATTTTTTAAAATTTTCCACTTTATATGTAATAAAAACTTTGTCAAAACCACGAGTTTATTTATTTATAATATAAAGATTTTCGCCTTTTACACAAATGCACGGTTGCAACTTTTCGTATATCTTTTGATTTGTACTAGATCTAAATTAGTAATTTTTTATGTAACTGATGATGATTTTGTGTCGTTGTAGGGCTCCTCTGTTGAACTAGTCGATGATGTTGAAAGTGCAGAGGTCATTTTCTCTATCTCAGTAATCATTCTTGATTTCTTATTGTTCATTGACTCAAGGTGTGTGTTTATTGTAATATACTTTAACTATTGCATGAGCATTTATCATTCTAGTTAAAAGTATTTAATCAGTCTCCAATGTTCTAAAAATGCAATCTTTATAATGTTCTGAAATTGTGTTCCATTATTAAAGAATTTTAGATAGAAAAACGATAGTAATAAGATTATTGTCAACATTAGTTTTAATTTTCTCCATTAATATATATTATATGTGAATGCATAACATTATTAATTAATATTTTCCTGGTCACGAAATTATTCGCATACCTAAAACAATACACTTTTTTAATAAAATAGTGAGATAAATATATTATTGTGAGTTGAAGTGTGCATATTTTTGGACAACAAATAAAGTTGGTGGGAAAATAATCGAAGTACTAAATTCTTTTTATGCACGTATGGTCGTTTACAGATGCATCATCGTCATCATCATGCCATCGGTCCCGTTGTTGCTCCAGCTAATGCACCCACCCATGCTCCAAAGAAGGGTCGGATTCATGCACCGGTTCACGCTCCAACAACGGTTCCCTTGATCAGTTCTCCCGCCAAATCCCCGGTTTATTCCGCACCCAAGGCTCCAGCTAGTGCCCCCGCCTCTCCCCCAACACGCGGTATGTATTTATACACTATTGTTTTATTCCCTCCGTCCAGTGTGCAAAAAATCTTTTACACGGGTTTTAAGAATTATTATCAGTTGTTTGTGTATGGAGTAGATATACTGAGTTTATTTATGAATAAAATAATAGTTTATAATGGTGAACATGTAAAATAAATACTTTGCAGTTTTATACTCCCTCTGTCCCAGTTTCGTTTTCACGTTTAAATGTGCGCGGAGTTTAATACGAGAGTTGAATTTTAGGATTTAAATGAATAAAGTAGTATTGTGAATAATGAATGATGAATAAAGTAGTATTGAGAATGGTGAATAATAAATAAAATATTATTTAAATGACCATTTTAGGGATGAGAAAACAAACTTGGGACGGACGTTTTTAGTAAATGGGAAAACAAATTGGGACGGAGGGGGTATCTATTTATATTAAAAAAAACCAAAAAAGAAATTTTACCTATTTATACTGAATGGAGGGAGTACAATATACTGACAAAAGAATTCACTAACCTTTAAATATTTTTTTGCTAGATTTAAATACATTTTTGAAAAGTTAAAAATTACCTTGTTACAATTTTAACAAGGGACAACTTTTCGTACAAATAAGAATGACTTTTCAGTGATAGTTGGTGTAACTTTTAAAAAATGCACTTGAAAGAGATTTACTATTTCTGCAATTTAATCACGATTTGTGGTACACAATTAAGTGGTTATGTTGCATAATGTAGGTTGTGTGGCAATGTGCACATCGCACTGCAGGCCCATTAGTCCAAAACGGGCCTGCATGAGAACTTGTACCTCCTGTTGTGCTAAATTCAAATGCGTACCTGGATTCACCAACTGCAACGCCTGGAGTAAAGTGGAAATCCACGGATATATTGTCAAGTGTCCATGATCATCAGTCTTTCGTCCACTTAATTTTACCTGATTAAATTGTTACCGCACCTGTGATTTTAACTTCGTTTTATGTTCTGTATCAGTTCTATCATGTATTAATCCTTTATCGGAGTGATCAGTTTTTGTTTTTCACTATTGATTAAAACAATAACTTCCTTTGTTATTGTCTTCCATTTTTAACTTGTTACCTCACTTAAAAGGCATGTAATCTCTATGTTTCAAGATCATAAGGTACCAAGATTAGACGAAATCTTGCCAGTGTAAGGATGCGAAGGTGTCATGGACTAATGCCTATGATTTATAATATAAAAAAAAGACAAAATATACCGTGAATTAATTTTATCGTGAAATTTAACATTTTATGTGTATTTTTAAAGAATGTTAATTATTTTATTAAAAATTAATTTAATATTAACATTCTATAATAAAAATAACTAAAATCATTTTAAATTGTAGTGAATAATTGATTTAAAAAGACTTACTAAAAAATAACATCATATATTATAATGCCAGAAATATTGGTCAATACAACCAAATTTCCATATCAGTTAAATGCGGGGTATTAGGCCTTTCCAATAAGCCCAAAACCAAGGGTTCAAGGCCCAAATAAGAACATTTTGGGCTGGTCAATCTACCAAAAGCTCAAGAGTATTACTTACCTAAAACTTTTCACTTGTTTGAAACAATATATAAAAAAAGTGTAATAAATAGAGTCTAGAGAGATAATTTTATAAAACTTTATTATTAAAATAAGAATATTGAATGAATTGAAGGTAAAAATTAATGATATTATTAAGGAGGAATTTCCTATTACAGAGAGCGTGCTGACTGTGTGAAAACAGATAAAAAGTTGATATGCAAAGTCTTGAGATAGGGAGGGATATATACAGATAAGAATTTTCAATTTCACTTTTCACGTTTTGTTGTGTGTATTTAATTAGTTTTAGTACATGTACATAATAGAGGGTACATGCAATTATTATTTTTTACTTTCTGTAACCTGCAAGAAACAGCTCATATGCAGCATTGATATTTCAGCCTACTAAATGTTTAACAGATAGAATCAAACATCTTTGACTAATGCCCACTAACATGTGACCACACATGGATTCAGTTTCTAAGACATATTTCACTTGTCACATTTTATATTACTATTTTTTAGAATATATTGGACTCTAGAGGACGTCGGTGCTACCAAATCTGTCAGAAAATGTATATATATTATCCCCAAAAATAAAATGAAAAATGTCAAAGCATTGCTGTCTTTTTTCTTTTCTTTGTATTCGATTCCAATCAAATTGGTAATCTGGTTTAGGTATGTCAATGGAGTCCAACTGGCCAATTGAAGTCCAATCATGCAGGGTACATACATCTGACCTTAATGTACAATAATTCTTCCCTCTCACATATGATATGATAGGAGTACTACTTTGCTGTTGGCTTTTGTTTTTATTTCAATATGATAAATAATGGAGACAAATAGATCATAATTTCACTATAGATTTAAGGGCCACCGATCCTAATTAGTCATCAACTTAATTACGTCATACTCAGATGATAGTTTTAACTCTTATCCTCTCATATATGATATAACGTTGATGATAGTTTTATGAATCATCGATCCTAACAAGTTATTAATTTAAGGGTTAATTGCAAATTAAATCACAACCTTTTCGCAAATTGCAATTTAATCTAAACTTTTGAATCTTAGCAAACAAAACCTCAACTTAATATTTATTTGCAATTCGAACCAATATATGAATTTTTTGTTGTCCGAAAATGATATTTCACTTTACCTAATAATGAATAATTAATAGTATTAATATGTTTATATTGGTTCGGATGACAACACATAATTTATTATCATTTTCAGGCTGATTGAAATCTACGTTTTGGTTAAAATTGCAACCAAATGTTAAGTTGGAGTTTTATTTGCAAAGATTCAAAAGTTTAGATTAGATTGCAATTTGCGAAAATGTTGTGATTTTATTTGCAATTAACCCTTAATTTAAAGACGGGTAGATCAATTTAATTTAATCTATATCACTTGTTAGAGTAAACATACGACTCAATACTTTTTTTTTATCAACAAAAAAATAATTTTATACGGTTCAATATTTTTTCTATGCTACCTCGCTGGAGTGCCAAATTTTAGTAATATACCACTTACATTGATATATTATACAATGCAGCTCATTAAATATGTGATATAACATACTAAAATTTTACTAAATACTATCCAACTAGGTAGCATAAAGAAAGCCGAATAAGATGATCTTTGAAGCCATAAATTGTTGCATTGAAAATTTGGAGAAGAAATTAAGTTTTTGTAGGGAGGGATTTGAATTTGTGAATTTATAAATTCACTATCAAATTCATTCTATTGCTTGGATGAAAAATAAAATCAACTGATTTATAAATCTTTCATTGTTAGAAAGGTGATGTGTAGATGAAAATAAAGGATATGCAGACATAGACTTAACTCGAAAGTCGAGGCACAAGTTTGACTCGCTCTCCATAAGATGTTATTGGTCCATACACAGGTGAAATACGGATCGTTGACGATCGTCCCCAAGATACAACGACTTTAGAATTTCAGATTGCTTCACTACAAATCAGAAGTTATCGGCGAATCGCAAATAGATATCCAGAACTTCTGACATAATTCTAATAAAAGCCTAGAACTTCTGACCTTAATGTACAATAATGTTTTTCGGCGAATGACTCTTGATCGCACCCGTTTGGCCAGCCTTGACTCACGCCCATTCTGAACCGGGTTCGAAACCTATCGAACGTGACTTTCTGCCAACATAGCTTTAGCCGATCCGAACCGAACGGACCATTCGCTCGTGGGTTTGAATCCCGCAAGCCACACCCCTTTACATCGAGCCTTGATCCGACCGCCTGCAAATATGTGAGCCACGATCGAATCAAATTGCCTTGAAAAATTAAAGGCTCCTCAGCTCCACAAGAAGTTCAAAGTGCGCCTCTTAAGTGCCTAATGCGACGGGTCCGGATTCGTGCGGGTGTGAGTCAAAGTCATTAGGTTAGTCTTTCGGGCTAAACATTGCACCACCATGGTAGACATTTGTCTATATTGCATAATCACTGTCTACTTAAACAAAAGTCATTTCCCTTCCAATTTTTTAATGTGGGACAAGGGTCCTTCATTTCTTTACTCCACCACATTTTCCTTTCCCTTCGAAACAATATACTATGTATAAATTGCTAACTTTACGTATTAATATCCCATTCACCTGAATTTGGTTTTGAGCAAATTAGTACACCAAATTCATCTATTCCGGACCTAAATTAGTAATTTGCAACTTATTTCCATTTTCCACAAATGGAACATCAAATTAAAATGGGTCAAACTTGAGTCAGTAACTCAAATTCTAAACCAATTTCCAACATTCTTTTAAAAAAAAAAAAATTCAAAACCATGAATTTATTTGAAAGGATTTTCAAATTAATCCACAATTAGTGTCATTTGTAAAATACTCTTCAATCCCTTTCTCCTCCAGAATTTACCCCCCTCTCTTGTGTGTGCTAATATGTGATGAAATAAAATAATATTAATTTCTAAATTAATTATTTAATAAAATATTATAAAAAATAAAAAAAAATTGTCAAATGTTGACAGCGATTTCGTGAGGATCTCGCCGTCGGGTTCCTAGCGGGTAGGATTTAATATTTATGATAACTACAAGCAGTAAATGCAAGAGTGGCGGGCTGGTCTTCCGCGGATTTGAGTTTGAATTTTGAATTCCGGGGGTGATGTTCCATCTTCCGAGGTGGTGATTCGTATTCCGCGCCTGCTGACGTCACGGGATGGCGTGACTGACGCGCAGGATCCCAGGCGTCACGTCCGCTGATTTTGTTCCCAACCGTTGCGCGCGTGTCCCCCACGCGCCCCCTAACTTTCGTTTAATTCCATTTTTGACCCTATTTTTTTTGCAGTTTAGTCCCCCCCTTTCCCCTATAAATAGGGGTCTCCTCTTCTCATTCTTACTTTCGTTCTTCTCTCTCTTACCCCCCCCTTAGCAAGTTTTTACATTTTCCGATGAATTTTCCGGCGGATCTTTCCAGAATCCGGCGACTTTTTCCCTTTTCAAGGTAATTTCTTGCTTTCTTTCCCACACTTCTTCCTTCCTCTTCTTTATCACGAGCGACTCCGTTGAGAGCATCGGGGCCGCCGAAGTCTTCCACTTCCGCCGCTGCGCCGCCGCTGATGCCGAGAGACCTCTCCGCCAGGCCGGAGAGGGGACGTCTCGCTCCGCCGCCGCCAGAGAAGGCGAGGGCAACTCCACGGATGTGGATGCCTTCGCCGATGACTTGGAGGGAATGAGCCCCCAACGAGAGGGTGAGGCGCACAGCGTTTCCCCCGTAACCTCCTACCCGCCCCGCGCCGAGAACTATCTGCTCGAGCAGGAGGCTATACCCGATATTGTCGACTACGCGGATAGCCGACTGATTGGATTCGATTACACCAAGTATATGAGCCGGTTCGTGCGGAGACGCCCTGCCTGTGCATACCTCGAAACCCATGAGACCGATTTTGGGGCCTCGCGTCGACGTAGTTGTTTGCCCCCGGATGCCGACCTCAAGGAACTCTACTGGACCTTCCAGACGCCTGCCGATGTTTTCTTCTATGCTCCCCGGGAAAATGAACGGGCGGACCAGCCCCCTGAGGGGTTAATCGCCATAAATTCAGACACGCTCCACGCCGACCTTCGCTTCCCGCTACATCCGGCTATCTCCAAGTTGCTCGCCGCGTGGAATCTATCAATCACCCCCAACAGGTGGAGTTACATCCTGGGAGCGATGGTCGCGCTTGGTCGCCGGGGGCTCCATCGCATGCCCACCCGGCCGAGATCAATTACCTATATTACACGGTGGCCGCGGTCAGGCAGTTGACCAAGGGGTATTACTCCGTGAAACCCCGGGGAGGAGACGCCATCGTTTTTTGGAATCTCGTCGAAAGTGACGAGCTGGCATGAGAAATGGTGGTGGGTCGACGGTGCTTGGGAGAGTGTCGACATCGACGGGAGAGTCATCCCGGTCCCCCGAGAGTATCGAGTTCGAAACTGCCGAGGTAAACACTTGCTACTTCCCCCACCTCCCCAGTACTGATCTAATTTCTCTTTCTATGTGCAAGCAACTCGGTCCCCAACCAGGGCGATTTGACCGACGATTTCCGGCAAGCACTTGCCTTGGTGAGGTCGGAGAGCCAGGATAACCGCGACATCGACCTTCTCAACATCAACGACAACAGAAGGCTGTCCGGGCTCCAAACCTTCCCGCGCCACTTGGATTTTGGTGGTAAGAATCTTCCCGCCCGATTTTCCTTTCTGCTCGTTCTTGCTTCCCGATTTTTACACAATACGTCCCTGCAGAACAACGCTTCCCGGCGGAGTCCTCCACCCCGTCTGCCTTCCCCGTACCCTCTCCGAGGCCCGTACCCGAAGCCGGCCAGACCGCCATCCCCGTTGTAAACATCGAGACCTCTGAGGAGACCGTCGACATAGCTCATAAGAAGAATGCGATGGCTAAATTGGCGAAGAGGGGAGCTATCCGACCTACGGGGGTGACGATCCGCGGCCACCTGCAGACGCCCACGCCGGTCGCTCCCTCCTCTCCGACAGACGGCCAACGACCCTCCAAACAGGCCCGGGTGGAGGCCCAGACCACGGTCGACCCGGCGATGGTGACCGTGAACGTCAATCCGGCAACGGGTGGGCTGGTAACCGGGACCGTCGAGGTGACAGTTGGGAGCCTGGCCTCGGCCTCTCGTGACCGCAGTGATTTCTCCTTCCTCGACTGGGGCAACCATCTCACGTAAGTGTTTTTTGTTCCTCCACTTAGTTTCATGGTCGTCTTGCGGCATTTTTGGTTATCTAACTTTTTATCCGACATTTTGTAGGCCTGACCCCCTGCCGCCGACTGAGGTCCTCTAGTTTCTGCGCTCGCAGGATCCTCCCTACTCGGAGGCTGTGCCCGAGTCTTGGCCGGAGGACCCTCGCCGCGCCGTGGTAAACCTGCCCCAGTCCTGGACCCTCAACTGCGTGAAGGCCACGCGCACCGTCTCGCTCGCCGACCGGATGAGGGCAACGACAATCCGCACCTCCCGCAATGCCACCGCGATGGAGGGCATTATGATCGACTTTGAGCGGGAGGTGCGGACTACCTCCGCTTACAAGGTAGCCTTCCGGATGAAGAAAGACGAGGCCGCTTGTCTGGAAGAGGAGAACTAGAAGTTGAGGGAGGAGCTGGAGGCTGCCCGCCAAAGTCGCGCCGAGTTGGAGGGCGTCTGCGAGACGGAGAGGAAGGCATGCGCCGAAGCCGAGGCGATGGTGGCTGAGGAAGTCCGCAAGGTGCGCGAGGCCCTTGCTGCGGAGGCTGATGAACGCCTGGCCGCCGAATGAGCCCACCTCGAGGCTGAATGCGAGTCGGCAGGCTCCATGGTTTACTTAAGCGCCTACGTCGACTCCATCCGCTCTTTGCTCCGCCGGAACCCCGAGGCCGACTACTCCGGACCCTTGGAGGACCTAAGGAGTTATGTTGAGTCCAATCCCCCTTCTGCGGACTACGACATCACTCTGAAGGATCTAGCCGATCGCAGGGTGGACCTGTCATTCCTTGGCGACCCGGTGATTTTCATTTACCCTCTAGCCGACGAGGAGGTGGTCGAGGATCCGGGGGTGGTGGATGAGGTGGCCCCTTGGATATTTTTCTCTTATTTTATTTCCAAGTTTGTTGGCCGCGGGCCGTTGTAACCTTTTAGCCTTTCAAACTTAATGAAATCGTCATTTCCTTTTACTGTTGTTTTCTCGTTTGCTTTTGCTTTCTGACTTGAAGCGACTACACTAGCTTCTACTAGTAGCTACCCCGCAAGAGTACGGGTTCACTGTAGTATGGGCAAGTATAGGGACCAAGTATTATCGAACCCAAGGGATGGTATGTATGCGAATAGATCCCTGAAGATCTACGCGTCGTAGTTAATATGAGTGTGATGTTTTTGAGTTTTTGAAAAATTAATTAAAAGACTAAAATAGACTAATTAACTAAAGAATGAAAAAGAACGAATTAACTACGGGTTGTTTTCTAATGAGAGATGGTGATGCTCAGGATAGGAATCCCTACGTATACTAACGGAGCAGGTACATAATCAAAGTAATCGTGACAAACAAGAATTAACCTAAGTAAAAGATCGTAGAATGAAAGCTCAAGATTTCTTACCCTAATACTTTATCCTAGCAATCGACTTCACTAATCCACTAACAAGTTAATGAATTGTGCTTAATTAATGAGACCCTAATTTAACTAAGGTGATGCGGTCGTCCTCCTTCGCTAAACCGGTAGATGAATTAACCTTTCCTAAACCCTCTCGTTAAGACTACTAATTGTTATTGAGTGATGCGGTCGTCCTCTCTCTAACACTTTCGTACGAAATTCAAAGGTAGAGTTAAGATTAATTATATGAATTCATTAATTAAGAGAATTAAAACTAACGTCACCAATTACCTTAATTACGTACCCACATCCTACTTCTACGAGTTCATCCTAACCCAAGCATGCAAGGGTTTTAGCCGGACATGGTTATAACAAAAATAAAAGCAATAGAAGAAACAACGAATAAAAACATAATGAATTGAACGAAGAAAATAAGAAACATGAACTAGGGTTTTAAAATAAAATAATTCTAAGAACTTAAATTTAATTAACTAAAACGAAGTTTAAAACGTTTAAAGTAATCAAGCTAATGAAAAGAAACTAAGAAACGAAAAGAAAACTAAGAATTCGTATGAAAAACCTCAACAACGTAAAAGTAAAGCTTGCTCGTTCTTCTCCTCTTCCTCTCTCTAAAAATTAAGTCTAAAAGTGATTTCTAAAGTTGGGGATCCTTCAAAACGTGTTTGGAAGAGGTATATATAGGCACCGGGTCGAAACGGGAGTTAATGGGCCGAAAATACGCATCCGGAGGCGAAAATACGTGCACGCTCGAGCAAAACGCTCGAGCGGTGGCGCTCGAGTGATTCGCTCGAGCGCCAAAACTGTTCTGTAAGTTTTTGGCCGCTCGAGTGATTCGCTCGAGCGCCGGCGCTCGAGCAAATCGCTCGAGCGCTGGCTGTTGTGCACTCGTTCGTAAAATCTTCATATCTCCTCAACCGGGAGTCCGTTTTGGCCGATTCAAAGTCCTACGAACTCCTCTTTTCGCCCTCTATCCATCTATGAAAACCAAAGAGACAAATTAATAATTTTATAAAAATGATACTCATTTGACTCCAAGCACTCATCGAAAACACTCAAAACATGGGTAAATCGGGCACCAAAACATAACAATTTCACGCCTAATCAACCCCCCCAAACTTACCATGTTGCTTGTCCTCAAGCAACGAAATAATAAGTCAAGTGAAATTATTAGGAATGAATCAAGAATCAAATCATGCAAGTAATTGAACTCGAGCTTCAAAGATCGATCACACATATACTAACTCACCCCCTTCATCATACTCATGCAACAATAACAAGAAACACCAAGATCAAGCATGGATGTGCACTCAACGATGTGTTTAACTCCCTCACAAGTGTATAACAATGATAAAGGGACTCACTCAATCAATCAATCACACAAATTGGCAGCCATAGGCTTGTAAATGCTCTCAACTTCGACCACATTCTAGAAATCAATGCCGAATCAAAAAGGACTTTTCTCAAGGTTGTAATGTAGGCTCTTTGGACAGGTGGGATAACAATTTGGGTAAGTGACTCAAGTGAATGGAGAATAGAAAATCAAACTTTGGCACTTCGAGATTAGGAACAGACTACTTCAAATATATTCAATCAACACTCTTTCAATTCCACTTCTCTCAACACTTCAAAATTCTTTCTCACTCTTTTCACCTTTTTTTTTTCTTTTTCGCACAAACACATGAGCTCATTTTTTCTTTTGCTCATTCTCAATTTTTTCTTTCCCACAACTCAAATTTCATTCACACCCTTATTTTATCACCACTCAACCTTCAACAACTCTCCTTTTTCAACTCAAATCAATCCCTTCACATTCACACTTTCCTATTCTCCACTCAAATTTGGACCAAAAGGCTTAGGAATTGGAATAGTGTTCATATGTGTGTTGGGAAAATTTAGGGGTGCCCGGAATCTATTCGGGATGAATTTTAAATACGAATTTAAATACAATTATTACTATCATGAATTAATCCTAATTAATTCAAATAATAATTCCAACAACTAATTATCATCATGCATGCTAAATTAATTTCACATATTTAACTAGGCGGAATTAAACAAGTAAATATGCGATTAACGTACCTCTCGTAGTAATGGCCTTTGGATATACGGGACACTTGAAATCACGTTCTATCAACCCAAAGCCTTCTCAAGTATTTCCCTTTTCACCTCACTTGATCGCCGGTGGGAGACGCTTTCAAGCAATTTAATAACTAAGGAAAAAGAAAAATATCTATGCTTCTTGATTTTTCCAACACATGGAATTATGTACGTTGAGATGAAATAATCATCTCCTATTTATAAAGGGGGGTGACCGAAATTCGTAGAGATTTTATGGGCAGGGAGAAAATCTTTTCTTAATCTCTAAGAAATCTTGAATATATCTCATATATTCTTTTCTCCATAATAAAATATTCCACAAAAATCTCACTCCCTTAAATAAATATGAAACTTTCGAAATTTACATGGAGAAAATCCAAGATTTGGATCTTCTTGAATATATGAGATATTCTTGTATTCTTAGAATACATATCTTGCATAATATCTTTCCAAGAAAATCAACAAAATCTTTTTCCTCCTTATCATGTATTTTTCGAAAATTAAAGGAAAAAATCAGCATATTATTTTCTTTTTATTTTAATCACCTTATCATTATTGGGCTACTTAATTGGGCTACTTGAGGGGCCTTAAGGAGAATTAAGATTGGACCTCCTAATGGACTTCTGAATTTCAATATTGAGCCCCAATATAATTCAGCCCATTAATATTAATTATTACCACTAATAAATTAATATTGCACTATCCATCTTAATCCATATTACGATAATATGGGCTCCCGGTTATTATTTCCCGCGTTTAAGATCATCAAGTCCATTAATTAATTGAGCTTCTGAATAGCTCTAAATTAATTAATATATTTCACCTTGGAGTAAAGACAGCTCAACATTATTATTCGTATCGAAGAAACTAATTCTTCACTTGCAAGATTTGGTACAATAAAACTTCTGAGCCCACCAAGGGGACTAATCACACGAGCCGTACTCGCACGCGTTTCTCCGTATTAAATCTTAGCAACCGTCGTATGATTAATATTACTGCCCAAGACACAAAGTTCGAAGTCACAATGATTCTCACCCAACATGAATCAAAGCAGTAACTACTAAGCACACACGGTCCTATTTAAGTGACGGAGATTAAGAAATCAACAACCACTGAGGTCTAATTCTTCACCTTTCAGAACAGAAGAATTTCTCCTCGCTGTAGGACCTCTTCAACACATACTAAATGTGCTAGTGCAATCTCTTGGTCAAGACAGACCAATCTGAGCCTTACACATCGACCTTTCACGGCGGATTGTTCAATTCCACCTGGGTCGTGAATTGTACGTTTAGTTACAAGTAAACTGTTAATGTTGTCTTCCGTGATCGGGTATCACCACATTAACTACAATGTAACATGTACTATATATTGAACGGTTTGCAATAGAAATTCAACGTTCAATTATATCTAAAGCAAATGTGATAAAAGAATTATTCTCATAAATCGAGTGTTTGATACACGAGTTATACAAAGTAAAAGCATACTTTCACGTATAACTCCAACAATCTCCCACTTATACTTAAAGTCTGCTTTTAGTATACATCACGCATGTCTTAGTGTAGTAGCTCTACGTGACATCTCATGTCAACCTACACTAACCTAATAATTCCTCCCACTTATACTTAAAGCAGATTGGCAATAGTCTTGACTCCCATTCCATCCACATGTCTCTCGAATGTATTCAGAGGCAGACCCTTTGTGAATGGATTTACTAGGTTGTCCCCGACGTATATCTTTGCCACCTCTTTATCTCCTCTCTCAACGATTTCTCGTATAAGATGGTGTTTTCTTTCAATGTGTTTGCTGGCCTTGTGGGCTCTCGGTTCCCTTGAATTTGCAACTGCTCCGGCATTGTCACAAAAGACAGTTATCTTGTCGGGCAAATTCGGAACAACGTCCAAGTCCACTAAGAAGTACTTGAGCCAAACCGCTTCTTTCGCTACTTCACAAGCAACTACTTATTCGGTTTCCATGGTCGAATCTGCGATGCATTTCTGCAAATCGCTTCTCCATGTCATGGCTCCTTCTCCCATGCAAAACACACTACCCGAGGTAGGTATTTTGGAGTCTATGTCTGATTGAAAATTTGAGTCCGTGTATCCCATGGGAATTAGATTGTCTGACTGTTAAATCAGCATTCCATACTAAGTTCTTTTCAGAAACTAAAGGACGCATTTAATTGCAATCTAATGTGCTTTCCCGAGATTACTTTATTATCTTGCCATCATGTCCACGACAAGGCAGATATTCGGTCTCGTACACAACGTTGCATACATAAGACTTCCTACGTCCGAAACGTACGGAACGTCTTTCATGTCATCTATCTCCACTTGCGTCTTAGGGCATATTTCTTTGGATAGATGGATTCCGTGCCTAAAAAAGGTACAAAACCTTTCTTGGAATCTTGCACGCTGATATGCTTCAAAACAGTGGCTTTGTATGAAACTTGCGATAAGCCCAACATCTTCCTCTTGCGATCTCGAGTGAACTTGATCCCAAGGATGTGACCGGCTTTCCCTAAGTCCTTCATATCAAACTATTTTGACAGCCATACCCTTACGTCTGACAATACCTTTACATTGTTTCCAATGAGCAGAATATTGTCTACGTATAATACTAAGAATACCACCGCAGTTCCGTCACATCTTTCACACAACTTTCGAACTTGTTTTGATCACAAACCCATAAGACTTAATCAATTGATCAAAACACTAGTTCCAAGTACGCGATGCTTGCTTAAGTCCATAAATGGATCTCTTAAGCTTGCATACGAGGTGCTCTTGGCCTTTTTCAACGAAACCTTTGGGCTGTTGCATATAGATCCCATCAAGACTTCCGTTAAGGGAAGCTGTCTTGACATCCATTTGCCAGATCTCGTAATCTAAGTGCGCAGCGATCGACAAGAGAATACGGATGGACTTAAGCATAGCTACAGACCACAGGCCACAAGCCTTGCTTTGAAGGTCTCTACCCTTCCGTCCGGTCCTCTTTTCCTCTTGTACACCCACTTGCATCCAATGGGCTCTACCCCATTAGGTGGATCAACCATCTCCCACACTTGATTATAATCCATCGAACCCACCTCAGTTTCCATTGCGGTTTGCCACACTTCCGCGTCTTTGTCTTGGATTGCCTCGTCGTACGTTCATGGGTCTGATTCATCGCTGGGAATCAAATCCGAAGATTCTCCAATTCCCATGAATCTCTCGGATTGCCTTGCAATCCTCCCACTACGACGGGGTTCCGGTTGTGAAGGTATGACATGTGGTATATCATCTTGTATACTTGGTATAGGAGTTTGCCCTCTTAACTCGTCTAAGGTAATCTCACTTCTGGGCTTTCTTTTGTTCATATAGTCTTCCTCCAAGAATTTAAAGTGCGAACTAATCACGGTCTTTTAATCCTTGAGACTATAGAACATACACCCTTTCGTTCCCATGGGATATCCTATAAACAACCTTAATTCCGAACATGGATCCAATTTACCGGCTTCCTTGTCTAGCACGTATGCCGGACAACCCCAAATCTGCAAGTGTCTTAGACTGGGCTTGCGCCCGGTCCACAATTCCATTAGGGTTTTAGGAACCGATTTGGATGGCACCAAGTTTAGAATGTAAGTCGTTGTTTCCAAGGCATTACCCCAAAACGACTTGGGTAAATCCGAATAACTCATCATGGGTCTGACTATTTCTAAAAGAGTCTGGCTCCTTCGTTCCGCCACACCGTTCTATTGAGGGGTTCCCGATGTGGTCAACAGGGATACAATCCCTTCTTCCGATAGGTAGTTCAAGAATTCATTGCTAAGGTATTCGCCTCCACAAACAAATCGTAGGACTTGATACTTCTTTCCCTATGCATCATAAGGTAGAGGTATCCGTATCTTGAGTAATCATCAAATTACTCATACCTCTTCTTGCTATGATCATCATTGAACCACACATATCGGTATGAACGAGTTCTAACACTTCCGTAGTTCTATTCCCCTTGGCTCCAAATGCCCTCTTGGTCATTTTACCCTCTAAACAGGATTCACAAGTTGGAAACGGTTCGACTTGGAATGATTCCAAGGATCCGTCTTTCACCAATCTCTCTATCCACTTTAGATTAATATGACCTAGTTTAAGATGCCATAGAAGTGTTTCGTTCATCTCCGAAGAACGCTTTCTTTTATTACTCGAAATAATCGATGTGTTATTAGATTCAATTTTGTGAGTGGTGTGCCCAAATAATGGTATAAAGATCATCCATTAAAGTTCCGGAATAGATAAACTCATCGTTTCAAGCAATAATAACATCCTTATTAAAAGAAACTGAGTATCTATTCAAACAGTTTAGAAACTGAAGGTTGAGTTCTTTCTAAACTTGGAACATGAGGAACGTCTCTCAAGACCATAGCTCTATCTTCACAAGATAGGCGCACTTCTCCCACTGCTTCAGCTGCCACTCTCGTAGCATTGCCCGATGTGATGGGGATCTCACTTCCGTTAAGTCGTCGGGTTAGCTTAAACCCATGAAACAAATGTGATCAGTAGCTCTCGTATCCACTATCCACGAATAGACAGCATACGCCACTTCACAAGTTTCGACGACTAAGGTGTGTGAATTACCTAACTTTCCTAGCCTCTTAGGCTTGGAACAGGCAGACCTCCATTGTCCTCTCTCACCGCAACTAAAACACTTCCCCTTCGATGCTTGCCTTTGCATTTGCCTTTCGCAACAATTGGATTTGCTTGGATCCGGCCTTTGGTTCTCTTCCTCTTTTTCCCTCCCTTGGGACCAAAAGAGGTAGACGAACCATTAGCCACCATAGCACTAGACTGGTGCTCCATTTTCACCTCCACCGAAACTAAAGCTTGCAAGAGCTCGGGCAAACGACTTGTCCGTTCATTCATCTGACAGTTCAGATGAAACTACTCAAAACTTCTCGGTAGGGAATGGTATATGGAATCAATCAAAATCCGCACCAAGTACTTCCAACTTGTTAAGGTATGCCATTATCTCGAGAACGTGCTCCCTTGCGGGCGTTCCTTCCACCATTTCCAACTTGACCGAGTCATGTTTGGTGAACTGATTAGTCATGGGATTCTGATGTGAAAACATCTCTTCAAGGTGTTCCATGATTTCAACAGCGGATACAATGTCTTCATGAACGCGCCTCAAATCCTCAGACAGAAATGTCAAGATGATGCACTTCATTCATTGTCACGCTTCCGATCACAAACTGCCTCTTCCCATTGCTTGACTTATCATTAGGCTTGCCGGGTATATTAACATAAATAACCCAATTGTGTTTTCGTGCAGTAAGGACAAATTTAAAAAAAACATTTTCAATCGATATAATTCTCTCCAAAAAGTTTATTAACTTTAAGTATATTAAACAATGGATTAAAAGGTTGCGACATGATGAAATGAGAATAAAACATACATTCATATCAATATCTAGAAAAATATGAAATTATCACATAATTCGATCACATCAATTATATTGAAACCTTAAAACAATATAATCATGCATCAGCCAACATCTCGAAACAATTTAAATGCGCCACGAGGGGTGGTCTATACATTTAAATACATTCAAGCGGATCACAAACTTAAAAGTTACAAATCCTTAATTCAAAATTAATAGTTGGCTCCCACTTTGACCACATAGAAATTGACAGGGACTCCGAGGGGAGTAAGTTAATATCAATTTCCTATGCCTAAGTAATAACCATAATTAAATACAGGATTATTATTTCGCTTTGAGCAAGCCACTCGTGGTGAGGGTCAATACCGCCACTAGTAATAATCCACAATCATCCTTTCGGAATTTATTCATGTGAAATCCGTTCTTTTGGCCGATCCGAGGGGGAAATGTATTCCAAAAGAACTTCACAAATAAATAAATTATGGAGGCCAAAATAATCCAATTTTAATATCCGGAATAAAATTGCGATTATAAAAACATACTTAGTAATTTTCGAAAGTAAGGTTTTTCTTGGACAATTAAATTCATGCAAACACATATTAACAAATAATAATAAGTGCACGAAATAAAACATCCATCAAAACAAAATTAAACACATTGGAGCACTCGAATCCAATTGTCACGGTTTAATTTCTTCACGTCTTGATGCGAAAAAAATCGTCCTTGTTGCTTTCCGACGTTCGTCTCTACGTGCTCCCACTCGAACAGCAACACTTCTTCAAAAACAGCATCGTTTGGGGTTCGGGACGACGTTTAAAATCACACGGAAAAAAAACACGAACCGAAAAAATTCCACGGCCTGAGATACAGTGCGCGTCGGCCCACGAAGTGGGCCCGCGCGCTTCCCGGCCCGAGAAGCGCTGGAAAAGCGCCCGAGGCGCGCCGAAGCGCAGCCCCGAGGCGCACCCGAGGCGCTGCACGGAGGCGCACCGAGGCGCACCCGAGGCGCCACGAGGCGCTGCAGGGAGCTGCCGAGGCGCGCGCGCGCCGTGCGCGCGGCGCCGTGCACCCCCGTGCGCCGTTTTTTTCGCCGTTCGTCCTCGTTTTCTTCACCCCTTGCATGATTTTACCTCCATACACGCTCCACGCTTGCATGCGTCGTCCGGGTACGCCGTTTTTAATTCTTCGTTCTTCGTCACGATCCGGTTACAATTTATTTTTACAAAAAAATAAATACTAGATCTAGACTAGTCTATTACAATGATCGAATCAAAATAAAAACAACTAATCTACTCGTGGATTTTCTCACGAGAAAAACGAATTCGAACGAATCGAATTAAAAACCAAATTAATTCACACGCATGAAATTAACAACATTAAAAACCATGACAATTGGATACCTGCAAAAAAGATCTAACAATTCTACTATCCAATTTCAAATTTAATGTTCAACAATTTAAATTCCAATTTAAAATTCAGAGCCCGAAACCGTGGCTCTGATACCAGTTGTTGGGAAAATTTAGGGGTGCCCGGAATCTATTCGGGATGAATTTTAAATACGAATTTAAATACAATTATTACTATCATGAATTAATCCTAATTAATTCAAATAATAATTCCAACAACTAATTATCATCATGCATGCTAAATTAATTTCACATATTTAACTAGGCGGAATTAAACAAGTAAATATGCGATTAACGTACCTCTCGTAGTAATGGCCTTTGGATATACGGGACACTTGAAATCACGTTCTATCAACCCAAAGCCTTCTCAAGTATTTCCCTTTTCACCTCACTTGATCGCCGGTGGGAGACGCTTTCAAGCAATTTAATAACTAAGGAAAAAGAAAAATATCTATGCTTCTTGATTTTTCCAACACATGGAATTATGTACGTTGAGATGAAATAATCATCTCCTATTTATAAAGGGGGGTGACCGAAATTCGTAGAGATTTTATGGGCAGGGAGAAAATCTTTTCTTAATCTCTAAGAAATCTTGAATATATCTCATATATTCTTTTCTCCATAATAAAATATTCCACAAAAATCTCACTCCCTTAAATAAATATGAAACTTTCGAAATTTACATGGAGAAAATCCAAGATTTGGATCTTCTTGAATATATGAGATATTCTTGTATTCTTAGAATACATATCTTGCATAATATCTTTCCAAGAAAATCAACAAAATCTTTTTCCTCCTTATCATGTATTTTTCGAAAATTAAAGGAAAAAATCAGCATATTATTTTCTTTTTATTTTAATCACCTTATCATTATTGGGCTACTTAATTGGGCTACTTGAGGGGCCTTAAGGAGAATTAAGATTGGACCTCCTAATGGACTTCTGAATTTCAATATTGAGCCCCAATATAATTCAGCCCATTAATATTAATTATTACCACTAATAAATTAATATTGCACTATCCATCTTAATCCATATTACGATAATATGGGCTCCCGGTTATTATTTCCCGCGTTTAAGATCATCAAGTCCATTAATTAATTGAGCTTCTGAATAGCTCTAAATTAATTAATATATTTCACCTTGGAGTAAAGACAGCTCAACATTATTATTCGTACCGAAGAAACTAATTCTTCACTTGCAAGATTTGGTACAATAAAACTTCTGAGCCCACCAAGGGGACTAATCACACGAGCCGTACTCGCACGCGTTTCTCCGTATTAAATCTTAGCAACCGTCGTATGATTAATATTACTGCCCAAGACACAAAGTTCGAAGTCACAATGATTCTCACCCAACATGAATCAAAGCAGTAACTACTAAGCACACACGGTCCTATTTAAGTGACGGAGATTAAGAAATCAACAACCACTGAGGTCTAATTCTTCACCTTTCAGAACAGAAGAATTTCTCCTCGCTGTAGGACCTCTTCAACACATACTAAATGTGCTAGTGCAATCTCTTGGTCAAGACAGACCAATCTGAGCCTTACACATCGACCTTTCACGGCGGATTGTTCAATTCCACCTGGGTCGTGAATTGTACGTTTAGTTACAAGTAAACTGTTAATGTTGTCTTCCGTGATCGGGTATCACCACATTAACTACAATGTAACATGTACTATATATTGAACGGTTTGCAATAGAAATTCAACATTCAATTATATCTAAAGCAAATGTGATAAAAGAATTATTCTCATAAATCGAGTGTTTGATACACGAGTTATACAAAGTAAAAGCATACTTTCACGTATAACTCCAACAATCTCCCACTTATACTTAAAGTCTGCTTTTAGTATACATCACGCATGTCTTAGTGTAGTAGCTCTACGTGACATCTCATGTCAACCTACACTAACCTAATAATTCCTCCCACTTATACTTAAAGCAGATTGGCAATAGTCTTGACTCCCATTCCATCCACATGTCTCTCGAATGTATTCAGAGGCAGACCCTTTGTGAATGGATTTACTAGGTTGTCCCCGACGCATATCTTTGCCACCTCTTTATCTCCTCTCTCAACGATTTCTCGTATAAGATGGTGTTTTCTTTCAATGTGTTTGCTGGCCTTGTGGGCTCTCGGTTCCCTTGAATTTGCAACTGCTCCGGCATTGTCACAAAAGACAGTTATCTTGTCGGGCAAATTCGGAACAACGTCCAAGTCCACTAAGAAGTACTTGAGCCAAACCGCTTCTTTCGCTACTTCACAAGCAACTACTTATTCGGTTTCCATGGTCGAATCTGCGATGCATTTCTGCAAATCGCTTCTCCATGTCATGGCTCCTTCTCCCATGCAAAACACACTACCCGAGGTAGGTATTTTGGAGTCTATGTCTGATTGAAAATTTGAGTCCGTGTATCCCATGGGAATTAGATTGTCTGACTGTTAAATCAGCATTCCATACTAAGTTCTTTTCAGAAACTAAATGACGCATTTAATTGCAATCTAATGTGCTTTCCCGAGATTACTTTATTATCTTGCCATCATGTCCACGACAAGGCAGATATTCGGTCTCGTACACAACGTTGCATACATAAGACTTCCTACGTCCGAAACGTACGGAACGTCTTTCATGTCATCTATCTCCACTTGCGTCTTAGGGCATATTTCTTTGGATAGATGGATTCCGTGCCTAAAAAAGGTACAAAACCTTTCTTGGAATCTTGCACGCTGATATGCTTCAAAACAGTGGCTTTGTATGAAACTTGCGATAAGCCCAACATCTTCCTCTTGCGATCTCGAGTGAACTTGATCCCAAGGATGTGACCGGCTTTCCCTAAGTCCTTCATATCAAACTATTTTGACAGCCATACCCTTACGTCTGACAATACCTTTACATTGTTTCCAATGAGCAGAATATTGTCTACGTATAATACTAAGAATACCACCGCAGTTCCGTCACATCTTTCACACAACTTTCGAACTTGTTTTGATCACAAACCCATAAGACTTAATCAATTGATCAAAACACTAGTTCCAAGTACGCGATGCTTGCTTAAGTCCATAAATGGATCTCTTAAGCTTGCATACGAGGTGCTCTTGGCCTTTTTCAACGAAACCTTTGGGCTGTTGCATATAGATCCCATCAAGACTTCCGTTAAGGGAAGCTGTCTTGACATCCATTTGCCAGATCTCGTAATCTAAGTGCGCAGCGATCGACAAGAGAATACGGATGGACTTAAGCATAGCTACAGACCACAGGCCACAAGCCTTGCTTTGAAGGTCTCTACCCTTCCGTCCGGTCCTCTTTTCCTCTTGTACACCCACTTGCATCCAATGGGCTCTACCCCATTAGGTGGATCAACCATCTCCCACACTTGATTATAATCCATCGAACCCACCTCAGTTTCCATTGCGGTTTGCCACACTTCCGCGTCTTTGTCTTGGATTGCCTCGTCGTACGTTCATGGGTCTGATTCATCGCTGGGAATCAAATCCGAAGATTCTCCAATTCCCATGAATCTCTCGGATTGCCTTGCAATCCTCCCACTACGACGGGGTTCCGGTTGTGAAGGTATGACATGTGGTATATCATCTTGTATACTTGGTATAGGAGTTTGCCCTCTTAACTCGTCTAAGGTAATCTCACTTCTGGGCTTTCTTTTGTTCATATAGTCTTCCTCCAAGAATTTAAAGTGCGAACTAATCACGGTCTTTTAATCCTTGAGACTATAGAACATACACCCTTTCGTTCCCATGGGATATCCTATAAACAACCTTAATTCCGAACATGGATCCAATTTACCGGCTTCCTTGTCTAGCACGTATGCCGGACAACCCCAAATCTGCAAGTGTCTTAGACTGGGCTTGCGCCCGGTCCACAATTCCATTAGGGTTTTAGGAACCGATTTGGATGGCACCAAGTTTAGAATGTAAGTCGTTGTTTCCAAGGCATTACCCCAAAACGACTTGGGTAAATCCGAATAACTCATCATGGGTCTGACTATTTCTAAAAGAGTCTGGCTCCTTCGTTCCGCCACACCGTTCTATTGAGGGGTTCCCGATGTGGTCAACAGGGATACAATCCCTTCTTCCGATAGGTAGTTCAAGAATTCATTGCTAAGGTATTCGCCTCCACAAACAAATCGTAGGACTTGATACTTCTTTCCCTATGCATCATAAGGTAGAGGTATCCGTATCTTGAGTAATCATCAAATTACTCATACCTCTTCTTGCTATGATCATCATTGAACCACACATATCGGTATGAACGAGTTCTAACACTTCCGTAGTTCTATTCCCCTTGGCTCCAAATGCCCTCTTGGTCATTTTACCCTCTAAACAGGATTCACAAGTTGGAAACGGTTCGACTTGGAATGATTCCAAGGATCCGTCTTTCACCAATCTCTCTATCCACTTTAGATTAATATGACCTAGTTTAAGATGCCATAGAAGTGTTTCGTTCATCTCCGAAGAACGCTTTCTTTTATTACTCGAAATAATCGATGTGTTATTAGATTCAATTTTGTGAGTGGTGTGCCCAAATAATGGTATAAAGATCATCCATTAAAGTTCCGGAATAGATAAACTCATCGTTTCAAGCAATAATCACAATTCACCCTACTCATCAAATCATACTCAAAGATAGCAATCAACAAGCATAAGGTGATTGATAGGCATAAAATATTGAGTAACAAAACAAATTAATAATAGCCCAAGGAGCATCTCAAGGCACCAAATAACTAACTCAACTCAAAGATAAGGGGTGCTCCGGTGCAATGTAACAAGAAAACATATAAAAAAAAACTCCACCCCCCCCCCCAAACTTCGACCTTGCTAGAGGTCTAAGTTTGGGGTTGTGGGTTACCTCAACCGAACAATTCAGTTTCTCTCAATAGCTTTGCACACTCCCTTGTCTCAAGTTGGTTCCTTCAATCTAAATAACTCCATGATACCTTTACTCCTTTAGAGACAAGCCTACAAAATAAAACTCTCAAGTACGAGGTTAAACATACGACTCAACAACATCCTAGTAACATAAAAGGAAAATAACTAAAAACACTCAAAAGCAAATAAAAATGGGTTGCCTCCCATTCAGCGCTATTTTTAAGGTCCTCATGCCGGACCAAGCTCAAAGGAGCTTATGGGACATCATACTCAAATTTACCTCCCTTACTCTCATAAGAGTGGTGTTTGAACTCCTTGCCTTGATGTCCCTCCATCATGAGTTCCTTTCCTCTTTTCTCATTCCCAAGTGTTATGGGTCTCAACTCCTTCTTGCCTCTATCTGGAGAAGTCTTACCACACAATTTCTTGAGTTTGGACTTTTTCTTCTTCACTCCTCCTTTCCCTTCTAACTGGACCACGTCCACTTTCTTCACCTCTTCATCCTTCAACTTCTTCACTTTATCCCTATTAACATAATCAAGAACATAACGCTCATGGGTTAAATAATCAAGTGAAGAACTAACAAACTCATGAGTATTAGAAAGATTAGGGATAGAAGGTGTGTCTTCAACACGAGGGTCAATTGCATCCATGCAATACAAGCTCTCATCCTCCTTCGGGTGCTTCATGGCTTCATATAGGGAGATCTTCACTTCTTGATCATCGACCTTCAACGTAATCTTCCCATTTGCCACGTCTAGCACCATCCCCGCCGTAGCTAAGAACGGTCTTCCCAAGATCAGGGGCACGTGCTCATCTTCCTCCATCTCTAGCACTACAAAGTCGGCTGGAAAGATGTGATCTCCAACTCTCACGAGGACGTCTTCAATCACACCTTGAGGTCTAGTAATAGACCGGTCGGCCAATTGAAGCGTCATCATTGTGGGTTGAAGTTCTCCACCTTCCAACTTCTTGAAAAGCGACAACGGCATAAGATTGATGCTCGCTCCGAGGTCGCACAACGCTCCCTTCTTGATCCCGTTCCCAATATCGCATAGGATCGTGAAGCTTCCGGGATCCTTCAACTTTGGTGGAAGCGCCTTGTGCACTAGTGCACTCACCTCGTGGTTCAGCTGCACCAACTTCGGCTCATCCACTCTTCGTCTCTTCGCTATCAAGTCCTTCAGGAACTTGGCATAATTTGGCATCTGTTCCAAAGCATCATAAAAAGGAATATTAATATGCAATTGTTTAAAAACATCAAGGAACTTAGCGAATTTCTCATCAAGCATTTTCTTCATAAAGCGTTGTGGATACGGGACGGGTATCACAGATTTGGGTACCCCCCATTCATCTCGCTCGGTCACTTTCACTTTCTCCCTTGCTTCCTTTGCTTTCTTCCACTTAGGAACTCTCTCAACCTCCTCAATGCCTTTGCCCTTCTGGGACTCATCCATATCTTTATGCTTCTCAATCCCTTCACTTTCAACCCCCTTCTCAGTTTGGCTCTCCTCAGTCTCAACTTCATCTCCTTTAGGCTCAATCTCTTCTTGGGGTGTCTCAGAATCAGCAGGCATCTGAGGACCTTCATAATTGGTTCCACTTCTAAGCTGGATCGCCTTGCACTGCTCTTTCTGGTTCCCTTCTGGCATTCTATTCACTGACTTTGCAATCTGGCTCATCTGGAACTCTAAAGAAGTGAACCTTCGATTGTTCTCTTGTTGAGTTCTAGTCCACTCAACATTCATCTTCTGGAGCTCTTGATCACGTTGATCACCCTTCTTATGCAACTCATTCACATCGTACTCCAAGGACGACAACCGCTTGCTACCTTCCTCCACCTTCTGAAGAATAGCTCTCAACATCTCCTCGGTTGATGCACCGCCTTCTCCACCAGGAGGTTTAGACCCCGGATCAACACCTGCAGGAACAGTAACACCAGCTTTTGGGTTAGCATAAGAAAAGTTATCATTCTTCCTCCATGTGTTTTGAGGAGGCTGCTGGCCTCCTTGAACTCCTTGTGTGTTCCTCCATTGATTTTGAAGTGGCTGAGGGCCTGGAGGTACAAATGGTTGGCCATAAGAAGGCCTTCCATACTGATTACCACCTTGGTAGCCATTCTGATTGTAATACGGACCTCCCATGTAATTGGCTACCTCTTGCTGTCCACTGGGCTGGTCTACTCTCTCATTCTCCACTGCATGCTCTCCACCCAAACTCTTCCCCAACTCGAGGTTGTTGATCTTTTCCATCATGGCCATCAGCAGCCTTCTCGTTCCTTCTCCCTCCTCAACCTGATGCACTCTTTGCAAATCTGCATCCGCACTCCAAGCACCGGCATTCGTGACAATGTTGTCCACGATCTCCCTACATCTCTCTATGCCTTGGTTCAGGAATGCTCCGCCCGCACAGGCGTCTAAATGGTCTTGCCCCGCCTTGTTGGCACCACTGTAGAAGAACGCCATAATGTCTCCCTCATTGTACCCGTGCTGCGGGCACTCAATCAGCATGTTTGAGTATCTCTCCCACGCTTGGCGTAAATCCTCTCCAGACTTCTGGCGAAAGGACGAGATCTCAATTCTAGCCTTGATTGTCCTAGATGGAGGGTAGAATCGCTAGAGGAACAGACGCTCGAGCTCGGCCCAAGTGGTAATACCTCCCCGTGGGAGCGTATTATCGTACCACTCCTTGGCTATTCCCGTCAATGAGAATGGGAACAGCCTAAGCCTCTTGGCATCTTCAGACATGCCATTGTAATTGAATGTTGAGGCTATCATGAGAAAGCTCCTCAGATGTGTATGAGGATTCTCCTTCCCGATCACCCCTTTGAACTGATTCTCGGTCAGCAGCTTTAAAATCCCCGGTGATATCGAGAAGTTGTTCGCCTCAACAGGAGGCAAAGCCACTCCATCATAGTACCGCTGTGGCTGCGCTGCAAACCTCCCTCGAATCGCCATATTATGATCTACGTTCTGAGGAACGTGTTGAGGATTAGCAGCAGGTACTGGTACTTGTTGGGGTGGTGGTGGGTAAACAGGTGGTTGGTTGTAGACTGGGGGTGGAGGATACGGGTATGGTGGGTAAGGATAAGGTGGGTATGGATAATGTTGGTATACTGGGTTGTTGAAAGGGTTATTTGGGTTTTGTGGGTAAGCAGGGTTTTGGTTATGAGGATTATGGACAAGGTTCTGAGCTGGGTTCCCTACGTTTTGTGTACCCGGGTTTAGGCTCTGGCTATCCCCTAATGGAATTTGATTCTGGCTACCACTAACCCCAGTGCCTTCAACTCGGTCTACTGCCTGATTGAAATCGTTGGCAGCATCGTCCAACTCATTATTGATATCCATTGGTTCCTTTCCTAAGTCGGCAGCGTTCATCCTTCTCAAGAAGGCTCGGTTCCTTCTGGCTATTGTCTCAGGGTCCAACGGTATTCTCTCTTCGCTCGTATTCCCTTGTGAGCGTGTTTTCATAAACCTGACACACTAGCAGAAGGATCAAAATGCAACTGCCGATTGAATAAAAAATAAAAATAAAAACAGAAAATAAATCACCCACTACTAACTACTAAGCTATCTACAAGTTCTATTCAAAAGCATACAACGCCATCCCCGGCAACGGCGCCATTGACTTGAAGCGAACTACACTAGCTTCTACTAGTAGCTACCCCGCAAGAGTACGGGTTCACTGTAGTATGGGCAAGTGTAGGGACCAAGTATTATCGAACCCAAGGGATGGTATGTATGCGAATAGATCCCTGAAGATCTACGCGTCGTAGTTAATATGAGTGTGATGTTTTTGGGTTTTTGAAAAATTAATTAAAAGACTAAAATAGACTAATTAACTAAAGAATGAAAAAGAACGAATTAACTACGGGTTGTTTTCTAATGAGAGATGGTGATGCTCAGGATAGGAATCCCTACGTATACTAACGGAGCAGGTACATAATCAAAGTAATCGTGACAAACAAGAATTAACCTAAGTAAAAGATCGTAGAATGAAAGCTCAAGATTTCTTACCCTAATACTTTATCCTAGCAATCAACTTCACTAATCCACTAACAAGTTAATGAATTGTGCTTAATTAATGAGACCCTAATTTAACTAAGGTGATGCGGTCGTCCTCCTTCGCTAAACCGGTAGATGAATTAACCTTTCCTAAACCCTCTCGTTAAGACTACTAATTGTTATTGAGTGATGCGGTCGTCCTCTCTCTAACACTTTCGTACGAAATTTAAAGGTAGAGTTAAGATTAATTATATGAATTCATTAATTAAGAGAATTAAAACTAACGTCACCAATTACCTTAATTACGTACCCACATCCTACTTCTACGAGTTCATCCTAACCCAAGCATGCAAGGGTTTTAGCCGGACATGGTTATAACAAAAATAAAAGCAATAGAAGAAACAACGAATAAAAACATAATGAATTGAACGAAGAAAATAAGAAACATGAACTAGGGTTTTAAAATAAAATAATTCTAAGAACTTAAATTTAATTAACTAAAACGAAGTTTAAAACGTTTAAAGTAATCAAGCTAATGAAAAGAAACTAAGAAACAAAAAGAAAACTAAGAATTCGTATGAAAAACCTCAACAACGTAAAAGTAAAGCTTGCTCGTTCTTCTCCTCTTCCTCTCTCTAAAAATTAAGTCTAAAAGTGATTTCTAAAGTTGGGGATCCTTCAAAACGTGTTTGGAAGAGGTATATATAGGCACCGGGTCGAAACGGGAGTTAATGGGCCGAAAATACGCATCCGGAGGCGAAAATACGTGCGCGCTCGAGCAAAACGCTCGAGCGGTGGCGCTCGAGTGATTCGCTCGAGCGCCAAAACTGTTCTGTAAGTTTTTGGCCGCTCGAGTGATTCGCTCGAGCGCCGGCGCTCGAGCAAATCGCTCGAGCGCTGGCTGCTGTGCACTCGTTCGTAAAATCTTCATATCTCCTCAACCGGGAGTCCGTTTTGGCCGATTCAAAGTCCTACGAACTCCTCTTTTCGCCCTCTATCCATCTATGAAAACCAAAGAGACAAATTAATAATTTTATAAAAATGATACTCATTTGACTCCAAGCACTCATCGAAAACACTCAAAACATGGGTAAATCGGGCACCAAAACATAACAATTTCACGCCTAATCACTTTCCCGGTTTTTAATTGAATCGAACAAGCGGGATTGAATTAACAATCGAATTACCAAAATGATTAATGAGTAAAGTGCTTTAACCGATAGACGGGCAGCGACTTCACGAATACGAGATTGAATTAACAATCAATTTTAATAATTAACCAAAATGATTAATGAGTAAAGTGATTTAGCCGATAGACGGGCAGCGACTTCACGAATACGAGATTGAATTAACAATCGATTTTAATAATTAACCAAAATAATTAATGAGTAAAGTGCTTTAGCCGATGTATGCCCGGTCGATGTATGCCCGGTCTGACTCGTCCTTGCCCTGGGCCAGATTGACCATTCGATTGGCGCCAGCCAGACGTGGCGCCATTGAGGAGAAGTGCTCCAGGAACAACTCTCCCAGTTGATGGAAAGAAACCACCTTCCCCGCGGGCAGCAAAGAGTACCAACGGTGAGCTCGGTCACCGAGGGTCAATGGGAACATCCGGCATTGGGTTGCGTCCGTGGCCCCCATGGATATCATGTAAGTAGTGTACTTACTCAAGTGAGTGACGGGGTCCGTCTCCCCGTCATATTGGCCCACAGCGGCTACATTGATTTTTGGCTGGGCGGGAGCCCGTACTAAGATATCCGCGAGAGGGGAGTTGGGCATATGGGCGAAGTGGTGCTGCCCGTCCCACTTCTCGAGCCTGGCCTCCAGGTCTGATACTTTCTTTAGGATTGCGGCCATAGCACTGTCGGCCGCAGGAGGAGATCGGAGACGCGAGTTGTCCCCCAGACGGTCACGGACCGATGGCCTCGGGGCCGCATCGTTGTGACGTCTGGGAGAGCATGCCCTTTCTCGCTCCCGGGGCCTGGAGCTGGCATTTGATTCGCATGGTCGAGCAGCTCCCCGAGCCTGGGATCCCAGTCTGGAGAAGACCGATCCCGCAGGCCGGTGAGATACTCGCTGAGAGTTGGCCTCCTCATCGGGTGTCTTTTCAGGTTCTGAGGACGAGGGTTACTGGTGGCCCTCCCGGCCACCTCTTGCTCGGGCCGAAGGTTGCTGGTGGCCCTGGTGTGGGCTGGCTCCTTTCCGAGGCGATGGGTGCGGATTGGAGCGGCGTCGATCTCGGCCTGACGGCGCTCGATCTTTGCCCTGGCCGCCTGGAGGTCCTCCGGAGTCCTTATCGTGGACAAGAACTCGAAAGGGCCTTGAAGAGTTTCCGTCGTGGCCGGAGCCGGGGTAGCAGCCTCACCGACATCTTCGACCTGCTGCTGGGTTCGTGTAGCTTTCGAAGTGGCCATTTTCAGGGTGGAAATGGGGATTTTTTAGAAGAAAATGATGAAGTGGTTCGTTTGAGGTGACTAGATGAACGAAACTGAGTGTACTTCGATATTAGTCACCCTCCTTCTAGCGCCAAAATGTTGACAACGATTTCGTGAGGATCTCGCCGTCGGGTTCCTAGCGGGTAGGATTTAATATTTATGATAACTACAAGCAATAAATGCAAGAGTAAATGAGCTCCCAAGAGTAGGTTTATAATAAATGAGATGTGTGTTACATTTGGACATTTAAAGCCCTATTTATAGTGTACATGGTGGGTTTCCCCACCTTGGGTTGGTGGACCCGTGGGCCCTCCCTATTCCTAGCTGGGAGGTAATGAGTGGCTACAACCTCCTCTATGGGCCAAAGAGAAGACGCCAATTGGCACTGTTGCCCTTGTACTGATGGGACTTGGCCCAACTACCCCCTCTGACCCTGTCACATTTTCTGAACTGATGGTACTGACCATACTCTCACAGCTGGCGGAGCTGGGATCAGGCAGACGGGTAACCGGGTACCAAGTGGGTGGCGATTAGCCCGGGAAACCCTCCTCGGGAAGCGGGTAGAGATTTTCCCTGGGCTCGTCGCTGGCCGACCGACCTTTGGTCTACCTAACAAGTACGCCCCCCGACAAGTCTCCGGGGTCTTTGTCGGGTAGACGTCGAGCCTCTACCCGCCTACTCGATTGAGACCGTCGATCTAATTTCCTCACCGGTGCGCCACTTCGGTCTAATAGGTTGAGCCCGTTACCCGAATAGTCGGGTAATATTATTCGGGTATAACATCAAACAATGAATTTGGCAAATTCTTTTATAAATCCACTTTAAATCGAACAAGCAATTTCAAATTCCTTCACAAATTAAATCCCTCCATCCAAATGTTAGGCCCCATTTGGTGGTGCCCACTTAGTTATCTGGCATGACACGATTGACTAATAATCAGCCTAGACAGATAGTGTAAGATAACTATAATTGGGGTTTGGTTGCACCCTCAATAAGTGCAGCGAGTGTTTTCTTAAATTGAAAAGTTAAGAAAATAAGAAGCAAATTACCATATTGTCCTTCTAAGTTTTCTTAATTCCTATTGCAGATTGATAATGTCTTTTAGGTCAACTATGCATTTCTGAAATTCAGTGCCTGCCGCTCCTCTGTTGACAAAACAATTACAATGCATTTCAAGCAATTAACAACCTCTTTTTGAGAGAATTTACCATCGATGGTATATTTATCTTAAATGGGTATTAATCCATTTCGAATTTTAAAAAATAATCATTTATGTTATTAAACTCGACTTGACAAAATGAGTTTCGAGTTGGCGGCGGAGGACTGGTGGTGGAAGGCGGCAGTGGAAGATGAAGAAGAAGAGGAGAAATTATCTTCCCTGGGCAAGTCTAGAATATCATCTACAGAAAGTCCGTTGTATACATTCTTGTACAATTTTCAGTGTGTGTTTTGAGGTAAGAGATTTTGTAGACAGAGGATGAGAGATGAGTGAAACGAGTAGCAGAAAATAGTAGGGTATTTATAAAATTTTGATGAAGGCAATTAAATTACTGTTGAGATGAGATGAAATATCAGTCTAAATTAAACCGATAAATAGCCGAGGAAATACAATGTTTACTGACGGGCCTCACATTATATCTTGGGCCTGCAAAGCAGGTACCAAATGGCTGCCAGGGCCGATTGCATCACAATCGGTGGCCAATCGTGCACACCAAATGGGCACTTAATGGTTAATTATTTTCGGTTGTTTAGTAAGTTGTATCCCAGAAAGATGCGGAATAATTTTCTATTTACTAATTAAAAAAATGAAGAAGCATACAAGACAAATATAAATGTAGATACAATGAAGCTATAACCCAAGCCACCAACAAATTAAGCAGTCAATCTTGAAGCATTCAAGATTAGATATACAACGAGTTTCAAAAATTGGTTGGTCAAGTAGTCAAGTGTTATGTCACTACTGAAAATGGATATATTTGTTTACGAGAATCGAGACCCATCGCACGTGCTTTCGACACTCAACTAGATCGCCCCATAATCATAAAAAACTCATATTCCTATTTTTCCTATTTTTTTTTTTTAAATGGATAATACAATACTCTTATTTTATTTGCTTTATTTCTTATGTATTCTAATAACTTTCATACTTTTTTTTTTATGTTCCACAGTAATCTTTACAACTTCAATACTTTTATTTTATTTGCTTTATTCCTATGTATTCTAATAACTTTCACACTTTTCTTTTTTGTGATGTTTTACAGTAATCTTTACAACTTAAATATGGAAATAAAATACTCTAATAATACATATTTTAGTTCAAAATACTATTTATTTATTGATAGTATCACCCCACCCCTGAAAATTAAGGAGGGACGAAGGGAGTATTTATTTACTTTGTCTATTTTTTTAAATTTTTTTGGCAAGTTGCTGACCACTCTTTGTCTATATATACACCCCAGTAAAGAGTCTCCATTCTTGCATCCCAAAATGGCTTCAAAAGCTTTGCTCCTCGTGCTTGCTTGTTTTCTTTTGATCAACACTAAGGTATGCCCTTCTTTCTCATACTTTGTCTTTGCATATATATATATATATATATATATATATAAAAGCTCTTTTTAATCCTGCATTTTCATATTCTTAGGTTTCTTCAGAATGGAGAGAAGAAATACTTACTGAGGTATTATTCCGACTTTCTATTAAAATATGCAGTTTGGAATTCAGCTCCTTACCAGTTATCATAAACTCAGAAACTACTATTAATGTATGAAATTAAATTATTGAGACTGGATTGTAATGTTAAATAAATTTGTCACACCAAGTGGAAAAATAATATCCATATGTACTAGGATTAATGCCTGCCTTAAAATTAGGTTCTACAAATGACTTGTTCTCTTGCTAAAATACACTTGGTACTAAATTTCCACTCTAAAGTTGTGAAGAATTTGTTGCTTATATTTTCAAACAGGGCAGCATAGTACTAGCACCGTCCCCGCCTCCTGTAAGCAAGGCACCACCACCCAAGAGCCCATACCCACCACCACCGCCATCAGTTAAGGCATCACCTCCGCCACCAGCCCCTCCACCCGCAGTACAACCACCAAGAAACAGAGAAGGTAACATTTTACTCTTTTTTTTTTTTTTTTTTTTTCCCGTATAAAGATCGAATTAATATAATAAATGTGAATAAAAATAAATTTGGAAATTTTGGGCAGAGTGCAAACCACTGTGCACGGTTAGATGCAAGAATCACTCTCGACAGAACATCTGTATGAGGGCTTGTTTGGCGTGCTGTGAAAGATGCAAATGTGTGCCACCTGGACAGTACGGCAACAAAGAAAAGTGCGGCAAATGCTACTCCGAAATGACTACCCATGGAGGACAACTCAAGTGTCCCTGAGCTTGAACTCCTGCCTATCCTGTTTCATCTTTATTTATTTAATTGTATCAGTTTGGTTATTATGTGAGAGAATATATTACTAGTTACTAGAATATGTGTTGAGTAATGAATGTTATGTGATGATGACAATTATTTATGCTTATTAATTTTAATGAAAAAATGTGTATTTCTACCGGCTTCCATGAGAAAACACAAGTAATTTTCTTTTTATAAAAAAATACTATCTCGATCTATCACCACTTGAATATGAGAGTTACCGTAAATTCGGCATTACAGAAATAACTATTTTATTATTATTCTCCAATTAATGTTATTGAATTTACTTTCACAAATAATTACTTTATTTATAAATGAACGCTACAGTCTTCTCATTATACTTTTTTAAAACTAGTGTCCACTCCTATTAATATACTTAATGACACAGAATATAAATTTCCATCCAAATGTAGGTAAAATACTCACACATCCATCGTCATTCGTCATAGACATTGAAGATAAGTCAGCAAATTGACTTTCAACTTTGTCGACTCAAAGCTCCTAGACAATACGGCAAAAACTCGGCTCATTAAAGCTAGAATTGGACTAGTAAAATACTCTATATACAGATGAGTCGACTTGACTTCTACTTGTTAGATTTTATGAGGTTTTTTTTTATCATTTAATATAATAAATGAGGATTTGTTGGCTCGATGGACTTATTTGCAAATCGAGTCGAATTGAACTCGAACTCGGCTCGACAAAGAATAGCTCTAATCAAGTTTGAACTTTATATACTCAACTCAACTCAAATAATAATACTAAGTAGCTACCCCACTGCCGGTGGAGGAAAACTCAAGTGTCCATGATAAGGTCCATTTACCATTCATCTATCCTTTTTCAGCTACTTAATTAATTGTGTATGGCTTTGTGTATTATGAAAATAAGATCACCAAGATTTGTTATTAGCAAAATGAAGTAAATTATGAGAAAATTACTTACATATATGATATATCTCAGGAAATTACCCGTCTAACATCAAACTCAAAACAATCTACATTGAATATGTTAAATATTTTCCCCTATTAATTAAACCCACATAAAAAAGAAATTGAAGTGATGAAAATAACACAAGTGTTAAAGACGAAATCTCAACGACGTAGTTTTGTAACATAATGCACAGTAGCCGTAAAAATGCCTGGTCTGATTATTTGAGATTTATGTGGTGGACAAAATGGTAAATAATTGAACATGTACAAATATCCAACAAGCTGATTCCGACAAATATCCAAAACGTGCAAAAAGAACAAACAGACAAAACTTACATAATTATATCGATTAAAATGGTTCTATTAAATTAAAAAAGGAAACTGACGAAAGAAAAAGTTAGGAAAAAAAAAAAAAACGCATCACATACATTGAGATCATCACCGGGCCAGCCCATCACCACAGTAATTAAATTTGTACAACTTATTTGATACATCAATTAATATGTGCCATCTGGCTAATTCTGTGTGATCACTTAATTATGAATAAATCCTGATCAAAATCATCGAAAAGATAACCAAGAAAACCAACGTTGTAATCATCTTTCACACATATAAACAATGTGCATGCATGTATATATATAGCTAACCAAGGGGCATGGTAAACACAATCATAAGTTGAGTGATTAATTGAATAGAAGGTGAAATTAAAGAATGGCTGTGATTAGAGTTGGTATCATCGTTGCAATGTGGGTCGGGTTAATGGGTTTGGCGATGGGCGCCGAGATGTGGGCCCCATCCCCAACCCCTACCCCTACCCCTACCCCGGGGAACTCGACTAAGGATGGTGCAACGGGTGGGATGGCTTCACTTGAGACTCTGATTCTTGGATCTGTTGCTGCAACCATGTCTTTTTTCACTCTCAAGGGTCTTGTTTAAGGTTTTTATTGATTAAAGTATTGTAATTGTGTGTTGTTGTTTACCTTTGTTCTTGATTTCTTGTCATTATGCCTCTATAATAATGGCACAAAGCATTTCTGTTGTACTAATATGATTGATATACATGATTTATTCAACTACTTTTTTCCATTTTATGGAATTCATCGGATGATATGCATGAATCATTCGGTTTGAACTTTTAAATTTTTTATTTATTCACACATAGAAATTCTTATAGTTAGAAGTTAGAACATTAAATTTTGCTTTGTTTTTCCATATTGTTCTTATTTTTTTTTTTTGACGAAAAGTAAGCCCCTACAAGATACAACAGTACAACTCAAAATCTGGGCAAAAATTCCGCAAGCCAGTGCTGCAACTCTACTCCGCTCCATTCGCGAGGAGTCGGAGAGCACATCGCATACTTCGCCAATTTGTGGGCCATCTTGTTCCTTTCTCGTGGAATGTGGCGTAGAGCTCCCACGAAACCTTCGTCGATTTCCTTCCTGATTCCATCCACCATTAGACCTTCCGGGCTCATCACCTCCATCGGTTCAATAACGGAGTTTATTGCTTCCCAGGAGTCGGAGAACACCCTGACCTTATGAAGTTCCTTTTCTTTTGCCCTCCCGATTCCATACTCAATGGCCCTAAGCTCCGCCCCCCTGACTGAATGTGCCGGCCCCATTCTCCTACAGCCCGCTTCCAGTACATCTCCTTCTTTCGTCATAATCAGGTATCCAATCGTGAACTTGTTCGTGTTCAGGTTGGCTCCTGCATCTACCCAAATTGTCCCATCAAAATCCTTTTTATCTTTGTTCTCATCCTCCCTTGTTACTCCCGTTGGTATTGGGGGCTTTCCATTCTGTACGCCTGCCGTTTGAAAATTTCTTAGAAACTCCCATACCCACCCCAACCTGCATTTCCGCATTCTTTCTATTTTTTCCGCTCTGTTCGTATTTTCATGCTTCGTTTTACACCTCTCCTTCCAGATCCCCCATGCTATCATTGCCACAACCTCAAAGGTTATCTCCTTACTTGCTCTTCTTGCATACTCCAGCAGGTCCCTAATATGAGTGTATTTGGCCTTCTTCATAGTCTCCCACATCCCCAGCTCCTTCCATATGTGTTTCGTGGTCGGGCATAGGAAGAGGCAATGCTTGGTATCCGCCCAATTGTTCCCGCATAAGAAGCAGTGTGGTAAGACTGGCACATGATGAGCTAGCAGGTTTCCCTCCGTAGGGATGATATTATTTGAAACCTTCCACATGAATATTCTTACTTTCGGTGGAATCTTCAAATTCCAGATTCTGTTCCACCACTTCTTCTCCTCCTCCCTTCCCGAGGTGCTCGGTTCATCTCGGCTTTCGTTTTCCATGGTTACTGCTTGTCGATAGCCAGATTTAACCGTATAAATTTCTTTCGGTTCCGCCTTCCAATACCTGGTGTCGTTGTCTTCCAGGCTTCCCAATGGTGTGCTCAAAATGGCATCGGCCTCATGCGGTAAAAAGGCTTGTCTGATTAGGCTCTCCTTCCAACAGCCCTGATCATTAATAAAACGTGCCACTTTGGAGGCACTTGCGATTCTAGAGGCAATCTTTCCCCTCTCTAATCCCACCACCCACGCATCCTTAAAGATGTTTATTGATTTTCCATTGCCTATCCTCCACCTTAGTCCATTCCCGATAAGGTCTCGGCTCCAGCAAAGGGACCTCCATATAAAGGACGGGTTGGTGCCGATGTCCGCCTCCATAATATCCTCCTTCTTAAAATACCTGGACTTAAACACTCTAGCTGCCAGGGAGCTAGGATTTTGTATCATTCTCCATATTTGTTTTGCGAGCAAGGCTTTGTTGAAAGATATCATTTCCCGAAAACCCATGCCTCCCTCACTTTTGGGTTTGCATAACACATCCCAACTCTTCCAGCTCGTTGGCCTCTCTTTTCCTCCTCGGCCCCACCAGAATTTTGATATCATTCCTTCTATTTCGTGACAAATCGAGGCTGGAATTCTGAAGCACGACATCGCATACGTAGGAATGGCGTTGACCACAGCTTTGATAAGCACTTCCTTTCCCCCGTCCGAAAAATCTTTGTTCCTCCACGCCTCCAACTTCTTCGCCACTCTTTCTTTGATATATGAAAACTGAAATCTTTTCCTCTTAGTGGAGAAAGTCGGGAGTCCCAAATAAATGTCGTGGCCCTGCTTAACTTTCACATCAAGAATCTCCTTGACCCTGTTTTTGTTGGAGTTTGCCGTTTCTGGGCTGAAAGTGATTGCAGACTTGTCAAAGTTTATGGCCTGTCCCGACGCCACCTCATAGGCTTCTAGGCATCCTTTTATCTTTCTACAATCTGCTTCAGTGGCTTTGAAGAAAACTAGGCTATCATCTGCAAAAAAAAGCTGATCAATTGTCGGGCCTCCTCTTGCTAAGGTAATCGCCGTCACTTCTTGCATTTGCACCGCCCTGTTAATTATCGAGGAGAGACCTTGTGCGCCTATCACGAATAAGAAGGGGGATAAAGGGTCCCCTTGTCTCAGCCCTCTAGACGGCGTCACCTCTCCAAACATCCTCTTCTCCATCTTGAAATTATAAGTCACCGATGTCACACATCTCAAAATTAAGTTAACCCAACTTTCTCTAAAGCCCATCTTTCTCATAACTCCTCCCAGATAGCCCCATTCGACTCTATCATAAGCTTTTGACATGTCCAATTTTAGAGCAGCATACCCCTCCTTGCTTTTACTCTTCCTCAGCCAATGCATGCACTCGTAAGCTATCAAGATGTTATCCGTAATTAACCTGCCCGGGACAAAGGCACTTTGGGAAGGATCAATAATCTCCGCCATCACCCGTTTCAGCCTATTCGTGATGGTTCTAGCCAAAATCCTGTAATTAACGTTGCACAGGCTGATCGGTCTGTAATCTTTCATGGTCTCGGGATTTCTTCCTTTGGGAATGAGCACAATCGTGGTGTTATTCCACCCCTGAAGAGTTTCCCCACCGTTGAGGACTTTGAGAAGAGCTTCAGTTGTATTCTGACCCACCGTGTCCCAATGATTTTGGTAGAACGAAGCTGGGAATCCATCTGGTCCAGGAGCTTTAGTTGCCTTGAGTTCAAAAGCTGCTTTTCGCACCTCCTCTTTTGTAAAAGGTGTACATAAATATTCATTCATCTGTCCTGTTACCACCTCCTGAATACTCTCTAAAACCACATGTTGCTTCTCTCTCGAGGGGGATGTAGTTGTGAAGAGTTCCCTATAATAATTATTGATAACCCTCTCCATCGTTTCTGTCTCCGTGCACCATTCTCCTTCCGCATTTCGAAGACCTTTAATCGTATTTATTCTTCTTCTGTCTGAGGCCCTCCTATGGAAATAAGAGGTATTTCTGTCCCCCGCCGATAGCCATGTATTTCTTGACCTTTGCTGCCAGTAGACTTCCTCCTGTGCCTCTAGCTTTTGGATCTCTTTCTCGAGACGTTTTACTTCCTTTTCCGGAATTGGGCCTGCCTCATTTTCCAGCAGCTTGTCAAGCTCGCTCCTCTTTTCTTTTATCCTTCTCGCCCCATTTCCCACTCTGATTCTGGCCCACTTTTCGATCTCTTCCCCGTATTTCCGAAGCTGCTTGTTGATGTCGACTCCACTGTTATTTCCATTCCACGCGTCTTCCAGCACTCGTCCAAAATCCTCCTCCATTTCCCATTTGTTTTCAAACATAAAAGTCTTCCTTTGAGGGGTTCCCCCTTGCATTCCCCTTTTATTGAAGACCAGTATAACCGCTCGGTGATCAGACCCATAATAGCTGGCATTTGAGACTTCATAATCCTGGAAGGTATTCACCCATCTTTGATTAGATAGATATCTGTCCAGCCTCTCCCTGATCAGATTGCTTCCCATCTGCTTATTAATCCAGGTGAACTTGGGGCCCCTTGCCCCCAGATCCTTGAGTTCAAGGTCATTACATAAATCTCTAAAATTCTCCATTTGCCTTCTAGGCCTTCTCCCTCCCCCTAGCTTTTCATCCTCATGCATAATTTCATTAAAATCACCCCCCACCACCCACGCATAATCATTCCCCTGAGTAAGTGCAGCAATTTTTCGCAGCAAGTTCCACGAATGAAAGCGCTCATTAGCACAAGGATTGCCATAAAAACCCGTAAATCTCCATCTACTACTATCATCGTCAATTAGTATATCAATATGGCCATAAGAATAAGAAAGTAAAGTAGCATTGATAGACGATTTCCAATACATCAAGGCTCCCCCGGACTTCCCCGTTGGATCAACACCATAACAACCATTAAAATTCAAAACAGATAACCATTTTTTCCCTAGTGCCACTTTGATTTTTGACTCACATAAAAATAAAATATCGGGCTTTAGCTCAGCGACAAGTCGCTGCAAAGATCGGAATGCACGGCGACTGCCCAATCCCCGTGCATTCCAAATTACACACCTCATGGCTGCTGGCGGGACTGAGCATCCTCAGTCTCCGCCATTGGTTTCTCTTTGTTTTGTTCTTCCTCTTCAGTGGGCTCTTCCCCATGCTTAGTTCTCTTCCTCCCTTTTGTTCCCCCTCCTCTAGGCTGCTGTGAATGTGCTCCGGATCCCCTCTTTTTGAAAGCCGGACTCGTCCCTCTTCCCATGGTGAATTCTCCCGCCCCGCTTTCCGCGTTCATAGATCTAAGTGTCGTTAGTGGGATCAGTGCCTCTTGTTTCCATGGGCCACCATAGAACGCTGTCTCTTCTCTTGCAAAAAAATTGGGGAACATTCCTCCTCGTCCTCCATAGTAATAGTTTGGTGGGTTACTCATCGAGCGTACTTCTTCCGCTTTCGGCTCCTGAATTTGTAGTACCTCCTTTCCTTTGGCTTTCCTCCCATCCTGCATAATAGTCATGAGCTCATCAAAAGCCCTAACTTGGGCCACTTCCCCTGTTATTCTAGGCTGCAACGCACCCGTAGCTTCACTCGCCATCAGCCCCCTTCCCCTTTCTATCTCCTTTCCTTTGTTCACTCTGCTAGTTTCGCCCTTCGTGTTTATCTCCCCATTGTTCTGATCCGTCGAGAGAACCTTCACTAGCTCTTCAAGCTCCTCCTTGGTGATGCCCTTCGTTCCTTCAGCTCGAAGCCACGGTGCGAATTGTTTTGCTGGTTTTATTCCCATATCCATCATCTCAAACACCTTGGGGCAATCCTTCTCCACATGCTCCAATTTTCCGCAAATATAGCAGAAGTCTGATAGCTTTTCATATCGGAAATACACAATCAGTTTTTCCTCCTTCGTGCACACTCTCTTTCCCCTGCTCAAAGCTTTCGTCACCTCCAGATAAACCCTTACCCTCAGGCAGCAACCCCAAGCTATCTCCCCCTCTGGGCATTCGACTTCTATGACTTCCCCTATTATTTCTCCAATCTTTTTACCCCCCGCTTTCGTCATAGACTTAAAGGGTAGCCCATGGATCTGGACCCAAAAGGGGACTCTGTTGAGGTTGATGTCTCCTACTTTCTCATTTCCTCTCATCCTCTCCACTGCCAGCAAGGCCCCATTCAAGTTCCACGGCTGTCTGTGCACGACCCTATTTAGCTCCATCGAATTTGCAAATTCAAACACGAAGGTACCCTCCCCCACTCTTGACACCTTTAGCGTGCCTCCTATTCCCCAGATCTTCCTCATTGCAGTCCCCAGATCATTCGGGCCTATCGGCTTCCTCTGGATGAATTTTCCAACAAGCACATCCATCGGTCTTGCTATCTCCTCCTCGCCTAGGTCTATTTCCCCGCTTTCAGACTCCGATAGCGAGAATTTTCTCCACATCGCATTGAGGTTCTCCGCCATGTTCGCCTCTTGAAGAAATAGATCTGCTCTGTCGATTTTCAGTTCTATTGGGGGTTTAGTTGGGATGCCCTCCACAACCCTCCCTCGAGAGGTAATTATAGCCATCCTGGCCGGGGACAGCGCATTAAGAGCGCGACACGCCTTACCAGCAACCCTAGCGGTGCCCGAGGGTTGCTAGAAGCGGAGCGGACACTTGCAGTAAAGGCTCGGCACAATCCGAGGCGAAGAGAGATAAAATTCCGGCTAGCACAATTATTCCGTTCTCGGAAATGCAAACCGCGTGCTCTTCCCCGGCGGTGCCAAGGAGAGAGAAAAGGTAGAGAGAGAGAAGAGAGAAGTGTATAAATCCCTACCGAATTGAATATGAGAGATAAAAGAGATATGAGAGAGAAGGGAGTGGAGGGAGTACGTGAGGGAGAAGAGAGAGATGAGGAGGGAATAGTCTATACGTGAGAGAGATGAGTTCCATATTGTTCTTATATCTGTTCGTTTTAAGCCTAAGCATCTTTTCAAGCCTCAATACTGATGTAATTTATTTACTATACAAAGTAAATGCCAAGGAATTATAATAGTCAAACTACTAGCAAGGTGGTTCTTTGAAATATTTCCTACCCCTTTTTACAATATTAGTAGTCCTGCCTTCTGAGTTCTTATTGTTGTTATAAATTGAAGGGTATTATGAGGAATTGTGAGGTTCATTTATCAATAAAGCTATTGTTTATGGAAAATGTAAGTATTATATTTTTCATAAACAATCATTTTATTTATAAATAGACCTCATAATATCCTCCAATTTATGACAAAAAATAACAGTTCAAAAAACAGATCTACTAATATTGGACGGAGAGAGCAATTTTTATGATTTCTTTTTAATATAAACTTATTTTCTTCAATATTCAAAAAGTGCAATATATGCTGCAACAGCTCATTTGCAGTGGGAACTCAATTAGGGGTACCTTTTAGCTTTAGGCTTTTCCCCCGCGTGTACCCCATTATGTACTGATGGCAGGACAGAGAGAATATGTTAGCATCACTTTGGTTTAGAAATTAGGGGAAAATAAAAGGAAAAAAAAAAAAAAAAACCCGCAAAATTGATAGTTCAAATTACCAAAACAACATTGTGATACATACAACAATTACTGAATATAGAAGTGAAATATGATTAATATTAAAATGTACAAATAAATATAAATGAAACTTGAAAAATAAAATTAATTTGAAATGTTAAATGAAACATACAATTAATATGAACGATTGTTTGGAAAAATACTTAAACAAAGAATGCCTGTAAAAGGAAGTCTACAAAGAAGAGGTATTGAATTTGCAAATGGAAATATGAGATGTTCTTTATGTGGGAAAAGTGTGAGTCCTGCGCATTTATTTATTAATTGTTGATTTGGAATTTTGTTTATAAGTGGACGGATTTTCAGATTTTTCCACATAGAGATCCTGTGATTTACATGCTACAACATGATGATTTTTTTGGCCAAAATGATTAAACTCAAAGTGGCGACAACCTTTGGGTGCACATCATTTGGTCGATAGAGTAGAAATGATTTTGTATTCAGAGGTGAAATGCCAAATTTAGAGAAAAAGGTACAAAAATTAAAACAAAAGTTTAGTCTTGATTAAATGCTAGGAAGTCGTTAGTTGTTAGTTATTAATCGTTCATTTGACGATTTGGGCTGAGTACGTTATTTGTGTTGTATCTTTGTTTTGGGGAGACTGAAATATCCTTTCTACTCTACATAAATGAAATTCTTTTCCCAATAATGAAACGCGCAGATTATTGTAACTAAAATATCGTGAATGCAAGGAACTTAAATTAAACAGAAAGAATAGAACAGACAAAACTAAATCACAGGAATAATCATCAGAGGCTGCCTAAAAAGGGATAACAAAACATCAGTTTAAAGCATCCAAATTAGCCAGAGATGAAGACTGATCAAAATTCTTGATTTACAACAACTTCTTCAATCAATCATCTCCACATAACCTTAACACAACACAGCACCAATGTCTAAAATAAGCATCAGAAGCCATGTGAAGAATAATTACAAGAAATTATAACACCAACAAAAATGTACATATAATCAAATAAAAAAAAAAAAAAAAACCTGCAAACTCAGCACAAGTTAGACCCGTCCCGTCCGACGACTCAAATCGTCATCCTCGGAGTTAAGCAACTCCTCCCAATTAATCTCCTCATCTTCTTCATCCTTGTAATCCAACACCTCCAAAATCTTCCTTGCCTTCTCTTTCAGGCGATTGCTCGCCGTTTCCTCCACCTTTTTCAACACCTTTTCCGCCCCTGCCTCCTTTGCCAGCCCCTTAAACCTCAACCCGCCGTAACTCAGCCCATGAATCGCCGCCAGGCAGCTCTCCCGAGCCGCCACCGACTCGGAATCCTCCTGACTCAGATAACTCACGAGGCACTCCACCGCTCCACCATTCAACATTGCCGCTCTTCCTTCAACGCTGGAAGCAAAATTGCACAGAATCAGCATTACCAGATCCGGCATGTGACCCGATTTCACCATGCCCAGCAAACTCTGTATCGAGCCGAGCTTGATCATCTTAACTCGGTTGCTTTGTACTAAGGAGAGGGTGTATAAACACAGAGCCGAGTCATGACGAGTTTGTTCCGAGTCGGATCTGAGAGTGTGGAGGAGAGGGGGTAACGCGCCTAATACGCCGATGGCGGTTTTGTTCTGATCGTCGAGGGATAAACTGAAGAGCGCGGCGACGGCGTGTTCCTGAGACTCGGCGGATCCGCCTCGGAGAATGTCGATCAGGGGCGGAACAATCCCTGACCGTACGATCTTCACCTTGTTTTGCTTCTCCAGAGAGAGATTCACCAACGCCGCGGTGGCGTTGGTTTGGAGGGATGAATATCTCGAGGTGATTAGGAATTTCAGCGCCGAGAGCAACCTTGGAGTGCAGAGATCGGATCGAATTTCTTCCTGCGTTCGTGTCAAGTTCCTGAGGGAAATTAGGGCATCTTCCTGCTCGTTAATCTGAGAGCTTTTCAGCTTGCGAATGAATTCCTCTTCCTGTGGATTCGATTCGATTTCGGACGACGAGGAAGAGGAGTAACACGCGAATGGCAGAGGAGTGATTGGTCGATCATCGGAACTAGCGATGGAGATTTCACTCGGCGACCGAGTCAACTCGGTCTCCGGCATTAATTTGGAAACGATTTTTTGAGCGGAGTGAAAGTCCATCGGTTTCGGAGGGTCGATTTGGTGGTGGCTGCACCAGCTGAAAATGGCGGACCTAAGGGCAAGGTTGGGGATGATGGTGGTGAAGTCGGCGGCTCCGCCGTCGGGGAGAGAGGGTTTGAAGGAGAGAGAAACGCAGGCGCGTACACAATTGCGCTCGAAGGTGTGGCCAGATGACACAATTACAGGGTCCGCCATGATTGAGCCCGAAATTGGGCACAAAAATTCACCTGGAATTGCAGGAGGTTTCTGAATTTCAGTCTGAGATTGCTTTTGGTTGGACGGCGATTTGTGGAAGATCTTCCACTTCCCACTACCCATCGAAAATTCCCTGGAGATTAGGAATGGGACATGGAATTTTCTGAGATTAATGGGTGGATAATGAGAAAATCCATGAATTTGATCCTAGGAAAACAGAAATAACTGAGCATTTGGGCAGAAACGGAAGGAATCTAACTAGAAAACAAGTCAATAGAAAAAAAGGAAAATAGTGGTTGAATTGATTGATTAAGATTTTGGATGACTTTTTATCTTTTTGCTCGTGAAGTGTTTATTTTGGCGCTGATTAGCCGAAATTGCAGTTGATTTGCAAATTGCAATCCTCTTTTGCTTTCTGATTTCCTGGAGTATATGTCGTGCGAATATTCTTCATAAAACAATTGAAGAAACAATATTTTTCGCTGATTTTGACTTTTGTTGACCAACCACAGTCTTGTCCCTTTTTTTTTTTTTTTTTACTTACTCCCCCATTCATAAAAATGTGACTTAATGTGTGGACATAATTTTTTAAAAGAAATGAATAAAATATAAAAATATTGTAAACTCTATATTATTAAAGAGCAGTCTATTGTGCATTGTGCAATGCAAGTGAACTTTATATAGTCACTTTTGTTTTCACTAAAAAGTTACTATCAATGAATATAATTTTTAGTAAAAACAAGAATTACTTTCAGGTTAAACAAGAATAACAGTTGGAAAATGCACTTGAATAGCATGATGCACTTGATACATACAAGATCGTGACATTAATAAAATAGGGCAAAAAATATAGAGTGAAATTTTCATACATGAACCACTTTAAAGTGTATGAGTTGTTTTCATTAAACGGTATTAGTTTTGAAGAATACAAGTTGTTCTTATTATAGAGTATGAATTGAAGGATACAAAGAGTATGAATTGTTTCACTAAAGGAATGAGTTATTGCAAAGAGGTTTATATGCTCTTAAAGTAGAATTTGGAAATAAAATGAGTGTTGTTATTTATAGAGTAGACACACTTTTAATAGGCATCCAAATAAAGAATTTAGGCATAATTTTAATAAATGGAGATAGTATTTACTTAATATTTGTTAATCGTTTAGATTCACAAGAAAAACTTGCAATCAGGGATCGCAATAACCAACAAATAAAATTGAAGTCAACGAGAATTAAGAACACCAGACGTTTACATCGGGATTAGAGAGGATTGATCTTTCACTAATCAAAGGTTTGAAGATGATTACAACTCAATCTCACTATAACTCACAAGGAATTATTCGAAACAACTAAGAAACGTGAAGAACCCTAAAAGTACATACAGAGAACTAATCTGTGCTAATCCACTAATTGATATGTGTTGTTGTCCATTCAAGTGAGAATCGCCATATATATAAGTAATTCAACTAGAAACCGCCTTCATAACAGATCAATAACTGCTTCACTTGAATTAGTTGGAACTACCTTAACCACCACATTAAAATTGAGAAATTCTCTAATTATAGCCAAACCAGAAGACTTAGTTCTCATCTGCCAGAAGACCTTGAGCTCATTCTGGTCTCTCTTCTGGTACCCAACCTTTAATACTACTAAGGCTACCTCATAAGTTGAAATGTATCTTTGACTTTGCCAAAAGTCATTTGTACCATCTACCATCTATCCTTGTCTGGTTCTGCCTCTTCTGACCAGAACTCTTCTGGTATACTAAAAAATTTCTAACTCCAGAACTAAGCGAGACTGATACTATTCAACATAACAACTAATACCAACTCAATTGACCACCGATACTAATGCCTAACAAAAGAGATACTTCATATATGACCTTCACAATATTAATTACACCACAACAATATGAGCTAAAAAACAAAATATTTTTTAATTAAAAAATATTAACAATTTACAAGGTTTTAAAATACTTTTTTTTTACCATAAAGTCTTCAAATAATATTGATTTATTAATAATATTAGTAGTTATAAAAACTGCTACTTTACTTATAAAGTTGTTAAGTATTATAGTTGTTTATATGTTCCAGCTATAAGAGAGTTGAGGTAGTTACTTAATGTATCTATAAATACCTTGTAGTTCTCCTCATTGTAACACACTTTTTCCATCTATTTCAATATGAAAAGTATTACTTACTGTTCAATATGGTATCAGTTGAAAATATAGAAGTGTATTTCAAGAATTATGTTTCTTCTCTTCTGCACTATTGAAGGAGTTACCCTAATTCATTCACTTTCGACCTAACGTTTCTTCCTTAAGAAATCAATTTTTTTCTCAGAAATCGTTTCCTTCTGATTGCTCTAATCGGCTACTTAGTCGCATTACTGGCTTTCTTACGGCATTTTTTTTCTTGCGGCATTAATTCGCGATTTCTGTTACTCAATTCAGTGTTCAATTCGATCAATTCGGTTTTCATTCAATCAATTCAGCATTCAATTCGATCGATTAGACCTCTTAATCAATGGCATATATGAATCACACCGTTCCTGCTGCTCCGGCGATTCCAGATATCAACTCTCTTAATCCGGCGCTAAATCCCTTCTCTCCATTGGCGCTCCATCATAACGATAATCCTGCTGTTTCTATCGTACTTGATCCATTGGTGGGAGCCAACGTTTCTTGGAGCCATTCAATCAAGAGGGCTTTAAGTGTGAAAAACAAGCTTCCCCTAATTGATGGCACACTATCGGTTCCTGTGGAAATAAATCGCCAAATTTTTACCGCATAGGTGAGGGCAAACGATTGGTCCTGAATTAGATTCTCAATTCCACTTCTCCAGATATCAAAAGATCTTTAGAGTATTTTACAAATGCTCGTGAGGTATGGCTTGAACTCAATGCTAGATACTCTAGGTCTGATCTTACTAGAGTATACCATTTGAAGAAATCTTTCTGCACTATTACTCAAAATTCTCAACCATTGGTCTCTTATTTCAATTCCTTTAAAACTTTATGGGATGAATATCAGAATTATAGGTCAATCCTGAAATGTCATTGTGGTACTTGCACTTGTGATTTAGCTACTGCACAAGCTAGTGTTAATGAACAAGATGCAGTCATGCAGTTCTTAATAGGCTTAGATGACACTTATTCTGTCTTGCGAAGTCAATTCTTGATGCAATCCCCATTTCCTCCTCTAGCCAAAATTTATTCTATCTTACTTCAAGAAGAAGCCAAAAAATCCCTTACTACCACTTCAAAGTCTGTTCATATACAAAATGATTATGTGGCAATGATGGCCAAGAATTATCAGTCTAAGTTTTCCAAGGATAAGAAGAAACCTCTAGTATGTGATCATTATGGGTTTAATGGCCATACTAAAGACAAATGTTTCTAGAATAAGAATGATTCCTCTGTTAATGTTTTGGTCAATGAGCCACCTACTGAATCTATTTCTATCAATAAAGGTGCTACTAACCCTTTGTTCAATCAAGAATTAGTTGAACAGTTTCTGGCATTCACTAAGAAACAGAATACAAGTAATGATCATGCTGATCATCCAGTGGCTATGGCTCAAATAACAAGTGCAAATGCAGGTATATCATATTTACACTCTTCTTTAAACGCTAACATTCATAACTATGATGATGTGATATGGATAACAGATACTGGTGCCATTGACCACATGACTTGTGATTTATCTGTTTATTCTGAACCTCCTAAGCCCTCAAGTGTTAAAATTAGTCTTCCTACCGGTGCTATTGCTATTGCAACCTTTATAGGCAATGTAGTTATTAATGACAACTTTACTTTACATGATGTTTTATTTGTTCCAGAATTCACTTATAATCTACTGTCTGTATCTCACTTAACAAACAATTCAAATTGTATTGTGAGTTTTCAATCTTCTCATTGTTTATTACAGGACAAGACATCAAGGAATGTGATTGGTTTTGCTAGTCAAGCTAATGGCCTTTACCATCTTAGTATCTCTAAGAAAAATATTAGTTGTAATAGCATGAAATCTATATGTTCTAGTAGTTGAAATTCCCGTGATCTATGTCATACAAGATTAGGACACGCTCCTTGTAAAATTCTGTTGCAAATACCTGCTTTGGATGTAAAACCAGATTCTTCTCTAAATAAAATCTGTGAGATTTGTCCTTTAGTTAAATAAATAAAGAAATCTTTTCCTATGAGTGCTTCTATCTCTCCTTCTGTTTTTCATTTGATACATTGTGACATTTGGGGACCTTTTACTATAGAAACTAGAAATGGACATAAATATTTTTTTAACTATTGTTGATGATCTAACTAGATGTACTTGGATTTATCTTTTGAAACAAAAATCTAAAGTAGGCCTTGCCATTGAGAACTTCAGAAATATGGTTGCTAATCAATTTAGCACTTCTATAAAAATTCTTAGAAGTGTCAATGAAACTGAGTTTTTACTAAAGGATTTTTTTTTATCACAAACACGGTATTTTGCACCAGACTTCTTGTGTTGAGACACCTCAATATAATGGTATAGTAGAAAGAAAACACCAACACCCTTTACAGGTTGCTAGATCTCTTCTATTTCAGTCATGTTTGTCAATAAAGTTATGGGGCGACTGTGTACTATCAGCTGCTCATATTATCAATAGACTTCCATCCCAAATTCTACAAGATAAATCTCTTTTTTAGGTCTTACATAACAAATTACCAGATTATACCTATTTTAAAAACTTTGGGTGTCTTTGCTTTTCTAGCACTTTATCTGTAAAAAGGCATAAATTTCACCCTAGAGCAACAAAATGTGTGTTTATTGGTTATCCTTTTGGCATGAAAGGATACAAATGACTTGATTTGAATTCTGGAAATGTGTTTGTTTCAAGAAATGTTGATTTTCATGAAAACATATATCCTTTGAAAAACAAGAAACAAACGGATGATTATTTAGAATTCCTTTTTCAAAAGGATAATCTGGAATATATGTTTATGGATTCGGGGGGGGGGGGGGGGGGAGGACTTGTGAGAACATTGATATATCTACTCAACATGTTGACAACAACAATAATGATAGTATGCTTACCATGCCTTATGATTTTGTTGAACAACATGTTGAGCTCATAGATGAAATTAATGAGATTTCAAACTCTCAAGTTCCTGATCCACAAACAGAACAAACTGAAAGTAGGAAATCTACTAGAATAAGACATCCCCCTGCTTATTTACAGATTTATGATACTAGTTTACCTGCTTCTTTGAAATATTCTGTAATCTCTACTGATGAAAGTGCTAAAACAGCCATGGTTAGGACTGGAAAACAGTATCCTATTGCTAATTTTCTAGCAACTAACAGATTATCTAATTCCTATAGATTTTTTACTGCCTCTATATCTCAAATAATTGACCAAAAACCTATAAGCAGGCTATAAAAGATGATAAGTGGGTAGATGCTATGCGAAAAGAGTTAGATGCTTTAGAAAAGGCCAATACATGGACATTAGTGACTTTACATAAGAATAAACACTGCATAGGTTGCAAATGAGTTTATAAGGTGAAATACAAAGCTGATGGAACCATAGAAAGATACAAAGCATGACTAGTTGCTAAAGGGTACACTCAGGAGGAGGGAATAAATCATTTAGACACATTCTCACCTGTTTCCAAGATTACTAATGTTAGAATTCTCTTAGCTGTTGCAGTTTCTAAAAACTGGCATATTTACCAACTAGATGTAAACAATGCCTTTTTACATGGTGATATAGTTGAAGAAGTCTATATGCTTCCTCCACAAGGATATTGTGATTTGAATGATAACAGGGTTTGCAGATTGAACAAAAACCTATATGGTTTAAAGCAAGCTTCAAGGAAATGGAACACTAAACTTGCAGACTCTCTAATTTCTTTTGGATACAAACAATCTCAAGCTGATAGTGCTTTGTTTACTAAAACTGGTGGTGATATGTTTACTGCTTTATCTTGCTATGTGGATGATATCATACTAACTGGAAATTCACTTGATAAAATTCAAAAGGTTAAAGAATATCTTCATTCACAATTTACTATAAAAGACTTGGGTAAATTAAAGTATATACTAGGAATAGAAGTTGCAAGGAATGAAAAGAGATTGCAACTTTGTCAAAGGAAATATATTTTAGATTTACTCCATGATAGTGGTTATCTAGGAAGCAATCCTTATTTTACTCACATGGATACTAAACAAGTCTTTACTTCCCAAGATGCTCCTTTACTTGATGACCCACAAGAATACAGAAGAATAGTGGGAAAACTATTATATCTAACCATAACAAGGCCAGACATATCTTATGTTGTTCAATGTTTGACACAATTCATGAGCAAACCTAATACTTGTCATTTAGCTGTTGTTCACAGATTACTTAGGTATTTGAAAACAAATCCAGGTGGTGGCTTATTCAACCCAACATCAAATACATTGCAGCTACATGCATTTAGTGATGCTGATTGGGCAAGATGTGAACTCACAAGAAGAAGCATTGCTGGATATACAATTTACTTGGGCAACTCTTTGATCTCTTGGAAGTCCAAGAAACAAAATACAGTCAGTAGAAGTTCAACAGAGGCTGAATATAGGACACTTGCCACTACAAGTTGTGAAGTGCAGTTGATTCTTTACATACTTCAAGATTTGAAGATACGACATCCACAAGCTGCTACAATTTACACAGATAGCAAGTCTGCTTATTGTCTTGCACACAATCCAGTTTGCCATGAAAAGATAAAGCACATTGAAGTTGATCAACACTTCACACGACACAAGATTCAACAAGGTGTTCTCAAGCTTGTACAAATTCCATCATTGGAGAATCTTGCACTAAACCATTGGGATGTGATCAATACAACCAAATGAAGATGAAGATGAGAATTCTTTACATCCTCCAAACACTATTACAGAAGACATAGCTCAAAATGATTCTATTTGAGTTCCAAATTCTTTATCATTTTTGTTGATAGGCGAGCAGGATCATCATTTGGGCGACCAGGATTAGCGCAAATCACACAAAATTTAAACTGGAATTAACTCATGATTCACCCAAGACATCCGGCGAGCAAAACCTACATGCGATCAAGACACATAGGCGAACAAAATCAGATCAAAAGCCACATGACGAGCTCAAACGGCATCCAACCGATCAGATCCAACTACAATGCCAAAATAACAATTAAACAAGATGAAAGACCATCAGAATCAGACTAAAGACTCCTCAAGTACAAGTCCAAAGTGACGAGCAGCTCTAGACTGCGAGCAAGTCCAGTAGATAAGGATAGAATTTAGTTAAGATAAGGTCAAACTAGTCAAAGGACAGGTGTCGAGCATGCAGACTTGGTCGGCCAAAGGACGTGCCACCTCCTGCAGGGCAAAAGTCTATAAATACTTAGATTTTTTCAGCTAATAAACAAGCACAAATTATTATACACGTCCAAACTTCGATTATGAATCTAAAGCAGCTCGATTAACTTATAATCGAACTTAAACACGTAAGCTTTCAAACGATTCTAATCCACCTAAATCCGAAATTTCGTATTCACTAATTACGTTAGTGATCAATCACACGTAATTGTTTGATGATCAATTAACCATCTAAAACAACCATTAATCTTCAAAATCAAAACTGATCGTCAACAAATTGGCGCTAGAAGGAGGGTTCGAACCTTCGATTCATTGAATACAAGGAGATTATCCCAGAATTGAAGAACAAGTTTGAGTTTTTGAAGAAAACAACTCAAGAACACCAAGAATAATACTTGATATTCACTGTGAAAATGCCTCAATCAAGGGAGACACAACGTTCTCAACATATAACCCGGGATTCGCACTCTCGAATGTCCCAAGCTGGTGGGCGAGCAAGGGCGAGCAGAAACAACCAAGAGAATCAAACTAATGTTGCTCGCCAGTTAATACCACCAGAGTTGGACGCCATTGCCCGCAACCCCGACGAATTGGCGCGTACAATTGCCATGCTCCAGGCTTTACAGAGACAACAAGTCCAACCTGGCCCATCATATGTGCGAGCAAGGGGTAGCCCCACAAAGACTCGCGAACATATTAAGGCTAGGGGGGATCATTTGAATGAGGCTGACAGCGCCCAAGCTCGTAAGGCCAAAGGCAAAGAAAAATTGAACATTGAGGTCGCCAGTCAGGGAGGTTCAACTCAGAACCCGGCCATGGCGGCAAGTCAGGGTACGCGCCAAAGTGCTCTGGAAAGATTGGGTCGACGTGGCCGGGGAATCTTGGAGTTACATCCCCCTGCTGGAGCAGCTCGCCCAGCCGTAATACCTGCTCGCCAATCGGTCCTTGACCGACTGACTAGGTCAGCTTTTGGTCGCCTTGGTCCGAATGCAGAGCCCAGTCCCAGGAGGCCAATCCAGGGGATTCCCATTCCCAATGTGGGAATGGAGCGAACAGACGGCTGTGCGCCTCAGCTCGTCGAACAGCCACAGAGTCAGGGGGGATCTTTAGAGGAGCTCGCCTCCATGAGAAAGGCCATCGAAAGCATGCAGGGCCAGCTGGATCAACAGAGAGGTTATGGGAACACGACTCTTCCGGTCTCACCCTTGTCAGTAGTAATTCTGAAGGCTCCAATTCAACAAAAGATCCAGTTTCCAGCAAGTATCCAATATGAGGGCACGGCGGATCCCCGAGTGCATTTGATGAAATATTCCAATTATATGGTATCAATGGGGGCAAGTGATGCAACCCAATGTCGAAACTTTCCTTTAACTCTCGGGGATCGTGTCCATAAGTGGTTTTCGGCCCTGCCACCAGCTTCAATTCATTCGTTTGCCCAGCTGGGTAAAGAGTTCTTATCCCATTTCTCTACAGCCGGGTCTTATCTATCCCAAAGACATCGGTTATCCGACTTGAAACAAACTGACGACGAGTCGGACCGATCGTATTTAGAAAGATTCGATAAGGTCTTGTTAGAGGGAGAATCCGTTAGTGAAGACACCAAGATTGTGGCTGTCTTGGCTGGACTCAAGAAGGGTACTGAACTCTGGAAAGATGTGCACCTAAGATGCCCAAAGACATACGCCGAGTTTCGGGATCGGGCAGGCGTTTTTGTCTCAATGCATGAAGCCCTACAAAAGGATATGGGAGACAAAGGAGAACAAAAAGAGGGTACAAAGAAACCTGGAACTGGTTATCGAGCTCCCAAAAATATGAAGGCATTTACCGAGGGCACTGAGCTAAAAGACAAACTGAACCACATTCTCACTGTATCAATTGATACAGTTTATAATAGTGTCCGGGACAAAGAATTGCTAACGCCTCCCCGTAAGATACGTCAGGAAACGAGCAAGTTGAACCAGAATAAATATTGTGCCTACCATCAAAGTGTAGGGCACTTTACAAGCGAATGTCGTGACTTGCTAAAGCAGTTGTGGCGCTTTTACGAAGAGGGAAAGCTATCAGAGTTCGTGAAAAGACAGCCCGGCAAAAGAACCAGAGACGAAGATTCTGATGAAGAAGACCAGGACCAGGCACCTCATCGGAATCGAGCTGGACGACCAGCTCAGGCGCCAGTCGGGGGGCCAATACCGGATATCCAGATGATGGAACCCGCAGGACCCATAGGTGGTTATTCTGATGGACGACCACCGATCTCTAACCGGAAAAGAAAGGCAGAATTACGAGCAATCGGACATATACAGGAAATGGGGGTCATTCCACCTAACATGCAAACACCGGAATTAATTTTCACCGACAGAGATTTGGAAGGAGTTCTGACCCCCCACAACGATTCGCTTGTGATATGTGCCAAGATTATGGAAACAAGGGTGCATAGATTACTGGTGGATACTGGAGCCTACACTAATGTCCTTTTTAAAAAGACACTTGATCAAATGGGAGATTATGCAGGCTACATTAGAGACACAAATCACCGTATCCTGGGATTCGGAAATGCCGTGACAATCCCGTTGGGAATAGTAACTTTTGCTATGCAACTTGTGACGGTCAGAGAGCCTGAGAAGAATATTGCAAGAATGGTGGATTTTCTGATCGTCGATCAAGAGTCGTCATACAATGGATTCCTGGGTCGACCTTTCTTAAACGAATTCAGGGCCGCATGTTCAACTTACCATTATTGCATAAAATTCCCAACAGCAAGTGGAGTTGGCACGGTGAAAGGAGACCAAAGAAAAGCTCGAGAATGTCTTCTGCAAATTCAGTCAAGACAGGGACAAGTATCTATGATGGAAACGTCAACTAGTCAACTCGAAAATGAACCCTCAATTTTGGAGGACATCCTTGGAGCCCAAAATAATAAGATGGACATTGACGACCAACCTTCACCTATAGGCGATCAGGCACAGCAGGACGACGGGCAAGACCAGCCAAAAGCCGTGTTACCTCCCGTTGCCGACCGTTCGTGCCCAAATGATAACCAGGGAAGTCCAACTTCGGTGGCCGAGTCTCACCCAAGGCCCGCAGATGACTTTGACCCTCGATTGGGAGCTGAACCCATGGACATTGAGGATGAGCTAAGTCCGGAAGGACCAATAGTTGACCCTCGATGGAAAGGGCAAAAACGACGGGCAACTCCCGTTGAAGAGTTGGAAGCCATCAGGGTTAATCCTGAGCGTGACAGTCTTGAACTTTACATTGGATCTGAACTCCCTGAGCCTTACAGAACGCGCATGACGGACTTTCTGAAGGCTAACTTGGACGTCTTTGCGTGGTCTCATGCTGATATGGTGGGAATCAGCCCGAAGGATGCCTGTCACAGGTTGAATATCAACCCAGCCCGAAAACCTGTCCACCAGAAACGGCAAAAATATGGACCAGACAAGTATCAAGCTTTAAACGAAGAAGTCAAAAAGCTGCTGGACAACGATTTAATTAAACAGGCGTTATGTCCACAATGGGTTGCGAATCCTGTCCTGGTACGGAAACCGAACGGAACCTGAAGGTTATGCATAGATTTTACAGATCTTAATGCAGCATGCCCGAAGGATAACTTTCCGCTCCCGCACATCGATCAACTGGTGGACAGTACTGCCGGTCACGAAATGTTCACATTCATGGATGCCTTCGCAGGATACCACCAGATTCCAATGCACCCGGACGACCAAGAAAATACGGCTTTTTATACAAACAAAAATCTGTTGTGCTGGAAGAGGATGCCGTTTGGTTTAATTAATGCTGGGGCAACCTACCAGAGGTTGGTGAATAAAATGTTCGACCAACAAATTGGAGATACAGTTGAAGTCTACGTTGATGACATCGTAGTCAAAAGTCCCCATAAGGAAGATCACCTCCATCATCTATCCCAAGTATTTGACATACTCCGAAAATACAATATGAAGTTAAATCCAAAGAAAAGTAGCTTTGGAGTCCATTCTGGGAAATTCTTGGGCCATCTGGTCAGCAAACGCGGAATCGAAGCTAATCCAGCTAAAGTAAAGGCGATCGTTGATATGAAGCCACCACGTTCTGTTAAAGAGGTACAAAGGTTAACCGGATGCCTAGCAGCTTTAAACAGATTCATATCACGATCAGGAGACAAGTGTCGTCCATTCTTTGAGGCCATCAAAAAGGGCAACTTTACCTGGACAGAAAACTGCCAGAAAGCCTTTGATCAATTGAAAGAATATCTGGGAGATGTAAAAATTCTGTCAAAACCAATTCCCGGTGAGAAGCTATATTTATACTTGGCAGCATCTGACACAACCATAAGTTCGGTGTTAGTTCGAGCAGAAGGCAAATTTCACCTGCCAATCTACTATGTCAGCCAGGCCTTGCATGATGCTGAGATAAAGTACTCACCAACTGAAAAGCTGGCATATGCTCTTGTCATGAGTGTCAGGAAATTAAGACCATACTTTTTCGATCACCAAGTCGAAGTCCTGACAACTTTCCCACTCAGACAAATATTACACCGACCCGACACCGCTGGCCGTCTTTTGAAATGGTCCATAGAGATAAGCCAGTTTGGCGTGACTTATGCACCTCGAACCGCGATTAAGGGACAAGCGTTAGCCGACTTTATAGTTGAACTAACCTTCCCTCAAAATCCAACGAGAGGGCTAGATCACCCATGGCATCTTTACGTGGATGGCTCGTCAACAAATCTGGCCTCGGGGGCAGGAATAGTGCTTATCAGTCCCGACCGGCAAGTTTTCACTTCGACAGTCAGATTTGAATTCATGGCTACTAACAATGAGGCAGAGTACGAGGCCCTCATTGCAGGTCTTCACTTGTCATTAGCAGTTGGAGTTAGACAACTCCAAATTTTTGGGGACTCCCAGCTCATTGTAAGCCAAGTACGAGGCGAATATGAGGCCAGAGATGAGCAAATGATCGAGTATCAACGAATAGTTGCACACTTGGTATCCCAATTAGACCAAGTGTTTATTCAACAGATACCGCGAACAAGCAACACACAAGCTGACGCCCTGGCAAGATTAGCAACAAGTAATGGGCCGGCAGACTTGACGGACATTGTCATTACCAAAAAAGTTCAACCATCAACAATGGACTATGAAGTAAATCAAATAGTCGAGAACAACGACGATGACGATTGGAGAATTCCTATAGCAAAATACTTAAAAGACGGGGAGTTACCAAGCAACTCATTTGAAGCTCAAAGAATTAAAAAACAGGCAACCAGATATACTCTGATAGATGAACAACTTTACAAAAGAGGCTTCTCACTCCCGTTACTCAAGTGTTTGTCTAGGGGGCAAGGAAGGATAGTCCTGGAGGATATACATTCTGGAGTTTGTGGAAATCACACTGGGGGGCAAGCTTTGGCCTACAAAACTGTAAGGCAAGGTTACTATTGGCCAACCTTACGGAAAGATGCAATCCAATTAGCCAAGGCTTGCCACCAATGTCAGGTTTTTGCTCCAAGCATTCATGCCCCTGCCCAGGAGCTTGTATCGGTTTACAGCCCATGGCCATTTGCAAGATGGGGGATTGACATTATTGGCCCTTTCCCGGCAGGAGTGGGAAATGTTTGATTTGCCGTCATAGCAGTCGACTATTATACAAAGTGGGCAGAAGCAAAGGCCATGGTGAAGATTACACAGCAAAACATGATCAACTTCATATGGCAGAACATCATCTGTCGCTTTGGAATTCCACGAACAATCGTGACAGATAATGGCCCACAGTTTGATGGAAAGGAATTACGAGATTTCTGTACAAAATGGGGGATCAGGAAACACTATTCAACTCCCTATCATCCCCAGTCAAACGGGCAAGTTGAAGCTGTAAATAAGATCATCAAGCATACATTGAAAATACGTCTGGCAGAAAGCAAAAGCAGCTGGTCAGAAAAACTCCCGGAAGTCTTGTGGGCATATAGAGTTTCTCCCAGGTCAAGCACCGGAGAGACACCTTTTGCAATGGCTTTCGGAACAGAGGCGGTAATACCAATTGAATTAAAGACTGACACAGTCAGGACAACCAGCTTTGATGAACAAACAAATCATTCTGCCTTAGCCACAGAGGCAGATTTGCTCGAAGAAAGAAGATTACACGCTGAACTAAAGAATGCCACGTACAAGCAAAGAGCGGAGCGTTACTATAATTCTCAAGTCAAGATAAGAAAATTCGAAGTTGGTGACCTCGTTCTAAGAAAAAAGCTTGCCCCACCTCCAGGCATATTTGGCCCGACTTGGGAGGGCCCATACAGGGTAACAGATAGGTTACCCAATGGAACATATGACATAGAGGACTTAGATGGCAACTCGGCCCAATATTCCTGGAATGCAGCTAATCTAAGGAAATACTTTCAGTAGGCGACCAGTTCTGCTTCGTGAGAAAGTGAAGTTAAGATAGGCGAGCTACTAAGTCCATTGGGCGAACTGGAGTGGCAGAGATACAAGATGGGTCCAAAAAACTTGCCTAATTTTTTGAAATTTTTCACCAAGTATAAATGGTCGAACAAAGATGAATTGGGTCAAGTCTGGTCGCATGCTGGGATGTTAGTATCTTGTGATAATTTCATTTCCTCTTAAGAGTTTAAAGATGTCTTGACAAATTGTATAGTAGTCGAGCAACTCTGACTCTTGGTGTAATTTATGTTTTTAATAAGTTGGAAGCTTAAACATTGTTTCTGTCGAGCAAATCCAACCTAGCTAGTGCAGGGTTACATTCTTGGTCGCGTTTATACTTGTAATTTTTAAATGTTTGTTCAATATTAAGTTGTTCGTTCGAAATAGAAGTGTGAGCTCAAGGCGCAAGTTGATTATACAACCAAGCCCATTGAAGGCTGTTCGTTTTTAAATGGACATAGCCTAAGGCCAAAAGCCCATCAAATCCTAAGGTAAAAAAAAAAAAAAAAAGGTTCTTAAGGAACAAGGCCCAACTACATTAAGATTGTTGAAGCACAGAAAAAGATGCAAAGAACAATTAGTGTAAGATAAAAGATGAGCAAGTAAGCGAAATATATCCATTGATGATAAGGCTTAATCGCCCAAAAATTACAAAAGGATGAACAACAACAAAAAAGAAGTACAAGTTCCTAGCTAATCCTGTCCGCTAAGATCCTTGTCCGGCAGGAGGAGATATGTTGTCATCTTTAGGGTCTTCAAGTGGAGAGCCTTCAATGGCAGGATCAACTGGGACCACTTCAGTTAGCTCAGCAATCAATCCCTCAGCATCAGCACGCTCCCTTAGAGCTCTTTCACTTTGATCGGCAGGAAGGATTTGCTCGCCCTCCGCAGCATCGCCCTCTTCTTCCTCGTCCTCGGCAGGACTTGTGATAATTATCTCGGGACCAATGAAGTCGAGCTTGATCCCATATTCAGACAGGTCGCCAATTTGCAGAGTTGTGCCCGGAGCAGGAGGGTTAGATTCAACAAAATTGCACAACTCCTTGCCGATCTCTTCAACAACTTCGGCAGCCTTGAATTCATGGGCAATACGGATGCTCTCCGCATAACCAGTTACGTAACCAAGAATCGAGCTCACCTCCATCTTAGGAATAAGTTCCTCTTGGGTAATGGAGTTGGCGAGCTGAATTTCAAGGTCCGCAATTTTGGCCGTTGCCTCAGTCGCGAATTTCTCGGCGACCTCTTTCTGCTGCTGAGCGCGAGCAAGTTCTGCTCGCATGTGCTCGACTTCGGCCATCTTGACCTTCAGCTCCTCGGAGACTTTGACGTGCAGGTCCAAGGCACGTTGCTCGCTAACCTGATGAGCTTTGGCTTTATTCTCGAGGTCGGCGATAATCTTCTTCGCCTCAGCCTTAGCGTCATCACGCTCTCTGGCAATACGGCTGACCGTGGCCGCATGCTGGCGTGAGTCCTTCTCAAGGTCCTCCACCTGGTCGACCAAACGTTGCACGGCCGCCAAGGTGTTTCCCGCCTCGACAAGACACAAACGGCCATTATCACGAGGCGCTTGTGCCTTGACGGTCTCATTTAGCTCCTTGGTCCAGCTACGAGCAACGACCTCAGAGGCGCGGCGGACAAAAGAGTCTGGGATTTCGCGCAGGTTGGTCGGCACCTTTGAGCAGGCGAAACGATGCACCAGGTTAGATCGCCCTGGATACTGCTCGGGCGAATAGCTGAAAAGAAATTTTCCAATTAAAAAAAAAAATGCTAAGTGTCCTGGGCGAGCAAGGTTATACCTGTCAAGACGACCTTTATCCCAGCCAAGGTAGGTGGGGTCAGATGAAGGACCAGATCCTTCACGAGTGGTGACGACCAAAGCTTGCTCGCCAGGACGCTCCACTGAAGGGGTTTGCTCGCTGTCGCCTTCAGATGGTCGGACAGCCACTGTCACCTTTTCTTGGGCAGTCTTGGTTCGTTTGACTGCCCTTTCAGCCTCAGTAACGGGAGTGCCATCTCCACGAAGAAGTCTCTTCGTCCTCGGGACCAGTGTCTTGGGCGGACTCGCTACGGGGGCGGGAGGCTGAGCCGAACTCGACCCTCCGGTTTGCCGAGGGTCTCCTTTTCCACCTTTGGCCGCGAGGGCGATGATCTTGGAGAGGGGATCCGACTTCTTGCATCCTTTTTTGGTCGGCATCTCCCAGACACGGTTATCAAGCTCTAAGAAGGAAGGGTGAAGCACAACGGAGGCGAGCTGATCTGTAAGGGACAGGAAAACAAATTAATACCAAGTATAAAATCGATCAGATCTGCTCGCCCAGCATGAAGATACTTACCCTCTGGGATACGAGCTAGAGCCTCGAGATGGTGAGGGTAGGTCGTGAGATGAGCAACTCGCAATGTGTCCTCGGAGAAGAGGTGGCCAATGCTTCGATCTTCTCGGCGACGAAGGGCGATCAAACACGCAACGAACAGGAATAGATCGCTTATGCTATTCTTCACAGTTCGCCACCCCAAGTTCTTGGGACCTGAAACAAAGGGAAAAGAGAATTAAAATTAGTCCAACCACTTCAAAGATATAGAAGAGGTAAGACTCACGCTTTAATTCCCTAAACTCCGCCGGAGTCTCAATTCGTTCAGAACCCCCTGAAGAGCGAGTAGAAGCACGCCAGTCGCCTCCGATCCAGAACCAGTCATGCTTCCAATCCCGCACTTTCCCAGGAATATCCTCGACAAGTTTTTGCCCTGGTCGCGCCTTCAGATAGTACCAGCCCGCCTCTTCCCCAGTGCAGCCGGTTATCGTCATTAGGTAGCCAACCTCCTCGGCGGACAGCCTGTTGGGATACCCCTCCAGAGCGAACATTACCATCAGGGCCATCAGATTTATCCACCCAACGGGAGTAAGTTGGGTGATAGCCAAGTTCACGTCATGTAGAAATTGGCCGACCAAAGGGTGCAACGGCAATGAAACTCCAGCATTTAGGGTGGCAAGGTTGATCGCCGTCAATCCGCGTGGTGGGCGATCAGCTCTGTCGTCCACCAAAGGAGCATACATTGGGATATCGAAGGGAATCTTGTAATCCCTCCGAATCTCGATCAAATTCTCCTCAGTAATGGCGGATACGATACAGCTCGCTGCGAACTCGGTCGCTTTAAGTTTCCGCACTCCGCGAGCAGGAAAGACGAAGCGATTGGAGTGCTCCTTTTCGTACTCATTCCAGTCGACACGGCGAGCAAGCGCGACTGGAACCCGATGCTCGATCAATCTGGGCGCGGGGAGGTTAATATCCTTGAGATAGGTCCAAGTCAGTTCGTCAAGGTTCACCGGCTGAAGTACCTCGACTTCTTCATCCTCGTCTTCATGGAGGTCCGAGCTCGTCTCTTCTAAGAGCTGGCGAGCAGGTTTTGCTCGCTCCTCTCTTTCCCCGGAGGGATGGGCTCCAGAATTGACCGAGCGTGCAACCGAAGCCGCCTCGGGATCAGATTCCAAATTAACTATAGGCAGATTGTCTTCGACGGGCCGTTTTTCGGGATTCCGGGGAGGAAAAGAACCGGTCTCTGAGTGCGACGCCATCGAACAAGTTGAGGGAGAGATGTTAGGGTTTTGCAGATTCCGGCAAGGGAAGAACACGGCGGCTCGGAATTTTCCACGGCGGAGTAGGAATTCTCGGTGAATCAAGAACGCACACGAAACAAGAAGAGAAGAAAGAGAAGAAAATAAGCAGAGAAAAAACTACCTTGACGTTGCTCGAAGATCGCCGGAATCTGGAAACGTCGCCGGAAATTTGAAAGAGGGAAAAAAAGAGAAATTCGCGCTTAAGAAACAATGTGAAAATGAAAAAAACGAAGAAAAGTTTCCTTTTATACTTCTGGAAAAACGGGGTACCGGGCGAACAAAATTGAAAGTGGAAGGACCAAATTGCAAATTCTGGGCGCGTGCAGCACCTGTCCGACAAAACGGGAAGGCGCGTCTCCTCGGGATTGTGTGCGCGTGGGCGGTAGCAATCATTCCGCCCACGTCACATCTCGAGCCGTGCACAGACCTTGGGATCCCAACCGTCCCCGACCCGAGTCTGCTCGACCAATGTTGTCCGCCCGTGAAAAGCTGCTCGCCCCAGAGACATTCTTGCTCGCCTTAGTGACACTTAAAAGTTGCCAACCCAAAAAGTGCTCATTCACCATCTTCACAATTTATTGATCGGCAAGGGGGCAATTGTTGATAGGCGAGCAGGATCATCATTTGGGCGACCAGGATTAGCGCAAATCACACAAAATTTAAACTGGAATTAACTCATGATTCACCCAAGACATCCGGCGAGCAAAACCTACATGCGATCAAGACACATAGGCGAACAAAATCAGATCAAAAGCCACATGACGAGCTCAAACGGCATCCAGCCGATCAGATCCAACTACAATGCCAAAATAACAATTAAACAAGATGAAAGACCATCAGAATCAGACTAAAGACTCCTCAAGTACAAGTCCAAAGTGACGAGCAGCTCTAGACTGCGAGCAAGTCCAGTAGATAAGGATAGAATTTAGTTAAGATAAGGTCAAACTAGTCAAAGGACAGGTGTCGAGCATGCAGACTTGGTCGGCCAAAGGACGTGCCACCTCCTGCAGGGCAAAAGTCTATAAATACTTAGATTTTTTCAGCTAATAAACAAGCACAAATTATTATACACGTCCAAACTTCGATTATGAATCTAAAGCAGCTCGATTAACTTATAATCGAACTTAAACACGTAAGCTTTCAAACGATTCTAATCCACCTAAATCCGAAATTTCGTATTCACTAATTACGTTAGTGATCAATCACACGTAATTGTTTGATGATCAATTAACCATCTAAAACAACCATTAATCTTCAAAATCAAAACTGATCGTCAACAATTTTGAGGAGGGTATTAATAATATTAGTAGTTATAAAAACGGTTACTTTACTTATAGAGTTGTTAAGTATTATAGTTTTTTATATTTTCCAGCTATAAGGGAGTTGAGGTAGTTACTTAATGTATCTATAAATACCTTGTAGTTCTCCTCATTATAACACACTTTTTCCATCTATTTCAATATGAAAAGTATTACTTACTGTTCAATATGATTGAATAGCTGACTGGATATTTTCGCTGGCTTTGACCAAGGACGAATCTTGATATTTGGCTAGTCATTTTACATTCATAATTATAACGCAATTATATAATCTCAAAAAAAAATCTCTTTGTCACGCAATAAATTTATCATGAAGAAATTGTACTCAAATTAAAGAATATTAATATAAATTGAAGTATAGTACATATAATACTCCTATGAATGAAAAAATAGAATTAAGTGAACATTAAAAAATAAGTAAGAGTAAAGATAGTGACAAATATTTAATATAATAGCATTAATGAGTTTTAAAAATGATATGAAAATTTTATCATGAGATGACCACAATAAGAAAGATGGAGAAGTTTTTGTAGGATACAAATAGTGAAAAATATTTGTAATATAGTAAAACTGTTTTAATTAATACTCTTTAATAAAATAATTAATACATTTCAATCAATATCCTTTGATAAATAAATAAACTAATATCATTTAATATTCAAACAAGTTTCATGTGAAATTGGCTCCCATAATATTTTCTCACCCATCAAAGAGGAAAACAACTTTTCAGGGTTTGCGGATAATACATATCAGTTTTCCAGGAAGGCATCCTATCATCGGAACAGCTTTTCTCAAATCCCTGTTCACATTGGATATCATTTTTTGGTTAAATTATTTGTAATTGGTTGTCTAAATTGTGATTCTTTTCATTAAGGTAGTGAGATTTTATTCCTGCGAAAATGTAAACAAAAAGAAAATTGTGACTCAATACGACAAATTGCAATGAAAGTGGAAAAGTGGCATTTCTATTTTGAATAAAGTGAGTTAAATTTTTTAATATATCACTAGTATTGTACCCGTGCGATGCACGATTATCAATTATAAAATATATGTGTAATTGAAAATAATTTTTTAAATGTATAGAGTAATATATATATATATATATGTGTGTGTGTGTGTGTGTGTGTGTGTGTCAATTGTGAATTACTTTTATCAATTATTCTATATGATAGGTCGTAGGTAAGCAAATGTAAATTTCACATTGATGTTAATTTAATCTTCCATTGCACACAATACAAAATATATTTTGAATATTTTGGCGTTATAGTGCAATGTACGTAAGCAATTAAAAAATTCACATTGATGTTAATTTAATCTTCCATTGCACACAATACAATTTTTTTTTGGATATTTTGGTGTTATAACCTACCTGTCTTTTCTAATATAAAAAATACACTCTAAATATACATGTTTATGGATTGTATCTCTAATATCCAATACCTAATTCATAACTACCATAAATTCTACATGTAATTAAATAAAATGTGAATTATAATATAAGAGAAAAATTTATGTGAATTTGTCTCACCATAAAACAATAGCACTTTTAAAACAATAACACTTTTCAATGAAATGTTATCATTTTTCAAAATTTAACTTTAAAATGATAGTTTTTTTTTTTAAGTGATACAATCTATAACTATATAATAACAAACTCTTATTCCTTTTTTAGAAACTTTTACTTTAGTCAAAATTTTAGTTACTAAATATGTCGATGAAACTCTTCTACTTCTCATGATTGAAAAAAAGGATATATCTTTATTGGGGTATTCATAGAGTCCTTCTATTTAATTGCTTTTAAATGGTTTCACATTCATGCATTTGTGTAGAATGGGTATATATAGAGTCAAATTGCTCTTATATAAAAGGTTTCACGAGCATGCAATTGTGTTGAAGCGCTTCCACTGCTGGCATTTTCTTGCTCAATTTTCGCTTTCGTTCATCATAATCTACAAATCTTTATTTCAATTCATTTTAGCTTACCATGTGTAAAATTAATATTTAATTTTGTAGATTATGATGAACGAAAGCGCAAATTGAGCAAGAAAATGCCAGCAGTGGAAGCGCTTCAACACAATTGCATGCTCATGAAACCATTTATATAAGAGTAATTTGACTCTATGTATACCCCTTCTACACAAATGCATGAATGTGAAACCATTTAAAAGCAATTAAATAGAAGGACTCTATGAATACCCCAATAAAGATATATCCTTTTTTTTTTCAATCATGAGAAGTAGAAGAGTTTCATCGACATATTTAGTAACTAAAACTTTGACTAAAGTAAAAGTTTCTAAAAAAGGAATAAGATTTTGTTATTATATAGTTATAGATTTTATTTCACTGAGAATTTTCATATCCAACTGTATCTACCGTTATTTAAAAAAAAAAAAAGTAATACAGTTGTCGTTCAATTTATTTATTGGATTTGAATAAGAATATTTGATTGAATTATAATTTATTAAAATTCCTAGTTCTAATGTATTGTTTTCTTTATTGGTGGATAAACTAAATAATAAAGAAAATATGATGTAAGCAGAAAAGAAAAGGAGAATGATTTCAATTTTTTTTCACAAAAGTATTATAATTTTATTTGCTTAAAAATGAAATATTTTCATATGTATCTTGAAGGATATACTTTATACCATTTTCATCCCTCTTTGTGCTATTTTTTATGTTTCAATATGTATTCCACCACCCGAATCTTTAACACAAAGACCCAAAATTATACTCCCTCCGTCCCCAAACTTTCTTCCCACTTCTTTTTGTTGAATAATTTAAGAAAGTGTATTTGTTTAAGAATTTTATTTTCATTTTAAAAATATGCAAAGTATTGTGAAACAAATAAAAAAGAAAAAAGTGAAATTTATTATGGAACGAAAAGAGTATATGATACATAGGGTGAAACACAAAAATAACATAAATCATACTGCTTGGCTTTTTTTTCTTTCTTTTTTTTTTGACGGAATTGTTTGGCTTTTAACTTTGAGCTTTTTGTCCAACTTCTATCTTCACTTGCTAGTTGCTACATATAGTTATTAAAGGCGCGCTGCACCAAACGCAACTGCCAGCACCTCTCAATATTGAGGTGAGGCGCAAATACATGAAAGTTCTTTTTCTTTTTTAAGTAAAAAATATATTTTGAAGGTAAGAATAACATAAAATTTACTGAAATAATTTTTGTAATTCTTTTTTAATATTGACCGTTTATTAATTTAATGATGGAAGGATTTGGTTTTCACACGATGTGGAGGGGTGGATCATGGAATGCTTATCTACTGCATCGGCCTCTGTGTTGATTAACGGGAGTCCCACTGGCGAATTCGTTTGGAACGAGGCTTAAGACAGGGAGACCTGTTGTCACATTTCCTCTCCTGATTGCAGCTGAGGGCTTGATTATATTGTTGTCAAAAGCAACGGAGTTAGGGGAGTTCACAGCAGCTGAAATTGAGAGTAAAAAAGTTTGAATTTCTCACCTCCAATTTGCGGACGACACCATTATTATGGGGGTAGCATGTCTGGAGAATGCTCGTTCAATGAAACACGTTCTGAGGAATATGGAGATTCTTCCGGGTCTCAAGGTGAATTTCGATAAGTATGGATTGTTGGGTGTGAATGTAAGTAGCACAAAGTTGCAAAGCATTCTTGGCTGTAAAATTGAAAGTGTCCCGTTTAAATATTTGGGAATCAAAGTGGGAGGCAATAACAAGGAGGCCAGCATTTGGGCTGACGTGGTAAGTAAAATTCGAAACAGAATTCGGAGTTGGGAAGACAAAAATCTCTCATTCGAAGGCAAAATCACTTTGTTAAACTCAGTGCTCTCATCCTTACCTTTATATTACCTATCCATGTATAAGATCCCAAAAAAAATCTTGAGAGAGATAGTTAGTTTGCAAATGAATTTTTTTTTTGGGGGTGGGGGTGGGGGGTGGGGGAGGGTGAGTGTAAAAAAACACCGTGGGTTGAGTGGAGTGTGTTGTGTAGTTGTGTAAAGAGAAACAACTGGGAGGCTTAGGGGTAAAGGATTTAGCTGCCTTCAATGGGGCCCTTCTAGGAGAGTGGGTGTGGAGTTTTCTTATTGAAAAAAATAGCTTTTGGGTCAAAGTAGTAGAATCCAAATACAGGTCTTCCTGGGGAAGGGGAGGGGGGGCTGCCAATAGGAGGGGAGAGAGGGGTTTATCTTGTTGGTGGAGGGATGTAGTAAATAACACTTCGGGAGTAGAGGGAGAATGGTTCTGAGGGGAGGGGGGGAGTCATAAGGGAGTTAGGGGATGGCCGAAATACATATTTTTTGGGAGGATGTGTGGGTCGGAGGAGAAAAATTAAAATCTAAATTTTCTAGATTATATTGTCTTAGTCTAGAGAAAGATGGGTTAGTTGGGATGATGGGGGGATGTGAAGGGGGTAATTGGTGTTGGAAATGGAAGTGGAGGAAACAACTTCGTCATTATGAACTAACTATGCTTAATATTCTTATCTTAACCATTGGCAGTTTTGAACCAAAGGAAGGCACTCCGGATAGATGGACATGGAGATTCAGCTCAAAAGGAATGTTTACAACAAAAGAAGCATACAAGGAGATCATGGCAAGGAGAGAAACAACAAAAAATCAAAGATCGCACGTCCGGGGATTCAAGGTGATATGGAGCATTTTCGCCCCAGTCAAAGTGGCGGCGCATGCATGGAGAGTACTTCACGACAGGCTACCTTCAAAGACAAATCTTGCAAGAAGGAACATCCTCAACCCAACAACGCATACAAGGTGTACATTTTGTGACGAGCAGGAAGAATCAAGTAAGCATCTATTTTTTGAGTGTAACAAGACATGTAAAGTTTGGATGGAGATAATACATTGACTAAAAATCACAACGGTACTCCATTCGGATGCAAATCAGAATCTTCTGGCTCTTTGCAACATGCTACAAGGAAAGAGAGGTAAAAGCATTGTTGTAACTATTTGGCTTGGTATGGTGTGGATCCTTTAGAAGAGGAGGAATGATGTTATTTTCAGAAATTGTGAACCACATTTAGATAGGGTGGTGGATGAGTTAAAAGCGAGAGTGTGAAGTTGGTTATATGTTAAGTATTTGAAATGTTCTAGATATAGCTTTGATGATTGGATCTCGAAACTTAAAATGGTAATTGGTAGTTGAAGTGAAAGTGTAAGCTCGGGTATTTCTTATACCCTTTTATTTTATAAAATCTTTTTTCTGATAAAAAAAAATTGCTCAATTCTTTAAATTTTTATCTTTGTTAGAAAGGCGCGCACCTAAGGCGCTAGGCAAGCTGTTGCGCTTAGGTGCGCCTTGGAGCCTTAATAACTGTGACATTTATAAATGTGATTCCACTGAGTTTAGTAATATTTATCATTTATTTATTAAAAAAGCATATACATGCGCGGGTTTTGTTTTAACGACTATTAAATTTTATTCAATTAAATTGAATATTTTTAAAGAATTGCATTGATATCTATATGATTCAATTCCAATTTACCATGTCCAATATTTATCTAACAACTGACTTTAGGTACTGTATACTCATTAAAATCAACTAAGCGTAGCATCAAAAAGATAATGAACGTGTGAATGTGTGTATATATAGGGTCCGTTTGATAGCCTATATTAGGCCCATATAAAGGTAGTACATATATGTAATAGGGCCTTATATGGGTGTTTGATACCCTATATAAGGCCCGTCAAAATAAAGTCAGCCCTACATAATTATACGGGTTAATTAACGGGCTTTCAGATTTCCTTTTACAAATGAAGTAATGGCCTCCCCCCTGTATAACAACTCCATACATTATTTTGAAGAGCCCAAATTCCCAAATACCCCCATCTGCCTCTTCTCTCTCTAGCCGATACCTTTCTTTCTTCTCTAGATCGATCCTCCTGCGATCACTCACTCGGGAATCTGCCGCACCAAGGAAGCATTTGTTGAGTAGCCGGAGTGGTTGGGTTGCGGCCATTATTTCCGATCTGTACATCTGAGTCCATCGTCGACCACCGAAGCGAACCGCCCGTCGACCACAGCCGAGCATTGCCAGCCGTCCACCGTCGACCAACGCCAGCCGTTCGTCGTCGACCTCCGCGTCTTGTCCAGGTTCACCGTCGGCCCTAATTTTTTTCAAGTTTTTGGCATGAAATTGTTCCTTATAGATGTCGAAGCATGGTTTATTGTTTATGGGTTAGTACAATTTTTGGTTGTATAACAGAAGGAAAACATTTTTGGGGGGAAATTAGAAACTCTACAACAGGGAAACAAATTGAATCCGAAAAATTTCATTTTCTGTTACACAAACCGAGCTTAGAGGTGAACTATTGACAGATCTCAGTAGATGAAAATTCAGCATTCACCAATTTAGGGATTTATTACAGAAGTATTATTCAATGACCGCACAAGAATCAAATAACTTCATAATCAGGGGAAACCTTTTTTTTTTGGGGGTAATTCAGGATTGTGTAGTGAAATTATAATGTTGATTCGGTTGTGAGTAGTCTAGACACAGCTTTCTTTTTCTTGTGCTGACTTTTGTAGATTTTCACAGAAAATGTATTGTGCATCAATACCTGTCTGTTTAAAAATTGTGTCGTACTTAATGTGTTATTTTATAGCGTATTTAAAAACATTTGGGAATTGTGAATGATCTTGCAATCAATATCTTGTATAGCTGCCACCTCAGGTAGTCTTGTTGATTCAAGAATTTCACCAATAAATTGTTACTGATAGAAGTTAAGAGGGAATTAATTAACTAGCTCTTTGAACAGTTTTAAGCAATAAATTAAATCATTTATAATGATTCACCAATCGTATAAATTTTCTGTAATGGTGGTTGGATGAGGAATATATAGACTGATATTTTGTTGTGAAGAGTTAGCAGAATAAGATGCTACTATATATATTGTTGAGTTTTCTGTTTCACAGAATCGATCTTAGAAAATTATTAAAAAATGTGGATAATTATTAAAAAAGCAGTGAAAATAGGTGGAAAAAATCTAAAACATCAAAATTTGTGGCAAAGCAAGTCACCGTGAAGATACCATTTTGATGGTAGAAAAAGCAGTGAAAGTAGGGAAGTTTCGATAAATAAAAATAAGTAAAAATCTTAGCATTCATCTAAAATGACAGAAAATCTGGCAGGGGAAGTTTCGTTAAATGAAACATTATTTTACTGAACATACAATTAGATGGTGAATATGCATGTAGTAGGGTTGAATGGCTAATAGGCATGTATTCATTTGATTGGATTTGTATTGATATTGGACATGTTTTGTTTGATTTTGATGAACTACTTTACAAATGCAGATCAATTTTGCTTGTTCCATGATTTTAAGTTCTACTATGAGATCTCTGTTGTGCATATTGGTGGAAGAAATAATGTTTCACAATCTCTTAATTGCTATATTGGTAGTCATCATTAATAGACGTAACAATAGAAATGTGAGGAGACGCCTATGTACTTGGGATATGATAAGTAAAATTCCCCAACAAATAATTAGGCTTGATAGATTGTACTGAGATAGGGATGCAGAGTGTGTTGCAAATATACGAATGGACCGAAATACTTTCGGCCGATTGTGTTATATACTAAGGGAATCAGGAGGATTAAGAGATAATAGATATGTGTCTGTTGGCGAACAAGTGTCAATGTTCTTAGGGATATTGGGGCATCACAAGAAGAATAGAACTGTTGGCTTTGATTATGAAAGGTCTGGACAAACCGTTTCTCACTACATGCATGTTGTATTGAAAGCTATTTTAAAACTACATAAAACATTTCTAGTGAAACCTGTTCCGATCCCGGAAGACTCAACAAACCCCCGATGGAAATGGTTTAAGGTAATTTATCTCATTCAGTAGAAGTGAATCTTAGTACTTATGAAAACATAATACACAATTGTACTTTTGTCTTTGCACTAGGGTTGTCTAGGAGCTCTAGACGGTACTTATATTGATGTTCAAGTTGCAACCACAGATAGACCTCGATATAGGACAAGAAAGGGTCGTATTTCGACTAATGTCCTAGGGGTATGTGATACAAATATGAGATTTGTATATGTTCTTCCTGGTTGGGAAGGATCAGCTGCGGATTCTAGAGTTCTTCGGGATGCTATAACCAGACCAAATGGATTTAAAGTTCCAAAGGGTAAATTCAATAGAAATTTTTTATTTATATTTTCATTTTTACTATTTTAAAGTAGTGACACTAAAAAAATAAATTTTTTTATATTTTAGGAAATTACTATTTGTGTGACAACGGATACCCGAACTGTGAAGGTTTTCTCGTACCTTATAGGGGGAACATGTACCATTTGAGTGAGTGGGGCCCAGGAAGTTCAAGACCTACAAACCCCCATGAACATTTCAATATGAGACACACTAGAGCCCGTAATATAATTGAACGTGCTTTTGGTGTCTTGAAAAAGCGGTTTGGTATTCTAGCAAGTCCATCCTTCTACCCTATCAATGTCCAAGTTAGACTTATTACAGCGTGTTTTCTTCTCCACAATTTCATAAGGTCTGAAATGTCGGTTGACCCTATTGAGGAACAGCTTGACAATGAAAATGAAGGCGAAAATGACTTGGACGGTGTAGATGTTGTTGAAAGTGTTGAATCATCGCCCGAGTTCAACCAATGGAGAGAACAAATGGCTTTGTCTATGTGGAATGAATGGAGAGCTGGATTATAATTTAGTTGTTTGATTATCTAATTTGTTTTTAATAATGTATGGATAAGCAGAATTTTTATTTGTTTTAATTATGTATGGATGTTGTTTAATTATGTAACTTGTTCTGAATAATATTTGGATATCAATCATTTCTGTTTTATGCGGTATTTTTTATGATAGTTTTTTTAAAATTTAAAATTGACTGCCCAACTATATTGTATCAGTGCAATGACAACTCCCCAGTGTTTATGTGGAAGTGGTCCTATGATCGTTAGGTGTGCTGGTAAAGACAGGCAGCACCCGGGTAGATTCTTCTATGTTTGTCCGGCTAACAAGTATCATGAGAATCGTTTTATTTGGTGCGATGTCCATCACAAGGATGATCCACCCGAATTGGTCCCTAAATTTCTTGCTTCTCAAACGTGGAAACCTCCATCATCATCTACTAGTTCATTTACGAGTGCAACTAATATACATAGCAGAAATCTTCAGGGTCGCCGAGTTAGTGAAGAGGTTTATAGCGATTCATCCCGTGCATCACATTCAATTGACAATTCTTGGAATTTTGTCAGCGATCATGGTACTCCATCAAAATTTCTAATTTGGTTGTTGGTTGTAATTTTTATAATATTTGTGTTGTTTGTTGCTATGTTGTTGGGTTTCATAGTGGGCCGGTCTGTTTAAGAGTTGTAGTTATTTAATGCAAAACTTGGATGTTATTTTATTCTAAACTTGTCAAGACAACAACCTAGTTAATGATTATGTTTATTTTTAATTTTTTTTATTCAATTCTGTATACTTGAGTATTTTACAATGTATGGTTGTATTGGTGAACAAATTTAATATTCACGCATCCAAAAAAACGGTCAAAATCTACTCAATTATTGAATGTCCTTTCAATGTATAAAAAGTAGAACCCTAAAAACTAGCCTGATTTGTAATTTCAAACTTGGATTTCGAGTTTATAAAAAGACTAAATGTTGTACAACGGTCACATGATAACTCCAAGGTAAAGATAAATTTCTCAGATTCCGGTGTATTATGAAGAGTGGAATATATACTGTTCACTCAGATCCTCCTGCAATTTGAACAGTAGAATATATTGTTTACTCATATTCCCGTGAATTGTGAACATAAATATTTATATGTGTAGTCTACTTTTTGTGATGGATCAATTTGGAGTTTTCTAAGCAGGTGTGTGGAATTGTGTCCAGTTTTCCATCTATTTAAACGTAACACGGTTCATTGTTTTTCACTCACCAGCAACCTTAGTCCAGTTCGACCAATTCATATAATTTCTAATATGGATTTCTCTCAAATTCCCCCTCAAAAAACCTTACTTTATGATGCCACTTGGAGCTACGAAATGGATCATGTGTTCGTTAATGCTTTGGTTCTTCAAAAAAATTTAGGTCGTTGGTATGGAAGAACCGAGGTTAACTTCAATGCAACTGTTACTGCTATTGGAGTGGTGAATGAAACCTTATCCAAGAGGCTCACATGGAGTGATGGTATGGAGCGACTTACTCAACTTGAAAATCGCTATGACCTATTCAAGTCGATTACAGAACATCCTCGTGTACGGTGGGATCGAGATGAAAATACTCTACATACATCTGCTAACATATGGGCTCGCATTATTAGGGTAATCCTTGTATCTTTTTATGTTTTTGTAAAATTTTCTTGTTTAAAATTTAGTCTAACGAACTTTTACTTTCTCAATTTTTCATGTAGGAGAACGATTTGGCAAAAGCCTACGTCCATCATGGGGACCCTGAGTATACGAAACTTCGTTTCCTCTTTGCCAATGAAGGAGAGCTTGGTCTCCTCCACCAAATTAGAGTGCCTGAGCAGTTTGTGGTCCCTAATCCGACTGTGGAGGTAGTCAACATACCTGATAGTCCTAACTTTGCCAATAACACCGTTCAGGAAAATCATGTACCAATTGTGATATCTGATGATGATTGCCCTACTTCTCCAAAATCACGCACTCGTCGTCCTATTTGTGTAAGGTTGTTTGATGAACCACATCCCACGTCAGATGAGGAGTGTGAACCACCACTAGAAATACGACCAGTCCCGCCTTATATCCCTAAAATTCCTAAACGAAGCCTTGCTAAGCCCAAATTCCCTCGTTGGCCTGGTTCGTCATCAAGCAGTGCTAGAGAAGACGACAACTGAGAAGTCTCCATTATGGCCATGCGTCTACCTATGTTGCTTAATTAAGTCATCTATTTTCCTGTAATGTTTAATTATGTAATCGTCGTAGTAAAATGATCATCTTAGGCTCTGTTTGGCTACATGTATCCGTTTTAACTATGTTCTGTATTTTGTAATGACTTTATAAATTTGCACCTCCATGTTGGGTTTTGAAATGTAGTTGTACCACTTAGAGTTTTCTAAAAAATGCTTTCCATAGACCTATCTTGTCATTTTCCTATTTCATAGCTAAGAAGGATATGCATTCAAGTAAAATCTTTTGTGCAGATTGCTTTCTTGTGCATTAATGAGACAATTGCCTGAAAAGTAAAAAATGTTGTCCATAGACCTATCTTGTCAATCTCCTGTACGATATCTAAGAAGGATATGCATTCCATTATTATTATAAAGCAGATTATTTTCTTGTGCATTAATGAGACATTTGCCTTAATAAAAGTAAAAAATGCTTTCCATAGACCTATCTTGTCAATTTCCTGTACAATAGCTAAGAAGGATATGCATTCAATTAGTATTAATAAAACAGATTCCTTTCTTGTGCATTAATGAGACATTTGACTGAAAAGTAAAAAGTGCTTTGCATAGATCTATCTTGTCAATCTCCTGTACGCATGTGACTATCCCTCTTCTATATAATGTTCAACAACAACAGCTAACTCATTCAAATATTTATCTTCTATTTCAATGGAAAGATTGAGGCAAGAGGATTTCTTGTACGGGCTGGAGTGGAACAAATATGTTGACACCACTTTTGCTGAAGCACTTTCTGATCAAGCACTAATGGGGAACTTTCATGCTTCCGGAGGAGATAACACTGATGCGATCGAAACTGCACAACTTGCTGTGAACATGTGTTTTAAGAAGAATTTCAGCTTCAAGGACTGCTGGCGCCAAGCTCATAAGCTGCGAAAGAGATACCGTGTTTTCTCATGGTTACTTTCTGTACCTGGTTTGACTTATGATGAGTCCACAAACCGAATCCATTGCGGTGCAAACCTCTGGCGTACCCTAGTTGAGGTAAGATATCTGTATTATTGGAGTGATAAAAATTGAACTAATTGGTACTAATATTTTTATTGTTGTATTTGATGACAGGTGGATGCTTTTGCTCATGCCTATGCGGTGCACGGTGATCCGTGCTGGGCAGAACTAAAAGTTCTATTTGGCGAGCCATCTACTAGCCCAGCTCAAACCACTGAAATGGTCGAAATCATTGATATCCCGTCTGATGAGGAGGACAAATCGGCTACTGTTCAGCCTACTGTGACTGAGGTCATTGACCTTGAAAGTAATACGATTTCTAGTAATGATACCTCATACTGGAACAAGGTGGCAGACTATCGCGATGATTCTGATTCAACCGACTCCGCTTCGGTGAACACAGAGCCAAGTTCGTCCAACCCAAGTGCATCTCGTGAAAAGAAGAAAGGGAAACATGCTTTTGGCACTGCATTCTGGTCTCGATTTAAGAAATGATTGGTATTCCGAAATGCGATGTCCTTCCGTGAAGTTTATGTATGTGTTATTTCAATTTGAAATAAGTAGGGCAAGTACCTGGGTGATCTTGTTGCTATTTCTAGGAATGTTTGTTAGAATGTATTAAGATGATCTTGTCTACTAATTTAAATTAGAATGTTTGTGTATCTTTATGTAGTATTAGGATGTTCGTGTATAAAGGTCAAAATCTACTCATTATTTTTGTTAAAAAAACCAACATATTTCATAAGATGAGGAGTACATAACAAACATAATTCAATTTAAAAAGACATCATTCTAAATAGAACAACACAATTCATAAAACATCCTACATAATCAAGCAAGTAGTTCAAACATAAAATAGTTAATACATCCACCAACCTAGAAATACGACCCGTCCAACAATAAGTCCAAATCCTAATTAAGTCAAACACATTAAACACCAACAATAAACCACATCACCAAAACTCATCCCCAAAGAGCAAACGGTTCACATAACGAACTTGAGCTTCTTGGGTAAATCCAAGAAACATATCCATCTCGTTGCTATCTTTGGACAGGGCCTTTGACACATCTATCTTTTGGTCCAAGGTCAGATATGGCATAGTGTCGAGCATCCCAAAAATTTCATTCCTTGCCTTTGTACGATCAGACTCGAATCCAATCGCACGGCAAATGTTGTCAAGACGTTCTGCAGATGTAGTAACAAGTTGTCCAAGGACATCAACAAGTGGATCCACAGGACTAGACGTAGAGGATCTCTTCTTTTGAGACGCTTTCATAACCGGGGGGGTTTTTGGTTCAACAGTTTGGGAATCTCCGTCCACGCCTAAGAAGTCTTCAGTTTCCATGTTGTAGTCAGATTGAGCACCAAATGAGTCATGGGTGCCTTGGGATTGGCTACGTCTTGCATCCTCATTCACAAGATTGTTGTACGAGTCGTAGACATTCTCAGCAGTTATTCCGGTTGCCCGATCATTCCCAAAGACCTCAACCCAATCCTCGTACATCGGCCATGTCTTTAGACGCATATGAGCAGCACTTGGATCCCTCTTTTTTAAGACAAATGGAAAAAAAAAAACAGCAACTTAAGCAGTTGTAAAAATTAATGAAATTGAAATGATAATGCAAAGATAAAGATTACCGCTACAGCATCAGCCCATTGCTCATCGTCGCAATCTAGGAGGCAAGTGGTTGTATTGAACCCAATCCCACTACCACGGGAGTCTCCAATTATACCTCGAAGTGTACCATAAGATCTTTTCCATATTATGATCTTGGAGTTGATGTGCGGAAGCGCACGAATGTCAGTCCCTGGTAGTGCTTTTCGCATCATATCCTGAAGCGTTTTCTGATACCCAGGTTTGAAACCGTTCTCACTCTTCCAATTTTTCTTCACTAGTTCTTTTAAGAAATCCATCAAAAGGCGCTCTTCAGTGTCTGTCCAAGCCCTACGAGTGCGGTCCGAGGTCGCTTTCCCTTTCCCTTTGCTTGAACCTTCCATTACTATATAATACAGTTGTGGTCAAAATCAGCAATATACGATCGCATAGAGAAATCAATTGATTTGCTTCACCTTAATCACATTTCATTACTGCAATTGGTAATATGTATATAGGATTGTGTGCAATTCAACATACGACTAATAAAAAACTGATAAGAATCATATCATTTGCATTTATAATAGGGTAAAATCGCTCTCAATTTAAAATATTGCATGTTATTAAATCACTGAATCGCTAATCCAGTCATGAAATAGGCAGATGCTATGAATTGGAATATTCACAAATCAGAATTTCGAATATGCTCACGAAACACAATCCTTACAACTGATAAATTGAAAAAAAAAATTATACAAAAGAAATGCCCTATACATATATATACAAAAGAAATGCCCTATACATACATATTTTCTTCCAACGTGAACCATAGTAAATTGACTGGATTTAAGGCACTAATTTAAGGCACTAACCAGAGAGAGAGCAGTGCTGGACGCGGCGTGGTTGGCGGAGGTCTGACGCGGCGGCGGCGTGCTTAGCGGACGTCTGTGCGGCGGCGGCGTGCGTGCGAGGAACAACCGGGCGTGCGGGAGTCTGACGCGGCGGGGGCTTCGCGAGAGACCTCAACCCGGGGCCGACGACGCGAGAGCCTGAACCGGCGGCGGACGTTGCGGGGAACTGAGGAGGAGGAGGACAAAGCTCGATAGCTCAACGGCGGCGGACGGAAGTCGAGGATTCGGCGCCGGTTCCTTCTCAGCGGAAATTTCCAGCAGTTCTCCTATTTCATTTTTTTTTAATCGACTAAATGATTTCAATTGGGTATGCCCTAATTATATGGGATATTATACCCTATCAAACAAATCCATGAAATAAATAAAACAAGGTTAAAATGGTACTTCTACATGTTATATAGGGTGTTAATATACCCTATCAAACACAATATAAAATTGTATGGACCTGTTTTTACAATCTATCAAACACCTATATTAAGACTCCATATTACATTTCCCTATACTTCTTATACTCCATACTATTTTATATCAATCTACCCTATACAAATAATAACCCCTATCAAACGGACCCATAATGTATGAATTGATGTTCTTAGCAAGGCAGGGTGGCCACTGACAGTAAAGCAAGAACATAATAAGTATCTACTATACTTTATAAAAAGAAAAGACAGTGTTTCTTCTTTACAAATTGGCATATACTGCCTTTTATTTCTTTCCTTTATATAAATACCAACCACTGGTATCCTGAAAGTGGCTCAATAAATCTTTGGGGTGGGTCAAAATTAAAATGTGAGAGATCAAATTCATTAATCAAGTTTATGCAAATCTACTCTATTAATATCTTCTAAACCAACATGATCAAATTAAATTGGAGCTTGGTCTGACAATATAAACTCCGTGATAACATATCATACATGTTATCGTGAAATTTAAATCAGTGAAGTCCAACATGAAGCAGATCTACTTTTGCACAATTAGCCACATAGAACATATTATAAAGTATAAAGATCAATTTGTGGACAGGATATATAAACATGGCAGGTAAGTAAATGCTACACAGGATAAAATACACTAAATTTAGCATTTACTTTAGTCTATTCAGAATCACACGTCTAGGTGTACATAATATACAATCCCATATGTCGCATGAGAAGTTTTATCCCAACCTGACGTGATATTAATTAATTTCATATATCCAACCATAGATTTCTTGTGAGAACGTCAAATGACAAGTGAGACTCTAATACTTCTATATTTTATTAGTAATCATGAGACAATCTCATATAAATTTTCATCAATATCCAAATAAGTATGTACTGGCATGCACAATTGCTTGTAAAATTGCAAAACAATGATATGCTCATGGGGCAGATCTATTGCACCAACATAAAATTGAAAATGATAGTAATATATGAGAAGTAGGAATTAACCTCGAAAAGGGATCAACTGATCATCAAGCCTGTATGATGTTTTCAAGCTATTGAATATAAACATTAAGCAAGACCAGCAGCAGGAGAAGCCACATCGAAGGATCGGTGAGTCATTAGCAAAATCTAATTTTTCAAATGGAGGCTTCGTAAATGAGCCTAATGGAATTATAAGAAAAAACTCATTTATCAAACCTAACAAGTCGAGCTCAAACCAGCTCGTTTATAAATCGAATATCTAACGAGCTAGGCTCGATTCACATATCAACACTAACAGGGTGTATCATTTAAATGAAGGGAATCAATAAAGATCATTACCATATGGATATCACGGGAATAAAAAATTCATATTTCTCAACACTAATTTACATAAAGCATGTAGTTATTCAAACTAGAACATACGAGGCTAAAACATCACATGTTTGCCGTTGTTTCTCTGATCTCTTCCGATGTAATACTCTGTGAAGCGAAAGGAAAAAATATTAAGAGGAAAACAAAATATATCAAAACTTGAGACACAAATGCTGCATATCTTCAATGATATCAACAAAGCAAAATTGTAATTGTAAACACTAAATAGGGTATTTTAACTTTAACTGCACTTTTTTTTTCTTAGTCTTGGGGATAGCTTTTAGATCCCTTAAGTGAAACATTAGAGCATCATGGAATATACCTGGTCCTGTCCAGCAAAATCGTTCTCAGGGGTCAGAAAAAGCATGCAGTGGCACTCCTTTCTGTGAATGCAAGTAAGATTATCAAATTACAGCATTTTAACATCTATAAATAAAAACATACCAAGCAGACGATGATCAAGGTTCAGAACATAGTGATTAAGAATTCCATCTAGCCAATCATATTTCTTGATCACATATTACAAAGCCTGGAAAATAATTGCATCCATTTATTTACTTGAATATTTTAATGTGCCAATAAAGCAATACAAAACCTCTGATGTTTACTAAAGAGATCATCTTAGGATAGTGAAGTCTGTAAGAAACCAGTTATGCTCATGCAACAATGTTTTGAGATAAATGACAACCATAATAACTGAAGGCTTGTGAAGAAACAAGCAGGATAGAAAAAAGAGGAGCAAAGGGCCAGTTAACAGTTAGGAGCAGCAAAACATTCTAGACATGAAAACAACCCGGAAGGCATAGTTTTTAAGGCGATAAGGCGCATCTAGGCGCAAGGGTGCGCCTAGCGCCTAAGGCGCGTGCCTTTCGACCATTGAGCAAAAACACAGAAAATATAGTACATAATCTTAATTTAAACATATTTGCATGCAAATAAATATTAGATTGAAGTTCATAAGCACATAAAAGAGTAATTGACACAAATTAAGGACATAAACTTAAAAAACAAGAAGCCACAAAGTGAAGTGAAGGGTGCGAGACCAGCGGCAGTAGGCGGGACTTGGGAGGAGGGAAAGTGAAAGGCAGGGTTTTGGGTTTTACTTAATTGTTTGTAAACCCTAGGTCCTTAAAACTGCTATTTAAAAAAAGTGTTAAAGCTAAAACACATTTTTTAAGAAAAAAAAAACATATATATGCGCCCGAATTAAAAGGCTTGAGGCGCTTCTGGTGGCGCCTGGTGCGCCTAGCACCTTAGGCGCGCCTTTAACTATGCCGGAAGGGAATGCCAGGATATTCTTTGTAGAAATCCAAAACGATTACAGCAGAAATATAGTGAAGCAAGTTTCCTACGAGACAAATCAGATAAAAATCTTCATTGTTAGAGCTCAGCTCATCCCTTGTACAGGAAATCACAGATATTTCAGACACACGGCCATGAGTTCCAATTAAATGTCCAAACAATTCAAGGTATATTTGGGGGGGGGGGGGGGGGGGGGGGAATAAAAAATCAATACTTGATTTGATAAAGAGTCGAGCACATTTTTTCATTAACAACAAAATCACTCAATAGGTAAGAAATAGTAAAACATGTGTTGAAAGACCTAGCTATTCGAACTACATATGTAAATAGTTCAACACGGCTCGTTCAAACTCCATTGAGTTAACATTCAAACTAAGCACAAACATAATCTGAAGCTCAATAAACCTGAAAAATAAATGTTTTTGGAGCTAGTCGACTCATTTGCACCCCCTATTCCAAGGCCCTGAATGTCGGATTCATCAGCCGTATATTCATTATGGGCAAATCAGTACCATGGAACTTACTTCAACAGTCTGTACGTTAATTTGAGCCTTTGGCTGTTTGGCATATCACAAATTCAAGTGTACAGAAGAAAGCAAAACGTGATTTATAAAGTCTGAACCTGAGTGTTGGAACATACAAAAATATTTGGTATTACCTTTCTCTCATAGGAACACAGGGACAGTTCCAAAACCCCTGCTGTGCCTCGGCAGCTTTATCATCATAGTGCCTGAACCAATACGTAAATCTATCTTGTTTGGCTCTATTTATGGGAAATTTGATTTTTTACGTGTAAAGGAATCAGAAAAGACATGTTTTTAATTCAAATATTTGTTAGAACTAATGATTACCTACAAGGGCAGAGAGGCGCACCCAACGTATCCTTGTGTTCGGCCAATCCCTGCAATATATGTGGGAGAATATCAAAATAATAGTTATGAAAATCCCTGAGACATGCTCATGAATGAATAGACAGCAAAACAATTGTTTATCAAAATGTCGTAGAGTTCTCCTTGCTCATATATTATGAGCATCATATTTAGTATTTACACACAAACCTTTCATTTGGCACCTCACTGATTAGCAGTAAACGTGAACTCTTGGGATTTTCAGGGACTGGAGTAGATGCTTTATATTTTTCATTTCTATTAAATTGCCATATATAGCAACAAACTTTTCTCCCTAAAGCTATAAATGAATCCACTCAAATTCAGGATCTACATGGGCTTAAACTCGTCAAATGAATTACATTGTCTAACATTACAGGGAAACTGTTGCTACTGGCTATTAACTATAGTAGTGCAATTAGTATCAATAGAAATTTTAAATCCAATTAATCCAGTTCTCAATAGAAATTCTCTTTCAGCAATCATTCAAAATAACTAGCATCAAACACCAGATTCGACGAGAGAAATCAATAGCACTTGAGCTAAACTATTTCCATTCTTTTATATAAACAACAGTTCGCGAACGTGCTAATTACTCTTAATTTACACAGAAATATGCAAAAAGCAAGAAAAAATCGAGTAACCGTACGAATATACCTTGATAACAACAGAGGTCACACTTTTATCAACACAGAAATACGTGCTGGACCTCCGGGCATACTGCTCCGAAAACTTCCTCATTATTTCGACTGACTTCTCCGTTGGTTCAACTAAAATCCCGCACAATCGATCCACATCAATTTGCTACCGGTTATTAAATCCAAATTAAAATTCAACTACTACTCATAATTTAATTTAAGAATACCTTTAGCTACGATGGCGCTGCGGTGATGCGAAGGCAGGGGCGGCGGAACGACGGATGAAATGCTGAACCCGACGCTGTATGAAGTGGAAGCTTGAAGAGCTGTCATGGCGGAAATTATATTTATGCAATTCTCTAATCGTCAACTGAAAATCGTTCGGCGATAATGTACGAAATTTTGGCGGATTTACTTTTGAGAAATTGATAGCGGTGTGTAAAATTTGGAGTGGGGAAGAACCACCACACGTTGACAATTTTAGGGGACGAATTCACTTTAGTTTCTGCATACTCATGTATATCCACAGATATTTCATAGGAAATTACCTATTGGTATACCTTTTAAACCAATTTGTTTTAAGGTACACAAATTTTCCAGACACAATTTTTTTTTAACTTAAATTATATTAAAGTTAAATTTACCATATGTTATTATTGCACATTATACTCGAGAGTAATTAAAAATTCAAACTTTATTCTTCCCAATAATATTTTGTCCAACTTTATTCCTCCCAGCAACTAACCTATATTTTATTAACAAATTGTATTCCATTTTAAAAGTAAAAATAGGAGTGTACAAAATACGGTCTGAATCGAAAAAACCAACAAAACCAAACTAAAATATAAATTTTGGTTCGATTTTCGATTTATGGTTCGGTTTACGGTTTTGAAATTTGAATTTCTTTTATTTCGATTCGATTTACGGGTTTTACGAATTAAAAACCATATAGACCGGACCGAACCGAACCGAACCGAAATATTGTTAATAATAATAATAATATAGTATTATATTATATTAATATTCACTAAATTAATATTTAATGGCTTATATTCTAATATAATATAATATAATAATATTAGATAATTTAGATTCACACATAAAAGACTTGAGTTGATTTGTGTTTTGCATAAAATAATACTTGAGGAGTGGTGTTTTTGGTTGATTATATTTTTCACATTGTTGCTTAGATTTTGAAAACTATTATGTTGATGTTTTTATTGGATTATGTAGTAGGGTTATTGATGCATCTTTGCTTAAATTAGTATTTGGATGTTGACATGTTACAAACAATTGAATGAAACATGTGTGTTTATGCTAAAAAAATTGAGCTGATTTAAAAAAAAGGAAAGTGTAAAAAATTTCGGTTTGTACGGTTTGGGACCGAGCCGAACCGAAATATTTCGGTTTAGGACCGAACGGTTTTTCAAAATATGGTTCGATTTTTTATTTTAAAATTTTTTTGTTTGATGTTTGGTTTGGCTAGTACGGTTCGGTTCGGTGACCGAACCGACTATTGCACACCCCTACTAAAAAGCATAATGCATTAAAAGACCCCTAAACTATCACATTTTGTTTAGAAGGATCTCTAAACTGTTTTTTATAAAGTTCTTGAACTATTAATTCTTGTTTCATGAGGCTCCTGGTAACAAAAATTCACGGATTTTTATTAATTAAATTAATATTTTTTTATTAAAATATGACAAATCAACCAAATTCATTATTATTAAGGCCGAATATATCTCTAGCGGATTGCTAAAATGAGCTTTATGAAACAAAAATTATACTCCCTCCGTCCCAAAGTTGTTTGTTACTTTACTGTTTACCACCCTAAACTATATTGAGTTTAATTAATAAATGTGAATTAGTATGTGCAAAGTAATAACATGAGATGTAAACATATTAGTGTAGGAAATATATTATTGTAAAAATTAATTTTTTTGTACTATCATTTATAGAAATATCATTGACTAAGGGCAGGGGTAGTTTCGACAAATAGCAAATAAGTTTGGGACAGAGAGAGTATATTTTAAGGGCTTTTTGAAACAAAAATATAGTTTAGGGACCTAATGAAATATGAATGTATAGTTTAAGGACTTTTTAAAACAAAAATCAGTTCAGAGGCCTTTGAAAACAAAATTTGATAGTTTGGGGGTCTTTTCATACTTTACCAAAATAAAAACTTTACCAAAAATTATATCTAAATCTGACATATATTTAATACTAGACAAATACCCCGCGTTTTACGCGGGTTGTTCGCAAAATTAATTTAAAAAATATATTTTATTGACAAATCATAATATTCGGCAATATTATAACGTTATAGGAAAAATTGCACTTTTAGTCTTATAAGAATGCTCCCAAAATATTTTTGGTCACAGTGTTCAAAAGTAGTCCTTTTTTATGCAAAATTGGTCTCAACCGTCATATAAAATGACCAATTTTGCAATTTTGGGACAAAATTTTCGGATAAAAAATGTCAAGTTTTTAACTATTTGGACCAATTTTGTAAACAAAATGACTACTTTTGAAACATGGAACCAAAAGTGTTTTTGGGACATTCCTTTGGACTTAAAGTGCAATTTTTTCTAACGTTATATGTTACAATCTATTTAAATACACACACATACAATAGAAAGAAAATATAGCATGCATATATTATACATACTTCATTTGAAGTTGAACATATAATTTTATAAAATTTAATTATTAATCCATAATATATAGAGATTGAATCATCATATTTGAAAATTTGCAATAAATAATTTTGCTCAAATAAAATAATTTTTGAAAGAAAAAAACTAACTATGAAGAAAAGATAGAGAAAAAAATATTGAACATGCTTTCCTTAAAAAAACCATTATTAACCAAAGTTTGTCTAATTCTTCACCCCCTATTAAATATTCACCTTCAAAATGCAATAATCACTATTCCATAAGAAAGATGAAAGGATTCCGGAGGGGGAGAAATAAAAGATAAGATTATCAATCGAAATGAAATTAAAAAAACACCAAAAATAACCTTAAGAAGATTAAAAATCTCATTGAAAGTCTTCACGCTTCAATTTGCAAGACATAGAAAATAAACATAATATCGTCAAAATAGAAGAATAAAGAAAGTAAAATTTACATGAAGGAAAAAAAAATTGAAAATAAATAATTGAATAGCAATTGGAGATTTATGTGTGAACATATAATTGAGGAACAATATTGAAATTCTGTGAAAAAAGAAGAAGATATAAACTGAAGTTATATGTACAATAAATATTTAGGTTTGACAAAGGTTTGTAGTTTAGTTTAATTGGTAAATATAATGAATATTACTCATGAGGTCAGGGGTTCAAACCCAATTAAATGTAATTTTTTTCATTAGCCTTCTTATGAAAGACTACATACATGACACATAGGATAAAGTGATGTCACGTAAGATTGAAATTACTGAGCATTTGACACATAGACGGAATCAACCACAAGTTGACACTTCATCATTCTAAAACTCCCTATTAGTATAATAAGAGATTTTTGAATGAATTATAATTAAATGTACAATTGAAAAATATTTTTTCGTAATAAAAATTATAAAAACTCTAATTAAAGTATTAATCAAAGATTTAAATTCACTAAAATAGATTAAAAATACATCCAGGAAAAAAAAACCGTGTACTTTATTTATACTTTATTCACTAACATTACATTATGCTAGGAATTTTATGGAATAAGCATTATCATTTATAAGCACTCTTATCATCTATTGATACACTTTATTTTATGTTTGAATATACTTGCTTATTTTTGTTCAAACAGAGAATTATTTTTACACTAATTGATCTTTTGTTGTATTTTATCAGGTTCTATGTTACTGCTATGAAATTTTTGTGCCTCTTCATAGATATATTACAAGTAACCATGTATATCTAACGTTGAATTGTAGTAGAAAATTGAAATAGTATTTTGCAAATATGGTTCTGAAAAAAATGGTGTTCCATCAATTTGGTTCTAATATAGTGTTAGAAATTAGTGTTTTGTTTTAGAGGCAATAGTGTCGATATTTTTTAACCATCACTTTAGCAAAGGAAGCAAATGATGGTTTCGTGAGTAAATCCAATTGTGCAAACGAATATAAGACGTGTCATAAATCAAGGTTTACACAACTAATCTTAAAAAACTTACTTCATCCCGACCCACCTAGCAAATTAGCGAAAAATTAGTTAGATTCGTTTCAAAGTTATGAATAAAATTTGTGTGAGTCTATCTTGAAGAATGTCACCACCAACTTTAAAATTGCCAACTTGATTGATGACATATTTTAGTTGGCAGATTTCTAGAATGTTCAAGAGATGGTCTTGAATCCCCAATTTTGTGGCTATAACAAGGGAGTATTTTAGAATTTTAAGCATCATTCATGATATATATATATATATATATCCATACTAGTTATATACCCGCGAATTTCGCGGGTTTAAATTAATTTTTTTTAAAATTATGTAATACAACTTAAAAGAAAATTATTTTTTATACTAATAAAATATGTAATTATTTGTTTTATTAATATAATATTAATTAAAGCTAAACATTTATATGTATAATTCAATATATAATATTTACAATGTCTTAAAGTAAAAAATATTTTTTTTCCATATAAATTACACTCAATATAATAGTAATCATTACAAATTTTTAAAAGTCTCTTTGTAAACAAATAAACAATATTTGTTGCATATTTGAATGGTTTTCCTTCCGAATTAAAACAAAAAATTCAATATATTTATGTTATTTATTCTAGATACTGCAACATATAGTTGACCGTTGCCATCATTTGATTAATAGTAGCATCCCTGTCATTTTCTACAATTACAATAACTCTATCGGACCCCTTATTATATACTTGAAGAACTTGTTTCGCTTGCACCACTCAATATTTGTATGCTCTTAATACCTCCTCAACAAAATTAGACTATAAGGTACAACAAAACCATTGTCCAAAGCGACTCCACGTTATTTAAGCTTGCGCCACTGTATGTTAAGGCCGTACCACGCCTTATATGCTTGTACCTCCCTTTAATATATTATGTATATATCACCTTATATTAAGTTGGTACCATCATATTATTGAACACGTACGTACCACCGTTAGTTCACCCCACTTTATTTAAGCACATATCACTATATGTTTAGTATGTTTTATCACAATTAACACAACTCGTACACAACTTTATTTAAGCAAGTACCATCAAATACTTAGTTTGTACCAAAATTAATTCATCCCGTACCACACTTTATTTATGTATGTACCATCATTTATTCACCTCGTATCACACCTTTTTAAGCTCTTATTTTATTTTATTTAAATTTGTAGCATAATTAATTAACATTGTACCATAATTTGTTTAAGTGAGTACCACAATTAGTTCACCTCTCACAACTATAATTTATTTATACTTGTACCACCATATTTTAAGTTCATACCACCATAAAGATCGTATAATTTTAGTTTTTAGCCCAAGCCCACGATTTTTAAGACTATATAATCATATTCTTTAGTCTTGTACCACCAAGTTAAACCTTGTATTATCATATTTTTAAATTTGTATCATACTATATTCGAAATCCTAAAATACATTCAAAAATCAAACATCCATACCTATATATCTACAAATGATACCCACAAAAATGATGAATACACTATTTTTTTTTCATATGGATGTAAATATATATGTTGTCAAATATATAAAAAAATATGATTTTTTGTTCTTTAACTTAGGTAGACTTTGATTTCTTCCTATTAACTTTGAAATTTTGAATTTCGTTATACACTACAAAAAACACCTCATTTAAAGAGGGTTTTTAGAGGGGGAAATAAATCCCTCGAGTTTGAAGAGGGAATTAACGAGCAAAATTATTTATCGAGCAATTTAAAGAGGGTAAAAATTCCCTCGTCCATATTGAGGGATTTAACGAGCAAATGTGGGACCCTGAAAGTTTGTCGAGCGTTTTCACGAGGGAAAGAGCCCTGCCAAACTTCACGAGGGTTATTCCCTCGGCTTATTTCTGACAGGTGCAGAAGTCACGAGGGTTTCCTTCCCCTCGACAAGTTCACGAGGGAAATTCCCTCGGCTAAGAACTGACAGAATTACACGAGGGATTGTTTCCCTCGGCTGCAGACTGATACCATTTCACGAGGGATATTTCCCTAGCCAATTTGAATCGGCCATTTCTCGAGGGGGTCAAACCCTCGTCTGCCTGGAGCAGGCTTTTGCAGAAGGCGTGCGAATCTAAGCATGGTGAGGGGATTTTCCCTCTTTAAATCCCTCGCCCATGAGCAAATTTACTCCAGCACCAACCCACCCTCTTCTTCGTTTCTGTATATGCTTGGAGGGGGAGAAGCAAAAAGAAGAAGGAGAAGAGAGAGTGCAAGCGGCTGCCGGAAATAGTCCACCACTACTACGCTGGAAATACTCCTCCACTAGTTGAACGTGCTCTACACATTTTCGTGAACATTTCTAAGGTAAAAAAATTCATTTTAATCGGTTAAAATTATTTATTTGCATGCAATAATTATAATTTCATATATTATTGTTAAATTGCATGCGTATAGTGTATTTGTTGTTTCATTGTGTAAGATTAACTAGCTAAGTAGTGTAAATTACCAACTAATTAGTATAAATTAATTAATATATGAATATACCTATGAAATTAGAGCTTATAATTGTACACTTGATAAAAATGTCCACACATGCATCATGTATATTAATTATTTTGTTAATTATAATTAATTAATTACTACTTAATTAACTACTGGAAATTATTTAATTAATTAATTTTATTATAAGGACTTGTTGCATGATATATATATATGACTCGTTTATTTTGATGAAATTATATATAAGTATATGTTGGAGTAGTGGAGGGGTATATATGTTGGAGTAGTGGAGGGGTATATATGTTGTATAGTAGTGTGTGTTCCGAACTTGATTAATTATAATTAATTAAGTCGGAAATGGATGCACGTAGGAATTTTGATTAACTGTGAAATACGAAAAAACAAAACGAAACTCTGCCGAAATTTTTAGAAAATATTAATTAATTAATTAATTATAATGTAATAATAAATCAATTAATAGGAGAATAAAAATAATTAATTGTAGGGTTTTGAGTATTAATTCATTAATATGAAACAGGTTGATATGGATTATTCAAGTCGTTTACGTTGGATGTATGGTCCAAGATCGATTAATGGCATGATAGCTCCTGAATTTATTAGTGGACTCGATTCATTCATAGACTTCGCCACTAGTAACCCGAATTGGATGAATCGAGGAAAGATTAGGTGTCCCTGCAACAAATTTAGATGCAGGAACAAGACGTTTCAGTACCCCGATGACGTGAAAGCTCATTTGTATAGAAATAGTTTTATGCCAAATTATTACAATTGGGTTTTTCACGGCGAGGAAAATTGGGGTCAAATTCCGCATCAATACATTGATCAGGCATCGGCTTCTCACGGGACGGTTGATGAGACAGCAGGATCTAGCTCGTACCACGATATGGTCACGGACTTAACTTCCGGTCCCCACTTTGGAAATGTGGATGACGAGTCGCCGGTTGAGGAACCCCCTAATCAGTATGCTGCACAGTTTTATGATATGCTTCGTGCAGCGGATCGGGATTTGTATCCTGGATGCGATTCACACTCGCAACTGTCATTCAATGCCCGTATGCTGAACATTAAAACTGAAAACAGACTATCTGAAAGGGGTTATAATCAAATCGTTGACCTGGTTCGTGAGATATGTCCTCCGGATAATTTGGTGCCCAGAAAGTTTTCCGATAGCAAACAGTTGATGGGTGAGATGGGGCTTCCTGTGGAGAGGATCGACTGTTGTGCAGGGAATTGTATGTTATATTGGGGTGCAAACAACGATCTTGAATATTGTAAGTTTTGCGGTCGGCCACGGTTCAAACCCGCTAGACGCAATGTGAATGGTCGACTGAAAAAGAAGAGCCCTTTCAAGGAGATGTTCTACTTTCCCATCATCCCTAGACTGCAAAGATTGTATCAGTACAATGCAACTGTGAAGGATATGACATGGCATGCAAGTTGCTCTAATAATGATCAGTCTGGTGTTATGCGTCACCCTGCAGACTCGCAGGCTTGGAAACACTTGGACCAGTCGTATCCTGAATTTGCATCAGAAATTCAGAACGTGAGGTTGGGCTTGAGCACCGACGGTTTTCAGCCGTTTGGGCAGTCGGGGAAACAATACTCCTCATGGCCCGTGATACTGACGCCGTACAATCTACCGCCATGGATGTGCATGAAGGATCAATTCATGTTTCTTACGGTTCTGGTGCCTGGTCCAAAAAATCCAAAGGATAAATTGGATGTATTTTTAAAACCATTAATCCGTGATTTGATAATTTTATGGGAATATGGAGTGGTAACGTATGATATTGCTACAAAGCAGAATTTTTTGATGCGGGCTGCACTAATCTGGACCATAAGTGACTTTCCAGCCTACTCGATATTGTCTGGATGGAGCACATCTGGAAGGCTTGCTTGTCCATATTGTGCAGAATACACGGATGCTTTCACATTGATGCTCAGTCGAAAGCAGTCGTGGTTTGACAACCATCGTAAGTTCTTACCCAGATATCATCCGTATCGAAGGAACAAGACTGCATTCAGAAAGAACAAAACAGTTGATGATGATCCACCGCCCATCCGTACAGGTGTTTCGATCCTTGAGGAAATTAATTGGATTGGATTTATGAAAGTTTCGGAAGATGGTGCTGATGCTCACAACAAAGTTCTAGATGGGGGTTGGAAGAAGAAGAGCATTTTCTGGGATTTGCGTACTGGAGTACGCTGTTGATCCGACACAATTTGGATGTGATGCACATCGAAAAAAATGTATTTGATAATCTCTTGTACACGGTGATGAATGTGGAAGGGAAAACGAAGGACACAAATAAATCTAGGGATGAGCTCAATGAATATTGTCGTCGACCCTCGTTGCAGAGATGTCCAGATACAGGAAAGTACCCCAAAGCTGCTTATTCACTTGATAAGAGACAGAGAGATATTGTTTGCAAGTGGGTAGATGAATTGAAATTCCCTGATGATTATGTGTCCAACCTGTCTCGTTGCTTAGACTGGAGCAAATTGAAGATGTTTGGGATGAAGAGTCATGATTGTCACGTGTTTATGCAGAGACTGCTTCCAATTGCTTTCAGTGAATTACTGCCGGCCAACATTTGGAAAGCTATCACTGAAATTAGTTTGTTTTTCAAGGAGTTAACATCTAGGACCATTACAGTGGAAAACATGACTAGGTTGGACCATGATATCCCAGACATCTTATGCAAGTTGGAACGAATATTTCCACCCAGCTTCTTTAATTCAATGGAGCATCTACCTGTCCATCTTGCATATGAGGCAAAGATCGCTGGTCCAGTACAATACAGATGGATGTACCCATTTGAGAGGTAATCAATTAATTTACCTGTTTATTTTTAATATAATCTCGTTCGGGAATTACAGTAGCTCATCCGTGGACCTTGAATTAGGTATCTTCACAATATAAAATTAAGTGTGGGTAACAAGGCGCATGTGGAAGCTTCAATTGCAAATGCTTATTTAACAAAAGAAGCATCAATGTTTTGTTTCTATTATTTTGAGGACCATGTGCTGACGAGGCGACACAATGTACCTCGCAATTTCAGCGGTCGTGAAGCACCCGAAGCAGTTGAAGGTAATCTTTCGATATTTGTGCCTTCTGGTACACATCTTGGAAAGAAGGGTAAAAGATGGATTGTAGACTTAGAGAAGCAAGTTGCCCACACGTACGTGTTACTAAATTGCAATGAGGTGCAACCGTATATTGCGTAAGTTAACCTACCTCTTAGTGGAAACTTAAGTTGTTTTTGATCTTCTAATTTGTGCCTCAATCATATGTAGTGTATTTTTCGAGCAACTACTGCTTGTTCAACCGAATCTATCAGGTGCTGAAAAAGACGATGTGCTTCAAATGGAATTTGCGTCGTGGTTTGAACAACTTGTAAGTGATATATATGTATAAGTAACTTGTTATTATTAATTTTTATATATAATGAAATATATCGTAAAATTTTAAAATATAGGTGGAGAGAAATCGTATTCAGGATCAGTTTATACGTGCTCTCGCGGGCGGTCCTAGCACTACTGTCACCACGTACCCTGGGTATTACGTGAATGGTTTCAAATTTCACACACGAGATTATGGTGCCTCTAAAGCAACCATGAACAGTGGAGTTTGCATTAAAGGAACAAACTATGATTCCAATGAAAATGATTTCTATGGGATACTCGAGGAAGTAGTGGTTTTGGAATACCCTGGACTTACTGAAAAAAAAGTTGTTCTGTTCAAATGTCAGTGGTTTGATCCTACTGTACCGAGGGGAACAAGAATACATCCTCAGTATAAACTCGTGGACATTAATCCAAGAGGACGGTACGGTCGTTATGATCCATTCGTGCTTGCAAGTCAAGCTACTCAGGTTTACTATTGTAAGTATTCCGGTGCATCTGTCCAACCGGGTCGAGAGTGGTGGGCAGTTTGCACCACTAAGGCGCGATCCTTAGTGGAAGTCGATAGAAAGAGTGAACCAGAGCTTCCCCCATTTCAAGAGGACGATATAATATCTCAGATGAATGTGCAAATAGATGATGATCTTGTCGTTTTGGCTGATTTTGACGCTGCACTAATTGAGGTAGAGAATGAAGAAGAGGAAGAAGGTGAAGAAGATGTTGAAAATGATGAAGAAGATGATGAAAATGATGAAGAAGATGAAGAAGATGATGATGAAGAAGAAGATGAAGAAGATTGATGAATTCTGTATTTGTTGTGTTTGTTTGATGTATTGATGTGTTTGCTTATTTTAATTAATTAATGGATTCTGTATTTGTTGTGTTTGTTTGAAGTATTGATGTGTTTGCTTGTTTTAATTGTTATGTACATACATATTTTAATTTTACATTATATTGTTACTTAATGTATTAATTGCTATGTATATAGATGGCTGGAGGTAGAAGTATCCGTAACTTGTTCGGTGGCCGGCAATCGTCCTCTCGTACACCAGAGTCGGACCAAGAGAGAGAACCGGTACAACTCTTTTTAGTTGTCCCAACCAAAATATATTGTACACATGTTATAACTGTACGTAATTGTTAAATACAGATGGAAACATCGGAAACAAATACAGGTTGACGCAGCTTTTGGGGATCCTCCTCCCAAACCGGAAGAGTACTGGTTCCTGATTTGCAGAATCAGAATGAAGAACCAGATATGGTTGAGGATGACCCTGTCGTTTCGGAAACTGCGGAAGAGTTCACCAATCATGCACCTCGTCCGAACCGGCTACGCATCTATACATATCACAATGTGTATGTTAAATATAACTTTGTCTTTTTTATTTAATTTTATTAAAATATATATATCAATGTGTGAAACAAAGTTTCTACAGATTGATGCCCTCGAATGCTGTTTCGAGGTTGATTCGGAACATCATGTCCCGTCGAATGGAGAAGGGCGGTTTCACTTATAAGCTGGTGTCAGAAGGAAGGAGGAAAGAGTGGTGGGAGACATTCCAGGTAATTGTTAATTTTGTTAAGTATGTAGTATTATATGTATGTCTACATTTTTACTTAATTAAAATAAACGTGATTGTATATATTTTCTTCAGAGGGAGACCTACTGGGATCCGACGACAGAAAATACGGTGGTAATTAAAAAGTTGTTCATCCAGAGGTGTAGAGAACGATTCTCGGATCTCCTCAGTCTTTGGAAGAGGATCCATCGACGTGAAGGAAAAAACCCACCGTGGGAGCCGACATTCTGGACTGCACTACTCGAGTATTGGCAATTGCCCGAAGTCATTGCCAAAAGCAACCAGTGTAGGACAAACCGCTTATCTTCGGTCGGAGAAAGAGGCCCCTCAAAACACAAAGGAGGGGCAAAAGGAGCTGCACAATGGACTGAGGAATACGTAAGTAATTAATCCTGCACTACAACATAGGGAGATTTTAATTACTTTATTATACATAACCCGAATTTTTTGGAATACAGGAGAAGAAATATAACCGGCTCCCAACTGAATAGAAAATTGTGCAACATTTCCACAACTGTGGGGAAGGGGAGTACACGTATGGGGGAATTACTGAAATAATTGCAAGTGTTTTACATTAACATTAATAATATAAATAACACGTTTATATACTTTTTCATTTACATAATTTTGTATGTCTAGGGCTTCGTGGAGGAACGAGTCCCGCAATTACCGCCTTCAGCGGACGAAGATGAGCGCTTGAACCGATTGAGTCAAGCGTATGCTGAGATAGTGAGGCCAGAACACGGAAAAGTTATGGGTCTCGGTCAAATGAAGACGATGCGCATACAATCTGGCCCAGACGGGACATCATCTGGCACACACGTTGGCGGCTATGACCAAAGAGATGTTGATCGCTTGCTGGCTGAAGAGTGCGCGAGATATGAAAGAATGCTGGCGGAGCAACAGAGACAGTATAACAAAAATTTGCGTCAGGAAGTGCACAACCAGATGATGGCGTGGATGCAAGGACATCAGGGAAACCTACCTAGTGGGTTTTCCCAACCAGCTACTTTATATCCTCCTTACCCAGCTTATCCTTCTTATCCTCCCGCCCCTGGTTACGCCCCTTGTCCTCCCACCGGTCCTTCTAGTGGTGTTCCTCCCGTTCCTCCTAGTGGTTTTCCCGCCGCCCCTTATCCTCAGGCCTCTCCTGCTCGTCCTCCAGCTTCTGGTCCTTCCCCGTCTCGTCGTAATTCCATATCTCCAACTGGATTTGTAGACCTACTTGAAAGAGGTGCATATTCTGGTTACCCTCCGAGGGGTAATTATTCTGGAAATGAAAGAGGTGGTGATGATGATGATGATGATGATGTGAGATAGATGTCATGAATATTTGATCGTGTTTTTGAACTATATATGTTGGTTTAAGATTTTACTGTTTATTTAGATTTAATTGTCTGGATATTTGAGCATGTGTGGATATTTTAATTGTTATGTCCGGATATAATTGGAACTATATATGTTGGTTTGTTATTATTATTATTATTGATTTTAGTGAAAAATAATTTCAAAAATATTTATTTTAAAATTTTATTGATTTAATAAAAAAAATAGACTTTATATGTGTATATGTGTACACATATATATTAGTAAATAGTGAAAATAAATATATGTGTATTAGTGTATTAGTGTATTAGTGTACACATAATAGTAAATAGTGAAAATGAATTTAAAAAGTACTTTTATTTTATTTTATTGATTTAAAAAAAAAAATTAACGATCAATATATGTGTATATGTGTACACACATTAGTAAATAGTAAAAATAAATTAAAAAATATTCATTTTTAAAAACAAAAACAATCAATATATGTGTAATAGTGAAAAATAATTAAAAGATATTTATTTTAAAGTTATATTGATTTTTAATAATATATACAAGTGATAGTTTAATTTTATATGTAATGATAATTTTCATATAAAATATAAAAAATAATTAATATTAAGTAGTATTATATTTAAAATATATAACAAAAAATATATTAAACATATATATTACACTTGAAAACATAACAAGTAAATAGCCTTGCCCAAGCGGCACGGCGAATCACGCAAGACCTCCGCATACATGGAGGTCGCGTGTTCGAAACCTAAGGGAGGCGAATTTCGCCTATTATGTGTTGAGAGTAAGATGTGTGGGTGCTAGCCTAGTGGATCCGCGGGAGAGGGTCCGGGCCTGAGGTCGTGGGTTCGAAACCCACGAAAATAAAAAAAATTTCGGCTGGGACTACGCGAGGGACTACACGAGGGAATTTCCCTCGCCACGTCAGCCGAGGGAAAATTCCCTCGCCCAATGACAGCTTGTCACGTCAAAGATGAAGAGGGATTTAATTCCCTCGTGCACATTTCCCGAGGGCATTAAAGAGGGATATTTCCCTCGTGCCCCTTTCCCGAGGGTTTAATTCCCTCGCCTTTTCCGAGGGCTTAGCCGAGGGAAATTTTGTCGAGGGATTTTTTCCCTCGTCTGTTCCCACGCGAAATCCCTCGTTAAAACCCTCTCCATTTTTTGAGGGATTCGTTTTTCCCTCGTGTACAGATTAGCGACGAGCATTTTGGAGAGGGAATAAATCCCTCTTCAATACCCTCTCTATCTTCGATTCCCTCTTTAAAACCCTCTCCAAAACCCTCTTTAAATCCACTCATTTTTGTGGTGATATAACTTACAAAAAAAATTATATTTTTTTAATCCTATTATCTGCTACACCATAATAATATTATAAACATCATAAGAAGTCTTCATGGTGAATAAGGTATTCTTCTTATGTAACAATAAAAAAAAATCTTATATGATATAAGATAAATAAAACACCATTAAACCTTAGGTTTCTGCTCATCCCCAATTGTGTGTTTAATCCCCTTTGCACATTAATCTATATTCCCTTACAAACCTCATTACAAAAATGGGTTTCCACATCCACTACATCTAATTCGGTAATGATTAAAAATTAATCGAATTGTAAGCATTTCTGTCTAACAAAAAATTATACAAAAAAAAAAAAAAGTAGAATTCATGACTAAAAAATTAATTATGAACGTTTTGATTCAGAATAACTCACGTAAATATGGTGAATCATATTAATTGTACGTGTGAAGTGCAACTTAATGAGCTAGTATAAATTGTATTCTAAATCATTTCATTATTTAGGTGTATTACATTTTCAAATGCAATTCCTCCAAACAAATGAGGTTGGTTTGTCCAGGAAGTATAAACAAAGGTATTACATTTAAAATAAAAAAATAAAAGGAAAAACATTTGGTTTTAAAATGAAAGCAATATAGGAAATATATAAATTAATTTGTAAAAATAAATCGAAATCTCAAAGTACGTTAAATCTAAAAGAGCAGTCTTAGACACAGTTTGTGAAATTGTACTACTTGTAAATTAGTTATCATTTATCATTAAACATATTATTTTAATTTTTTTAATTTTTTTTAAAAATAAAACTAATCATCAAACAATTTTATTACATTTATTTGTTTAATGTAAAATGCATATCAAATCACTAATACATTTGCCATTGTTGTCAATTGAGTCAATATATTAATAGAAAATAAACCGTACTAATTAATCATAAATTTTGTAAGCATTAAAAAATTTAAAACATTTTTCTACATGTATTACTAATACTTCAATTCTTTAAAGAATAATTTTCCTCAGCATTCTTGCACTTTTAGTCTTCATTCTCTTCAAATTGGGATCTTATATATAAGTATTTTGTTATGTATATTAGTACACATATATTATTACATGTTCACAGGACTATATAGTAACAACATATAATCGTGTAATATTTATCGTGTAATATTATGATTATAATATATTTGATATTGGTCTCTCGATATTTTTTTTTAGCGAAAAGTTACAGGATAAACCTATAACATGCATATAATTTCAATAAGGATGAACTTCACATAGACAAACTGATAGCTAAATAAAAATCATAGAAAACAATCGCTAGAAGTCCGCAGTCAATATGATTGATATTGGTCCTTCAAGTTTTTTTTTTATTAATCGAAAATGTTAGATGACCAAATGACAACATGTATAGTATTTTTAATGTGGGCAAACCCACAAGAACATAAATAAGAATTATTACGTGAACTCCATAAATAAATATCACTATATTAGTTTGATCCATCACACAGTATCAGACATGTCTAGTATATGGCATATCACCATGCTCATGCAATACAGTATTGGTCCTTCAACCTTTTTATTAGCAATACTAAAAGTTACAGGACCAATTCATAACATACATAAGATTTTCAACGTGGACGAACTTCACATACACATACAGATAGGTGAATAAAAAGTATAGAAAACAAATGTTTGAAGTCCATATTCAACATGATAAATATTGATCCTTCAAGTTTTTTTCTAGTAAATGTAAAAGTTATTGGACCAATTACAACACGTATAATAATTCTAACGCGGGGGAACCTGACACGGACCTAACGTATATGAAAATTGAACTATCATAAGGGACTATTTTGTAATCCTAAATTGCAAAGTTTCATATTTAATGACATGAATCTATAGTTTTGAAACTTAGAATCTTGAATGGATAATTACAACAATTCATTAATGAGTATGTACATGGTGAAATTGTGTAGTACATGAATTATTGAAGAGTATCAGTTTCCCGCACCAAAGAGTATTAGTGGTATCAATAGAAGAACCTTGATTTATTTTCACCGAACAACTACCACTCCACAACAATAATAACTAATACTTTTCAATAGAAATAACTAATATTCATCAGAAAAAAAAAAAAAAAAAAACTTCGAATGGTCCATTTTTTTTCCATACACTGTCTTCATTAATTGATGTTTAAATAGACCATCAATTAATTAGTTTTTAGATATTTTAAATTTTTTAACTTAAAATAAAAAAAAATGTATAAACCTTAATAGGGATGAATTGTTCATGCTTAAATACAATTATCAGTTACATAGAATTCACAAAATTTAACAATCTTTAGATCAATATTATTAATTATTACCAATTTAAAAAATTGTGTCCATTTCTTAATTTTTATGCACGTCCATTAAAAAAACAATACAAACAAATCAAATCAAAAGAACTTGTTTTTATTTTTTTGTCGGATTGATTCATATTAACAATATAATCATTATAATACCAATACAAATTATGAAAATATACTTATATTTATAATAATATCAAGTATCATAAAATAAAATATCAATAACTAAATAAAAATATCTACATGTCTATCATTTCATACATTAATTTGCTGATATACGCAATAAAACAATTCTACGATCTCGTCAATTAGTTACAAACAATAATTATTAAAATAATTTTATAACTTTGGTTTTTAATTCCAAAACTGAGTGAATAATGATTGAAAATTAAAGTGTTCATTTTTATTTCAAATACCATTTTCTAAATGTGTGAATTTGAGTGATTTTTTATTTCGAGACTCTACATCCAATAACACTTTTTATGTGTGAATTTGGGAGAAATATTATTTTCATTTTAAACAAAGATTATACGGATGCGTATACATCAGTAGACAAAATGCTTAAATATTTACACAACAAATACAATAATCATGCAAAATATAGATTTTATCTACATGCAATACGTTAACATTAATTTACAAATCTTGAATTAGGCCACAAAATAATGTTTTACCAAAAGAGCAGTACATTCATTGATGAGCAATAACGATCCATCTTTTTACTACCACTAAGTCCATAGAAATTTTATTAATCATATGAATGAAATGCTTATTTTTGGCATAGGGTAAGCTTGACACACAAATCATTATCTAATTATATGGAGTTAAATTATTTAATTATACGCATGTTATTATTATTGATATGGTTGACTATTTTCTTATTAGGAAAATATTAGTATTAATTAATCCATCTAAAAAGCGCATTAAATATCACAATTAAGTACTCCATAATTTCTCCTCAATAAACGGAAGTACATGAATCAGTGATTTAGATGATGAATAATACGTGCCTACCTTTTTGGAAAATCACTATCAACAACTTACATTTTTTGAAATAAAAATTAAAAAACGTGACTATATAACACTATATGATATAATTCCAATGTAACGTCCAACATAAGTAAGTCTGATTACTCCATAACTACACATTAAGTAGTAGTATTTAAAGCATAATTTTTTAAAATATCAACTTTAGGTAAGGCTATAAACATTTCTTTTATTCCTCTACTAACCTAACTTAGTTACTATTTGGTTACTTATAAAAAAAAATTAGGTAATTAAGCCAACCTATAAAATTATCGATTAAGAAAGAAATTAATTATAATCATATTTATTCTAATAAAACCGATGTGTTGCCAATAATTTATTACAAATATAATCATAATTAATTGGGAAAAATTCAGATTCAAAATAAAAATAGTTTTACATTTATTTTTTAGAATGAAGTGTTAAATATCGGGTACACTATAAAGTAATACAAAACACCATACTAACTATAAGAGATATGAGTGTTAGTCCTCAACATTACAACTCTGATGTTCAGTAGTTCAATACCACCTACATTTTAAGCTAAAAACATTGATATTGTTTGACAATTAACACATGATTTTATTTTATTTTTATTTAAATAAGAGAATTTTCATAAGTAAGTAATTATTTTTCTTTTTATTATGCTAAATAAGGAATTTATCAATGACAAGTAATTACAATAATCATATAATACTAAATACGGCAAGTATATTTACTTTTGATTAAATCAAGGATTGATACAGTCATAAACATTAAGGTATTAATTTTCAACATATCCTTCAATTCTAAAAATTAATAACGACACGTCATACAAAACCTACACTAACAAATACTCCATCTGATTCAAAATAAGTGTCGTTCTAGAGATTTTAGGACAAATTAAGAATTATAAATTTTGACATATATACCCCACCTAAATCTCTAAAATATCTATTATATTTTGATAATATCTAACAGATTTGTTATATTTTAATATAATCCCTAAAGTATCTCTTATATTTTGAATTTGAATTCGGGGTAAATCGGGAAAACACGTGAAAAAATAGTTAAAACGACACTTATTTTGAAACAAATTATAACCTCTAAAACGACACTTATTTTGAATCGGAGGGAGTATATAATATGACAAGTTTTTTTTTTTTACCAACTAAAAGTTGGATACACACCCACAAAATGAATCACCACATGATTTTTTTTGTTTAAATAAAAAAAATTTCGTACGCAAGGAATAATGGCACTAAGTAGGAAACGTCATCTATGAAATACTAAGTAACAATTTTATATTTGGATATATTATATTACTCTATACAAAACTTCCATGAACAAACTTTTATTAATTAATACTAATATAGACATTAATAACAGGATGACTCGCTTAAACTTTGGTAAATTGTAGAACACTACACAAAACATACCTCAAAGTTTGATCGTCAAACATTTATAATTAATAATCATCCAAACATCTAATGCGAATACAGTACAAATCGATAAACCCTACTATAATCATCTATACATCCACGCAATTTACATTGATCTAATAACAAAAAGAAAAAAAAAACAATGAAAGAAAGGAAAGAAAAATCATAATCTATATAACTACGATAAAGGCATAACCACGTGTCAAATTGGACACGACGAAATCCGACGTAAAAAATGCAAACTAGAAGGTACCGTTGGAACGTCTTCAAAGGTAGAACAACACAAAGCACTACGCGTCCACACAACAGGTAACACCATGAAGAAATTGAAACCTACGAATTAGCATGAAAGGGTTGGAACCTACGAATTAGCATGAAGAAGAAATGCGTCCACAAATACTCAAAACAATGAAAATTAGATGAAAAATGAATGAATGGATGGAAGAAGAATTACAAATTTATAGAAACAAAAAAAGGAAACGGATGGTAGAGATTAAAGAAAAATTGAATGAATGGATGAGATGAAAAAATAATGAATGAGTGAATGAAAAATCTCACATTTTACAATAGAGGAGAAAAAGAGTTGTCACATAGGCACAAAATGCTTTCTCTTTATATAAGTACTGATTGTAATAATATATTAGTGAAAATAGATGATTCTAGTAAACAAAAGGAAAAGTATGTCGGTTAATAGAAACGACCTTGCTCCCTATTGATATAAGTTAATCCCTTAGTTGGTGTGTCATGTGTGTGAATGAGTGGTGAGCAACAAGCGTGAGAAGTAAGGTGTGTCTTCAAAAGAGAGTTTGAGTGCTCCATAAAAATTAGTTTTGTAAATTGAGTGTTTGAGCCTTTGTTATTGTAGTGTGTATTGTAATTATTTTATTTTAATAAAAAGTAATTACGTTATATCTCACGTACAGTGCTGTTATTCGAGCTGAACGAGTTTGAGTACTTGATACTTAAGTTCGGCTCGTTAACATTTACGAGTAATAATACGAGCTTGACTCGATTACTTAACGAGTGTAACGAGTCTATCGAGTTGAGCCGAACCTATCGAGCCTAGTCCAATTAATAATAAAACTTAGTTATCGAACCTAACGAACGGAGCTCGACTCGTTAAGCAATCGAGTATTTTTCAAGTTCGAGCTATAGCTCGTTTAACCTAACGAGTCGAGCCGGGTCAAGCCTTAACGAGTCGAGCTGGGCCAAGCCTTAACGAGTCGAACTGAGCCGGGTCAAGCCGAGCCGAGCTCACGAGCAGCTTGTATCGTGTAACAGCTCTACTCACGTGTAGCCCCCAGTCTCAACATATCACATAGTATGAGATCAATATTATTTGACCCACTTTTTACTTAAAATGTGTCACTTATTAATTAAAAAGTGATAACTTTTTAACAAAAAATGATAATATTTTTATTAAAAGTGACTTATTACTTTTCTTTAAAATCATTGTCACATTTTGTTATAATACCACTTTTTTAATTTGATCGGCCTCACACAAGTTTTTTGCCCAAAGTTAATACTCACTCCGTTCTAAGGAAATTTGCACCTCTTGGATTGCACTTGGTTTAAGAAAATTGATAAAGTAGTGACATATGAGTAAATATGTATATATTTGTGTGAGTGCACGCAAATCGATGTTTCCTTTTTAATTCGTGTGCAAATTAGTGTGAGATGTCCAAATAAGGAAAGTGTGCAAATTCCTTTGGAACGGAGGGAATATTATTTTTTTATAAGTTATAACTGGCGTGGTAATAATAGGAAAATATTGTACTCACAAAGAATTTGAACACTGAACCTCATAAGCAATATTCATGAAATTTACCAATTAAATCATGTAATGAACATGTTTAAACTTTGAATATTAATGTATATAACTTGAGTTTACAAAAGTATATTATAACTTTTATTATAATTATACTAATTTAACATTTTAGGATATCCTATATTTAAAAAATCTTATGTATTAGTTCAATTAGGTAACTTAAGTATATTTAATTCTACATACTATTACTGAATTAATTAAATAAATTTAAAAAATTCTAATTATGTGAATTTTAATGTTTAATTGAGTTATTTTTATTGTTTCACAATATTTGGGGATTTCATTTTTAGAAAATCTTAATCTGTGAAAAAAAAAAATATATAATTAAGTATATTAAATAATTTTGATTTTGATTAAATATTAATTATTAAAAAAATCTAATTATCTCAAATATAACATTTAATTGATAAACTATTATTATCTAGAAAACACAATAAACCAAAATTATATTTATTGATCCTTTTTAATTTGAAATCAAACTTGATATATCATTTTTTTTAACTTAATTTTGTTTAATATGTGACACTATGTTTGTGTTGAAATGCAATCACATGAATTTAAACCTTGCACACATCTATAAATCTTTATATTTTGAATATCAATTTTATTTAACATAATTTTTTTTTAAATCGAAAGTTGTATTAAAACCTACTGATGATTTATAATTTTTTTTTTAAAAAATGCTATAATTTATTTATTATATAATTTAAATGACATATATATTAATTACATATTTTATACATGCAATGAACTGCATATTTATATTGTATAATATATTATTTAAATAACTTATAGATTCAACAAAACTTGAAAAGAAAACTTTAAATAAAAAATAAAAAAATATTAATAACTTTAGGGTTAAATATAAATCGCAATCTCAATTTAATTACAACTTTCAATAATTTTATGAAAATTCACTACACCTTTAGTTGTTTAATTTGATATTCGACTTGCACTTTTAGAAGAAGAAAATAATAGATGCATGAGAGTATATTAGTGCTTGAATTGAAAATCTCCCTACATTGAGGAAATCATTTTAGGGAGGCACTAATTGAGAAAATTATGTTATAATTTTTAAAATGTATACTAAATAAAAAAAAATTACATGATTTTTTATAAGAATATTAAAAATCGTAATTAAATTGAGATTGAGGCTAAAAATCGTGAATTAAAAAGTTTTCCCATAATTTTATAAATACATATTATTTGAATATATTTATTATATAATATAATTATATTATGGCGAACAAATGTATTTTAATATGTATAACATATATATAATTTATTTTTACAAAAGTCCCGCGTAATACGCGGACACTCATCTAGTTAAACATATACTAATGGTTAGTGTTGCACCCAAAACTTGATAACTGATGTACTCAGTATGCACCAGCATAAATCCTACTACCTTCGTCCCCCAAAAATATGACTTTCTGTTTTTTTCAACAATTTTGTTTTCTTCACCATTCAATCATCACTTAATATTTTCACATGTCATCAGTTTTACACTCACAAACAACAACTTAACTCATAAATGGATCACACAATACACTAAAATACCCTCAATTCATCTATTTTATCTAAGCTTTCCTAAGACCTGGCAAAACCTAGTTATTCCTAAGTCAAGAAATTCTACAAGCCTTTAGTTTTTCTTTTACTATTCTTTTGCCCGTGCAATGCATGGGCTGTTTTCATTTTGAATTTTTTGTAGTTGGTAGAATAATAAATGGACACTCACATATGTGTAGATACTTTAAAAGTGTTCATTTTTGATAATATAGTGCTCGAATAGGTCATGTATCTTACTACATCAAACTAATAGACTACTCTGCACAAAGTGTTTGTTTATTGTTTTTATTAGAATTTGTGAGAATTCTTCAAGATAAGTACATCTATTAAATTTGACATGGTAATGTTACTGACGTGCACATCCGTTTTGTTGATTACCAGAGCTTGTGGATGTAAATGAGAATTGTATTTTTGTTTTTATCAAACTCAAGTTGGTTGCTGACTAACGACTAAGCTTATATAATTTCTTTTGTTACTTTATATTTTTAAATATTAATAGTATATATAATTAGAGTAGAATGATGGGATGGATAGTAGTTTGAGAACCTTTAATTTTAAATATTGGAACCTTATGAGTGGTTAAACCCCACTATTGAGAGGTAATTTCAATTCATATGCCTCTCAACCACAACTGAAAAGGCAAACCATATATTATTTCAATATCACCATATTTAGTTTATTCTTTTTCTTCCCCCATAAATTAAATTTCTCTTTGGGTTTTTTGCAAGTAAATATAACATATTGTTACTAATTTGCTTTCCAGCTCTTATTTCCTAATTCTGTAAAGTTGACAGGGCAAAATAAATGCAACGTTTCACTTTTGCACACCAATAGGCTGATAACTATAGTCATTTTCAATATGATTTAAAGTGTTCATTTTGAAAATATATTGTAGAATTTAACTGGTGTATATAGATATGCACTGCACTTCGTATTAAGACGTGTAAAAATTATAGTGTCGGGGTAAATGAATCTAAGTTGATTCATTTGGCTTTTTTTGTAACTTGTCAAAAGGAAAGCAATTCGTTTAGCTCTTTAGCAAAACTCTCTATACACAATTTGAAAACTTAGATATCAATTCTAATATGCCGTTCTCCTGCTAAAGATCTTTTAGTTAGTTGCATTTCATCAGAAAATTCAGGGGGCGCTTGGTTAGCAATTCTTCAATGGTAATGAGAATGAAAATTTATTTCCATCTATGCCCTCATAAGAAAAATAATATGTTAGGGGAAGAAGTGTTTCAATGGTGACACCATTACTAGTGTCATGCCCCAATTTTGGAATAGAAGTTGACAACAAATGGTTGTTGGTGGAGAAATGGGGGAGTGATTGAGAAAAATGATTGTAGGAAGAGAATAAGATAATCAAAATGGAGTAGTGATTATCTTATTTAAGAGGAGAGATAGTGATTTTGTTCTCATGAACCATGCTAATTACACGAATTTTCAATCTCATTCTCATTATCATTAAAGGGTTATTAACCAAGCGCCCCTCAAATGGATGAAATAATTAGAAAACGTTGTTAAATGTTACTTGAGTTCTCTTACAAGCCACAAGTTTTTTAATTGTTTTGAGTTCAAGTCACATGACTTTCCGAATATATATATTTTATATGAATAACTAACTAAAATTTGACTTAAACGTATAGAAATAACAAAGATGATAAAATCTCAACATAATGAATAAAAAAAAGTTGCTTTATATATGGTTTTGAGAATCATTTCAAGACAAAGAAACTATCCAAAATATGCGTTGCATATATTCAGCAAATTCAAATAGAAGCTATCTATCTATAAATATGCTTATTGGTTTTAAATTTCCAAATGATACTATTATACACTAACCAAATAAAGTTAGTCATTGAATTATGGCTTGAGCATATATTCAACATTAGAATACTAATTTTGATTTGAACAAAGAATTAAAGTACAACCTTAAATCAATAGATAGTTCCCAATAAAAATGGAGTAGTGTGATCCATGGAAAATGATATTCAATGCATATATCCAGTATCCATATCATCACATTATTTCTGAGAAAGAACATGGCAATAACATCTCCCGTCCATGAAATTATAATAGATGGTGGTGATAGGGCTCCATATGTGATGGAGACAGAAAGAGAAGAAAATACGCAAGGAAGACAAGTGGCCGTTTTTTGAGAAAGAGGAAGAACAACAGTCTCAAGAACATAATTTCTACATTTAAATTCTCTTATTTTTTTTGGGTGATGTTTCTGGAGAAATGATACGTGTAGGACATGTAGGATTGACATATGATAAATGCTGAACATATTATTATTGACACGTGGCAAATGCTGGACATATTAGAATTGACAAATGGCGAAGAACACCCTCCTTTTATATATAAGGATTGATCACGAAAAAAGTTGAGAATATCCCATTTCACACAATAATAGTCGTTCTCGTTACTAACCAAAAAATTCGATTACAAGTACCAACCTAACAATAAGATTACAAGTAGCATACCCTAGTCTTTATTGACTTATTGTTATCATCATTCGTATTCACATTCCCAAATATCAGGCACACATTACAGTCAGTTCTCATACAGCAAGACTACAGGGAAAGGCATTATAATTCCAAATTCTGTTATAACACCAACTAAAAAAGAGTTTATTAAACAAATTACACACTTTACCAACATGTATAGTTATCAGAAAGTGGTTATATGGCTTCCAAAGATAGTAGGTCTGGTTGCACTTATAACACCAAAACATCACAGGTAACACTAAGAAACAATTGAGACGCTCTGCAGAAAAATAATATCACAGATATAAAGCATAGCCTTTTTTTTGTACTTCCACAGGTGGAATTTGAAAAGAAATACCTTGAACTAAGTACTAACAATATTTTTGGTCAAATATATTATCAGCTGCTTGCGATTATTCAATCTAATCCTATTAACTCGTCATTTCGACCATCTAATCCATCAAAAAGTTCAAATTAGAAACTCTTATATCCATCTTTACAATTCCATGCATGCAGAAACACTATAGCCTAATCAGAGTTAACTCAAGCTTCAAATTGGGACAGGTGATTTAAGTAGAAAATTTGAAATACAACTGCCAAATGAATAGGAGAATGCTAAATACCATACCAAGAATGTCAATAAACAATACAAAAACATTCATGAGATGTTAAATGTACCAAAACACTTATAGCAACGGCAGATTTTTTCTATCAAACAATTTTTGTAAAACAAAACCAAGTTATACAACATTGCCTACACCATAAAGAATAGCCACTCTTTACCAAATATGTATTCCATAGAATCACCATCAAGGATGAGAATTATGACCATTACCAAATATATATTGCGTCTAATCACCATCACGGATGAAAATCATGACCATTGGCTGTGGACTCGGGCACCACCACAATAGCCTCCTGCATCTCCACGCTCTTCACCTCCTTAATGGTATCTTCATCATCCTCATCATCCGAATGCAACGTGAACTGTGCATTGTTATTCTCCTCTCCATCTCCTAGTCCGAGGGGCTTATAACGCATGGAGTCCCGATTAATTCCAAAAGCCTTGCAAAAGAACGAGTACACCCCGATAGAAATGGTAACTAAAACAGCCAAATGGCAGTTAAACTGCAGTGTGGCAATGGCACGCCCTCGATGATATTCGGGATGCCCTTTGCACCTAATGGTGTAATTTCCCCTGCTCCTCTCATTCAAACTACACCCATGTGCAATCAAATTAGAGTGAAATGAAAACCCCATTTGCAGAATCCACATTCCCTGTAAGACTAACCCTACTCCACGCCCTAATCTAGGGTAATTCGATTTCGAGCTCTTTAACTCAAGCATGGTGGAAAATAGACATATACCAACGGGCACTAAAATCAGATCGTAATAACGGTTCTCAATTCCACTAGGATCCTTATTTTGCGTATAAAACAACAGGAATTCTTCACCAAAAGCGAATACGCATATCACATTGAGCAATTTTGGGGAAAATCGAAAGGACTGTTTCATGTTCGACAAAATGCCTAAGACAGAATAGAGGAGAAAAAGCAACGCGATTGTGATTACCTCCAGCTGTAAAGCGACACCCATGCTATCTTTGGCACTAACGGCGTCGGATATCGAGATGAAAGAATTGACGATGAAGAGGGCAGACAGTACGGAGATCAACAGAAACGTTATTGTTGAGGAAAACGACGCCGCTTTAGGGGATGATCTGGTAATATTTTGCGGCAACTGCGATGATAATGGCGATGGGATTTTTTCGAGGGATTCGGAGGCGGAGGTGATTGATTCCCAGGCGCCGATTAGAATTAGAGCGCCGCCGGCGACTGTATAGGTGAACAATCCCATTGTTGACTTTTCTTAGACACGCTGTTAACGGCAGCGATGTACTTGTAAACGAAAACGAAGACGGATTTGGATTTGGATATGGAGGTATATATGGGTTGATTTCTAAATTGGCGGCTCGCCTGGATGGTCGCCGGCGCTGATTGACGGAAGGAAAATGTTGACGACGACGACGACTACATCATTTACGTACTCAATGTTAAATCGCGTTCAGAATTGTTTTGACGTTTTTATTGATTAAGAGTCTTAAGACTAGTGTAGCACGTCGTCGTTTTACTATTTCCACCGACTTCCCCTTGCTCAACTAAAACCCCACACAATCGATCCATATCCGTGAGAGTTACAAATTGAATTTCAACTACTCATAATTTAATTTAAGAATACTTTGAATAATATTTATGTAAATCGGTTAATTTTTTTGAATAATATCACTTGGCTAAATTAATAACACTGTTATGGAAAGCATTCACCTGGTGTGCGTAATGCAATCGATTTTCGAGTAATATCACAGTACGACTAATATTATAATAAAAAATGTATTTTTTTTAACTAAGATAGTGCGGGCAATAGATGAAATGTTGAACCCGACTTGTATGAAGTGGAAGCTTAGATACTAAACAGGTTATAATTTTTTTGAGTTGTGAATTGATTGGTTTAATTTTTTTTATTTTTTTTCAAATTGACAACTTTCAGTTTTTCAAATTTTTAATAGATTGGAAAAGTTCTTAAACTTTAAATTAATAGTTTTACTTTTGATTTATTAAAAAAAAAAAAAGAGTAGTTTGGATTTGCTTTTGTTCGCTCCAGCATTATCCATATTCTGCTGAGTAATTTTTAGGTTCCATGCTCTTATAGTTATATGTATGAGGTATGTACCTTTTGCTATTATAATGTACTGTGTCGAATATAAACTTTAAGTCATGTTTCCTTTAAGTACTCATTATCCGGATTTATAATTAGAAACGACAGTGGCTTGGAGTTGCATTTCAAATGCGCTGAAACCAATGCAAATGCGTAAATATTCCTCATCTGCCATCCTGTTATTTCGACCCAGCTCTACGTTTGGATCAACAGACAATTTCTTTCCCAAAAAAAAAAAAAAAAACAAAAAATTTGTATATGATCATCCCATGAGACAACACAAATTAACATTTTATGAGACGATGTCATACAAGACCTATTAAAAAGAAAATAAGTCTTGTATAAGACCGTGTCAATTGAAGGGTAACCCAGACTTTCTTTTCGACAAGGTAATTTCTCATGTATCAATAAATTCACAAAACATGCTGCGATAGCATAAACATATAACAAAATTTCACATTTGGGGAGGTGTGATAACAAATTACTTTAATACATTCGTCCTCTGTTTCTTGATTACTCCTCCTAAAGAGGGCGACCTCCCCTGGTGGAATTCAAGGAAGAATCGTTTTTTGGGGAATTGTTATGTAACTCATAACTCTAGGTTGCCTGAAATTTTTGGCAAGAATAGACAATTAGATTTTGATTACAAGCTCCAGATTACATTTGAATCACACTCAAAAGATGAGGATATGATGATAATACCTTTTTCTTCATTCTTCAATGTGTTTTGCTGTGCCTTTTCACCCATCCGTTTGACGGACTCAGCTGAAATTGTTTCAACCATAAATAAATGAGCTCTTCATATTTTCTTTGGTTAATTTAATATATATGATATTTGAGTCAATATTTCACCTTTAAATTGTCTTTTCTTCTTCGCTCTTCTCCTCTTCCTCTCTGTCTGTGTTAGCTCCTTTTCTTCTTTAATGTCTCCTTTTCCAGCAAACACTTCTTCAGGAGCGAGCATAGCTGCATCTGACACCGCCAGTGGCGCAACCTACAGACAGAATACATGATATAACACATTATCAGGTTATATTAATGCAATAAAGAAAAAAGAGAAAATCTAAGAGCAAAATATTTACCTCTTCGATTGCTAGGGCAGGGACATTTGATTGTATGGTCATGTCTTCAATAACCTGTTCGAGTTTATTCCATACCAAAAGTATTCGATAAGATGCTTCATAATTAATAATAATAGTAATAATGACAGTTCACAAATGCAAGAAGCATTACCGGTTTGGGAGTGAAGTGGAAATGAGATAGAGCATCCAACTTCACACACAGTTTCTTGAATAGCAAACTTGCCTGAGATGGTAAAGAAATAATTGCATCACTAACTAGATGTGTTGTTCGATTAATCTAATTTCAGTGGAAATATTTAAAAATTCATCTCATAGACAACAAAACATAGGACTACCAGAGGTACACTTTAAAGCAATTATAGATTAAAAAGACAACAAATGTAATTCACCCACTTCTTTCTTTTGTCCATCTGAGAAAGTCATCGCATTAGATACAAGGCCAGTCTTCTGGGCATACTCATCCTGAATCAAAATATGAAGAAGGGAGGTTACTAGATATCTATAGAAGATGGAACAGAAGAGAAAGCTCCCCCATTCAAGAGCTTATAATGTGATTTAGATTATAAAAGAAACTAGTAAT